>CM055063.1:33156632-33253077 GCA_029204045.2 Tillandsia leiboldiana
TATAATATATATATATATATATATATGTATATATGTATATATATATATATATATATATATATGTATATATATATATATATATATATGTATATATATATATATATATGTATATATATATATATATATGTATATATATATGTATATATATATACATATATATATATATATATATATACATATATACATATATATATATGTATATATATATATATATATGTATATATATATATATATATATATATATATATATATAAATATATATATATATATATATATATATATATACATATATATATATATATATATATATATATATACATATATATATATATATACATATACATATATATGTCACGCCCCGGGGTCAAAACTGCGATCTGGACTCGCCAACAGATCCGCCACCTATACGGAAAATCCCGCATAGGCGGAGCGTCCAACCTGCAAGGATAAAACTGTAGCTAAACAGATATCATAGCTGGAAAGTAAACTGCTGTAAAACTAAAATTCAACCACTGTACAACTGAAAATAAAGATACAATATCCATCTCCCAGAATAATCATCATACAACATCCTCAAAATACATCATCTAAGAATCCAAACGGGAGATAAACTAAAATAATAATACATTAGTGTACAGGCTCACAGTACAAGTCAGATCCTCACAATACAACAGTCTCTCAAAATAAAAAAAAACTCCCAAAGGGTAAAATATACAAATCTAACTTACTGTACTATAAATCTCCAACAGGGGGTACAACTACTCTCCAAAGATAGGTAGGGATCTAGCTGGCAACTCCCTTGCCTCGAACAACAACAGAAGAACCAGCAACTCCCGCAGAAAACTCTACAAAACAAAGGAGAGGAAAGAAAAGAGGGGGGGAGAACCCCCAACGGGTGTGAGAACTACACCAACACATACTTCTCAGTGGGTACCTCCACCAAGCCCGACGGTCTGCCCACTAAGTCTACTAGAGGCATAAGATAACAATACAGTAAAAACTGAATGAGAAAAGCTGGAGATACTGTACAACTACCATGCCTCTATCTAAATGCTCAATGAGTGATACAGATGAAAGATATGCAACCACTCGCACCAAAGGTGCCCAATCAACCCAATCGAACTGACTGCCACATAGGGTCCAGTCAAGCCTGCGCCTACCTACTACCACATATCCACAGGAGGACGGGATTTACGTAGGGCGTCCCACGTGGACGACGTCGACAAGTCGCGATACTAAAGTAATAGGCCCAATCCAGACGGGGCACTCGAGGGACGCGACCCTACCGAGGAAAATGTATCCACGCATCTCTGTCGAGCTCAAAGTGGCTCCTGCAGACTATAATCAAAATCCACGCTCACTCTCAGAACGGAAGGACTCAAGATCTTCAAACATCTCGCACGACGGTCGGAGTATTCTCAACGACTCAGCTAACAAGCTCTCACAAATCACGAGACACTAGCGAACTCAACCAACTCGTGGCACTAAACTCACTGGCTGGAGATACTCCACAGCCGGGACCACGGGCGACCCAAACGGCTCCCAACGAAACATCTAACTCACCACGCTAAACACACAGGCTGGAGATACTCCATAGTCGGGATCGACCCACAACTCAGGGCTAACAAAACTGGTCGGACGACACTCAACGACCCGAAACCACCGTCAACCCAAACGGTTCCCAACAACACTGACCGGAAGATACTCAACGGTCTGGGATCACCGTCTACCCAAACGGCTCCCAACAACACTAACACAGGTCTAAACTCAGTTACTAGACTCCACTCGGCTCCCAGGCACGAGTGCAACAATGTCCCACAATAACCTGACCTCTCGGCCCACTACCCGGGCGAGCAAACTCTATGTCCAGGAAAAGATGCAAAGTGTGGGATGCCTAAAGCATAAAAGAACCTAGCCCAAGTGAAGGTTCTCTACTAGTCTGGTTAAACATGCAACATATGACGGGGTGCTAGGTCAAGTTCCAAATGATAGCATCTAATTAACATAATATAAATAGGAAACATTAGCCTACAGTAATCTCAATATCCTCAAAGAGAACA
This sequence comes from Tillandsia leiboldiana, assembly GCA_029204045.2. NCBI lineage: Eukaryota > Viridiplantae > Streptophyta > Magnoliopsida > Poales > Bromeliaceae > Tillandsia > Tillandsia leiboldiana. The sequence goes on from CM055063.1 coordinate 33,158,693, forward strand.
TTATCTCTCACAAGTATGCTTTCTATCTCATCTAGCATAAGGTGAACATAACCATTTTAATATATGAGAGATTTCAAATGTACCCAACATGTACAATAAATCAAGTAAGCCTCAAACCACATGAACTAAACCATTTCTCATGCTTACATCCCAATCCTATAGGTTGTACAATAAATTATGCATGCTATCAATCACATAGGGTAACACTTCCTTTGGGTAAGCTTTCATTAGTCATGATCATGAATATCCAAATCTTGCAAGTTCTCATAAAACCTAACATGAATATTTCTCTTGCAATTTCTCATACAATACCATTACTAAGCTTACCTCTCAACCATATAAGATACACTAAATATGCATGCATTCTATCAGATAGAATTAGAGAACCGTCCACCGGTTATGGAGACGAAGCAACCCACCTGAAAGCGCAATGATCCGAGGTCCAAATTAGCTGAAACTTAACGTGGATACTCCTCAGGTTCCTCGGTTCCAACGAGTCCAAAAACATCCAAAAACTCCTCCCGGTCACTGAGATACAAGCAAAACACCACGGTAAACACAATTCCCCAAAAACACAACTCTACGCAAAAACAGTCCAAAAGAAGTCGAAATATCACCTTCGAGATGAGCTCCAAAAATTCCAATAAAAATACGATTGCGATCTTCTTGAAGCGTAGATGTCGATCGAGCCCTCAGAGGTTGAAATCCGATAACCGAGCATCGAGATAAAAATCCAACAAGCTCCACTATCCAAAACATCATTGCAGAAAAAGAGGGTCAAAAGATGCCTCAAACACCCCACCAAAAACTCAAAACGGAGCAAAAAGATCAATACGGAAAACGAAGGCCTACCTCTCGTGAACACGCTGCCATAAAAATCGGCCAAAAAAATTCTTGGATGAGTCCAGGAGAGTCCGCGGAAGAAACGTCGACGGAAAAGCCCAAAATTGAAGAAACGTCGAAGCGTGCCGCGTTGCAGGAACCATCAGTGCCGCGGCCTCCAAAAATTCTGGAAATCCATCAAGAAGTAGAGGACAAGGTGAGGAACAACCTAGCTTAAGGCCTCACCATAAGGGGAGCTTGGGAAAAGGGCCAAAAGAGCAGCAAGGGGGGCTATTTATAGCCCCAGCCCAAAAGTCCCAAAAAAACCAATGCATTGGGCTTTCGAGCCCAGGTTTCGGGCGCCCGAAACATTCGGGCGCCGAAAATGGCCTCACGGGACCGCTGCGAGAAGCCCCCGAAACCCCATGGACACGCCGCGTGTCCCGAACATGGGACAGCGGGCGCCCAGCCACCCAGGTGCGGACGCGTGTCCCACACGTGTCGGGGGTGGGTGGCGCCCGCCAATCGCGGGGCGCGACGTGGCCCCCGCGTACGGGCGCCCACCTACCCGCCTGCCGTCGCACGTCGCGCCATCTGCCGCGCACAGTGCCCGACCAATGGGAAGACACCACGCGTCCACCGCCTCCGCTCGTTGCGCCCGGTGCACGCGCTCGATGCACCCGCCGAACCCGAAGCTGCCACCTATCCCCAGCGCGCCCAATAGGGAGCCACCACGTGGCACACCTAACCACCACACGCCGCGCCTGCCCGCGCTCCTGCCCGGCCTGCCCAGTCTGCCCGCGCGCTCCCGCGTGGACCGGCATGCTGCGCCGCCCAACCAGGGGCTGACACGTGTCCCCACGCCGGTCCATGCACCCGGCCGCGCACCTCCGTGGACCGCGTGCGCTGCACCGGCCAATCCGGCTCCGCCACGTGGCACCCCGGCGGTCAACGGCTCCTCCCGTGCACCCGAAAACACAAAAAACTTCCGGGTGTCCGTTCTCGGGTGTCCGGACTCAGAAAAACACATCCAAATAGCCGATTCCCATCGTTTTTCCGTGCTGAAACCAAATCCGATGTCCGTTTTGCCAAAATCCACTTCTCAAAATTCGACGAAGGCATCCGGTTAAGCAAACTCAATCCAATTACGCACTGAGTCCATTATTGGGTCTGATTCGCGCACAAACACCTACAACACACAACATGGGCCTCCAGAAGTCGTTGATCACACTGCAAAAGCTCTGCGGAAATCTGGGTCATCACATCCTCCCCCACTAAAAGAAAGTTTCATCCTCGAAACTAACAAACCTTAACGGGGGTCTCAAACCAGAAGGGTGGGTATCCACTACCACTGTCACCAGCTCCTAAGTTGTCACTCACTCCCCGTGATTACTCCTCAACAACAACACAACCAGTACGGCATGGCCCGATTGCGCAATCCTCTCGCCTCACGAGCTAGAATTCGCAACGGGCATCCCCCGTACTCCAACACTCACAGATCTCAAATGGAGCAAGTCAATCACGGGCGAGGGGTCCATAAGCATAACACCTCTGAGCTGAGACGTGGAAAGAACATCATGGACTCCAACAAAAGGCTGGGGGGAAAGAAAGAAAGAACCACCAGTGCCCACGCACCAAACCATACCCTGGTGCCAACTCAACCAGGGCGACCCGAAATACACCCACACGATCATCCAAGAAGGAAGGGAGCCCAACATCAGGAACATCATCCAACCAAACTCCCAAACAGCTCTCCCGCTCAAGGTATCCGCCACTACAGTGGCTTTGTCGGGGTGATACTAGATGCTCAACAAAATCCAACCGTAACTCCACAGCCACTAAGGGAGGCATCGCTGTAGATCACAAATCTGCTGGCACTGCTCAGTTCAAGAAGCTCCTCATCTCAACAATAAATGTCGGTCTCGGCCAATCTCGAATAGCATCCATTTTGGCCGGGTCAACTGCCACTCCTACGGCTGGAATAAAGTGGCCCAAGAAGGTAAGTGTCACGCCCCGGGGTCGAAACTACGACCCGGGCCCGCCAATAGATCCGCCGCCCATACGGGAAGCCCCGTATAGACGAAGCGTCTAACCTGCAAGAGATAGTACTATAGCTATACAGATATCAGAGCTGAAAAGTATACTACTGAAATAAGATAATACATCTCCAAATAGTACAAGTCTGAACCTCACAATACATAAGTCTTTCAAAAATAAAACTCTCAAAAGTAACTAACTACTAAAATTCAGCAGACTGTACTACAAGCTCCAAAAAGGGTACCACTATACTCCAAGGACGGGTAGGGAACTAGCTCGCGACTCCCTCACCTCGATCAGTAATAGAAGGATCAGCAACTCCCGCAGAAGACTCTGCAAAACAAAGGAGAGGAAAGAGGCGGGGGGGGGGGGGGGGGGGGGGGGGGGGGGCGGGGGGGAGAACCCCTAGCGGGTGTGAGAACTACACCAACACGTAGTTCTCAGTGGGTACCGCCACCAAGCCCGACGGTCTGCCCACTAAGTCTACTAGAGGCATAAGATAACAGGAAAACTGTAATAATGTAAAGATAAGCTGGAAGGAATCTACAGCTATCATGCCTCTATCTACAATGCTCAATGGGTGACACAGATGAAAATAATGCATCGACTCTAACCCGAAATACTCAATCTGTAGTATCATGACTTTTCCTGTCATCTTTTTATTTCCTTTTTAATAAATTAGTTTATTAGGGGAAATAAATTATCAAGTTTTTCTGGGTAGACCGTCGTGGTTTGTGGATATTTTTCCATGATAGAGCCCGAGAAATGGTGAACGACGGAGCGATCGGATCAGAAATCTGACTTACAGATCTCCTGGATTGAGTCTTTTGTGTTATCGGGTATGATGGGATAAGTCGAACCCGTTAAGGCTTTGGTGCATCAAAATCCGCGCCGACTGGTTTAGAACTTGGCTAAGGTGGCACTCTTATCTAGAAGTTAGTTAGAGAATCCCGTTTATCGCTTTTAGGGATTTATTATACGTATGAGAGAAGGGAAATTAATGATATTATATTAATTACCCTCCAAGAAAAAGGAAACCCTAATCGGAGAGAAAAAAGAGAAAGAGAGAGCGAACATCCCATCTTCCTCAATCAACGTGCAGGAAGTCGGGAACGAGACGTCACTCTCAACGGGGAGCGGATCCGGATGCTCACTACCGTAAGGAACGAGATCAGGGCGTCTTCTCCGTTAGAGCAAGGTTAGTGGCGTTTATCTCTCCCGCGTTCTCGTCTTTTCGTGTTTTAGGTTTTGGGTTTTGCATTTTCGGTCTTGACGTTTGGGCTACGCTAGGATGCCCTAGCCGTCGCCGCGCTGCCGCCTCGCTACAGCCGCGCGGCGGAGGCGCGCGCTACCCGCGCGCCGCTGAAGGAGGCAGCGCACCACGCTACGCGTAGGGCAACCCGCGTGGGGCTGCTGCCGCGCCGCTTGCGCGCCCGCGCGGGGCTGCCGCTGGCGCCGTGCGCACCTGTGCGGGGGACGTAACCCGTGCGGGGCTGCAGCCGCGCCGCTGCGTGCCTGCGCGGGGCAGCCGCTTCTACCGCTGTGCTTGCGCACCCACGCGGGGCTAGTGCCCGCGCGGGGCTGCCGCCGGTGCCGCGCGGGGGAGGCAACCCGCGCGGGGCTGCTGCAGCGCCGCTTGCGCGCCCGCTCGGGGCTGGTGCCCGCGCGGGGCAGCCGCTGCTGTCGCTGTGGTGACCCTGATCCCCGTGTAGCTTCTCCCATGAACCGTGGTGTTGAACACCTAGTGTTAGTGTATCTGGTCCATAGTGCATCAAAGGGATGCCACAGATGGACCCTGTGTGATATCCACAGCTGGATTGGCCTTCGGTTGCATTTGCCGAATTTTCGGACTGGTTTTGGGCCAAACAGAGGTTGGATTTGGATTCAGCGCGGGAAAAATGCTTGAAAACGGCTATTTGCTTGTTTGATTTGGAGTCCGGATGCCCAAAAACGGACCCCCGGAAGTTTTCGCTGAATTTCGGTGCATGGGAGGGGCCGTGGACCGCCGGCTGCCACGTGGCAGCTTGTGATTGGGCCGGTCCGCAGCGCTCGGTCCACAGAGGGGAGCGGCTGGGTGCACGGACCCGGCGCATGGACACGTGGCGCCGCCTGATTGGCGGGCTCGTGAGGCGCGGTCTACGGATTTTGCGCGGCGGTGCATGGACCGGGGCGGGGGGACACGTGGCATCCCCCGGTTGGTCGGTGCACGCGGCGCGGTCCACGGAACCTATTTTGGGTGTGTGGACCGGGTGCATGGGACACGTGTCAACGTGTCATTGGTCGGCTCACCGGGTGCGGCGCACGGGGACGCGGGACCCCGCCTCGGGGCGCGTGCGCGGCAGGCGCCACCTGCCCGCACGTGTGACCGCGACAGTGGCAGGGACGCGTGTCGCCCTGCCACTGGCGGGCGCCACCTACCGGTTTGACCGGGGAGGTGCCACGCGTCGGCGGCTCATGCGCCCCGCACAGCTGTTCGCTGTGCGGGACGCGTGTCGGGAGCCGGGGCGTGCGGCGTGGCCGCAGCGGAGCGGCTCGGGCCGCTGTCGCCTGTTGGTCGGGCTACGTGGCGGCCCCGGGCTGTTTCGGGCGCGCACAGTGTTGGGCCGGCCCAACACTGTAGCCGCCCGAAAGTTGCCATGCGCCCGAAAACCGGGACACATCGGGTATTTCTTCAATTGTTTTTTTGGGGCCTATTTAAAGCCCGAGCCTTCTTCTTCTTCAACCTTTTGGCACTTCCGAGCTTCAAACCGCCAAGAGCCCTTTACCAAAGTTGATCCTCACACTGTGGAGCTTCCATCTGCAGAGTTTGGGGATTTTTGGGGGCACGCTTTTCGAGATTCTCTTTTTCTTGGCGCGGCGCGACGCTCCTTCTTTGGTGTTGCTTCCGTCGCTCTTCGGTGTACGAGCTCCCCCGACCTACTTCGACCATCTTTTCGACCGATTTCTTCGCCGCTGGATTCGTAATAGGTGAGGCTACGATTTTGGGTTTCATGCACATTTTCTGATTTCGCGTTTTCCGAGGTGTTTTCTCGTGCTCATTGGGACCCTTCTTGCTGTGAGTTTGTGGTGAGGACAACAGCTTCTTTTGAGGATATCTTCGCGCACAGATCTCGGATCAGAACGTGCTTATAGACTTTTTTCATCTACGCGACGCAAGGATCATCATATATTTTTCTGTAAATTTTTGGAGACCTCCCCAAAGGTATACACTTTCCATTTTATCTGTATAAGAGATTACAGTTATTTGATTGGGAGTTACTGCGCACCGATATTGTGGAATTTATAGCTCGGCCTACGGTGCTCCGTTTTGGGCGTACAGGTACTTGTTTCGAAGCTATCGACGCGTAGAACGTTGGGGTATTTTATCTGGAATTTACTGAGTACTTTCAGTAGGTGAATTATTGGCTTTTTTACAGCTGAATTTTAGACTTGCGATTTTGGGCAGATTTTGGGTTGTTGAGTATAACTGTAGCCCTATGTTGTACCCAGGTGGGATTTTGGACTGTACGGGGCATACTGGACAGTGAGTTGCTGTTTTTGGTTTTATCAGCTGTAGAATTTGGGCAGATCAGCATTTTCAGGTGGGTGGCTTTGCTTTCAAGATCTATGGACTGTACTCTAATTCTATTGATATAGAATCATGCATGATAGTGATTGGACTGGGGTAGCATGCTAGAGTGTAGGAATTGTTGTTCCTTGTTTTATCTGTCGATTTGGTGATCTCCTGTTTCCTACTTTCATGTAAATATTTGTTATGTTGAACCTGACCTAGCACCCCCGTCATATGTTGCATGTGTAACCAGACCAGTAGAAAACCCTCACTTGGGCTAGGGTTATTTATGCTTAGACATCCACACTTTATGTTTCATTCCTGGACTTAGTGTTATCCTCGCCCGGGTAGTGGGCCGAGCGGTCGGGACATCTTTTTAGTGTGGGATGCATTTGCACTCGTGCTTGGGGGCAGAGTGGAGTCTGGTAGATGTAGTGGATCGCTTGTCTGTACCGGGAACCGTTTGAGATAAACGGTGGTCCCGAGAGGTCTTGTTTTCCCCTGTTGGGGTTGTCGCCACTGTGTCAGTGGTAGTAGTATACTAGTGTTAGCCGAACCTAGAACCCTTTTCGACATACACATGATTTTAGTCTACCAATGTTTTCTTCCAAGCATCGAAGGGCCGCTAGAGTCTGTTCTTGTTTGATTGGACAAAGGCATCAGCCCTTCGGGGTTTGGGTAAAACACTTATTTTTCTGACTGATTTTCTAAAAAGAACTAAAATCGTTAAATATGGATTTCTTCCAGATCAAAATAATTTTCAATAACAAATGTCACCTTTTCATATAAATCTCCTCACTCGAAAGGATTCGAGTGATCCGGGTTCTAGGGGTCGTTCCTTTGTCGGGACGAAAGCCGCCGGGGCCGAGCCTGGAACCTGTTCTTGTTTGATAGGGTTGTAGGTGTAGGTCTCCCGGGACTTTCGGGCCCTGTTGGTGCTTTCTGCGTGTCGTGCCGAGGTTTTGCTTTCCCGAACTGTAAGGGGATCGGGAACTTCGATAGGCGGAGCCTAGAGTCTGTTCTTGTTTGATAGGGTTCTTAGCACCGGTCTATCGGGTTTTCGAACCCTTATGGTGTCGGTCTTTCCTGTGAGTTTAGTGTTCTGTTGTGGGAGCCGTCTGGTGGACGGTGGCCCCAGCTGTGTGGTTTTCCAGCCTGTGGTTGAGAGTTGTTGTTGTTGGTCGATCTTGTTGATCGTGGTTTGGACTATAGCCTGCATGAGCCATATTTGAGCTCGACAGAGTTACGCGGATACTTTCCTCGGTGGGGTCGCTCCCCTCGAGAGCCACTCCGGAGTTGGGCCTGTTACTTGCTATCGTGACTTGTCGACGCCGTCCCTCTGACTGTGCCAGTTAGTGGCAGTCACGGACACCCTACGGTAGACCCGTCCTGTTGAGGATGTGCGGCAGTAGGTGGGCGCAGGTTTGACTGGACCCTTTGAGGCAGTCAGTATAGATTTGGTGAGTTTACTGTGTGTGTTAGTAGGTGCATCATGTTCCATCTGTTCCTTTTCTTGAGCATCTAGATAGAGGCATAGTAGCTGTAGAGTTACTTTTCCAGCCCTTTCATTTCTGTATTATCGTTCCTTTATGCCTCTAGTAGACTTAGTGGGCAGACCGTTGGGCTTGTTGGCGGCACCCACTGAGAACTACTTGGGACGTAGTTCTCACACCCGTCGTGGTGTTTTCCCCACAGGGACTTCTACTCCGGTTCCTGCTGCTCCTGTTGCTGCTTCTTCTGATCGAGGTAAGGGAGTCGCGAGATAGTTCCCTACCAGTCATCGTCCAGTGAGTAGATGTACCCTTATTACTTTTGAGAGTTCATGTTGAGAGAACTTTGTAGTGAGGTATAAAGTTGTATTTATTTTCTACTGCTCGAGAGACTTTTGTACTTTTGGTGAGGACTTGTGTTGTATATAGTTTTTATTCTAGCAGTTTTACTTTCAGCTCTGATATCTGCATAGTATAGATGTTCTTTTGCAGGTTAGTCGCTTCGTCTATACGGGGCTTCCCGTATGGGCGGCGGATCTGTTGGCGAGCCCGGGTCGCAGTTTCGACGCCGGGGCGTGACAGATTAGGTGGTATCAGAGCCTAGGTTGTAGGTCATTGTGGACTTAGAAACCCTAGGCTTGTGGTTGGACATTAGGATGACTACGTGAGAGTCGTGACTGTTAGCGAGAGTCCTGATTGAGTTTGATACCTCTCGCAGGGGTGGGATGAGTGACTGGCATGTTTATTCTCCTAAGCGATTATGTTGGCTGCAGACAACATAGTGCTAGGGAATGGATGACATGTCCTAGACTTTCGCTGGATTGGGTCGAGTATTGTTTGGTACTGTCCTGATGGTTGCTTGTGTGTTGCAGGTAGGCACGATGCCTCCCCGACGCAGGGTGCAGACGTGTTCTCAGCCTTTCCCCTCCGATGAGCCCGAGCAGGAGGACTCGGGGCAGGGACAACAGAGGGAGGTTCTGGAGCTCCGTACCCAGGTGGAACAGTTGTCTGAGGCGGTGCGGCGCCAGGAGGAGACATCTCAGCGCCAGGAGGAGGCTTCTCGGCGCCAGGAGGAGGCCTTTGGTCGGATGATGCTTCTTTTAGAGCAGAGGACGCAGCCTGTGGTAGCACCTCCTGTGTGTACGCCTGTGCCTTCTTCGCCAGCTGTGGCACCCCCTGTGGTTCCGTCAGCGCCGGCTATTCCTGTCGAGCCGGTTTCTAGCATACCACCGCCTGGGTCGGTGGGACCTTTGACTTTGGCTGAGCAAAGTGCGGTGGTGGATCTGTTGATGAGGTTCCGCCGGTTTGATCTACCCCGTTTTTCTGGTATGAGTACTGAGCCGTGGGAGGCAGAGTCTTGGATCACGGCCATGGAGCGTCATTTTGAGAGTTTGTTTGTTGAGGATCGATTTCGGGTCTTCTTGGCTACACACTACTTGGAGGGCAACACCGAGGCTTGGTGGCGGCGTGTGCGGCCTGCTGGTCCGCCTGGGACGCAGATTCTTCCCTGGGCGGAGTTCCGCAGACTTCTTTTAGGGGCCTTCTTTCCTGAGAGTGTTCGCCAGAGATTGGAGGAGCAGCTGAGAAATCTCCGCCAGGGAGATCGGCCCGTGAATGCATACATAGCCGAATTCAATCAGCTGTTGGCTAGTATGCCTCACGTGGCCAGGGACGAGTCTCACCGGATCTACATGTTCGAGCGGGGGCTGCGCCGGGATATTTATCAGCTTGTTCGCTCCGGCAAATTACAGACTTTGGAGGCATCGATGGAGCAGGCGTTATATGTTGAGTCTGGAGAGGCAGTGATGTCAGAGGTGGCTCTAACCCCCGCAGTGATTCCTGGGGCGAAGCGCCCAGCACCGGATGATGAGGGTCAGACGAGCGGGCAGGGACCTCCGAGACCTCCACGATCTCATTCTGAGGGTCGTGGGTTTCGTAGGCGCCGGAGATCTGGTGAGCCCCAGCAGCAGCATCAGCGGTATCGGCAGCAGCGGCAGGAGCGGTGTGTCATCTGTGGCGGGCCTCATCCACCGTCGCAGTGTGATCAGAGACAGGGGCGGTGTTTCCTCTGTGGAGAATTGGGACATTTCCGCGCAGCTTGCCCCCAGGCCATTTTGTCAGTGCGGCCGATTGCGACAGCACCCCCCTTGCCCATCCATGCAGCGGGAACCCCTCCGGCACACCAGCAGACAGAGTGGGCCACGACGTCGGGACAGACGGGACGACGACCTGCAGCATCCAGTGGACGGGTTTATGCAGCCCTGGTGGAGGACACCCCGGCAGCGGATCATGCCGCGACAGGTACGATTTTATTTCAGTTAGCTGAGTTGAGCATTTCTTTACCGCTGCATCCTTCTGCATTATTAGTTGAGTATCTTCATCGGCATCTTTGCATGGGTATGGGTTAGGAATTTCTACTACATGTTTTAGCCTTTGGTTTCTTCCCAGTATCCTACGAGTAGAGGAGGTTCGCGGTGTATGATCAGTGCAGTTGAGACTTGGGACTTCACCGGCTGATGTGACGATTCAAGGACAGCTCCAGGATTTGGACTGAGCACACATGTTGGACTGGTTGGTGCGGTGTAGTGCTACGACTGATAATGGAATGAGAGCAGTTATCCTTCTGCGAGTTGGACTGGAGGAGTTCGTTTTCTCGGTTTGCCGGCGTATCCTTCCAGCAGCATGGGCTTCAGCGACTGTGGACAGGCGCCACCTCAGGAGCAGTTGTAGTGTTTAGGGACTAGAGGTTGTGTCCTTAGGAGTCTCTGTTAGGGATAGCTTTCTTTTTGAGGCCACAGCAGGAACGACACCAACACTTCTCTCCCTTTTCTCGCCTTTGTACTGAAATTTACGAACATGACAAAGATTTCGAAGGATTGCTCCAGAAATGGAGACAGTGCCCGAACCTGTTCTTGTTTGATTGGGGCGAAGGCACTGATTTTTCGAAATTTTTAGACTTTTCGCGAATTTCAGCAGTTTTCTAAATCGAGGGTTGGGGTTGATGACTTTCCTGCTGGTGGAGCCGTATCTTCCTTTTTAGTTTAGTGTTGCGTTCTTGGTTGTTTTGATTGTCTTGGTTTTGTGGTTGTGTGTTTTGTTTCGGGGACGAAACTTCCTTTTAGTGGGGGAGGATGTGGTGACCCTGATCCCCGTGTAGCTTCTCCCATGAACCGTGGTGTTGAACACCTAGTGTTGGTGTATCTGGTCCATAGTGCATCAAAGGGATGCCACAGATGGACCCTGTGTGATATCCACAGCTGGATTGGCCTTCGGCTGCATTTGCCGAATTTTTGGACTGGTTTTGGGCCAAACAGAGGTTGGATTTGGATTCAGCGCGGAAAAATGCTTGAAAACGGCTATTTGCTTGTTTGATTTGGAGTACGGATGCCCAAAAAGGACCCCCGGAAGTTTTCGCTGAATTTCGGTGCATGGGAGGGGCCGTGGACCGCCGGCTGCCACGTGGCAGCTTGTGATTGGGCCGGTCCGCAGCGCTCGGTCCACAGAGGGGAGCTGCTGGGTGCACGGACCCGGCGCATGGACACGTGGCGCCGCCTGATTGGCGGGCTCGTGAGGCGCGGTCTACGGATTTTGCGCGGCGGTGCATGGACCGGGGCGGGGGGACACGTGGCATCCCCCGGTTGGTCGGTGCACGCGGCGCGGTCCACGGAACCTGTTTTGGGTGCGTGGACCGGGTGCATGGGACACGTGTCAACGTGTCATTGGTCGGCTCACCGGGTGCGGCGCACGGGGACGCGGGACCCCGCCTCGGGGCGCGTGCGCGGCAGGCGCCGCCTGCCCGCACGTGTGACCGCGACAGTGGCAGGGACGCGTGTCGCCCTGCCACTGGCGGGCGCCACCTACCCGGTTTGACCGGGGAGGTGCCACGCGTTGGCGGCTCATGCGCCCCGCACAGCTGTTCGCTGTGCGGGAGGCGTGTCGGGCGCCGGGGTGTGCGGCGTGGCCACAGCGGAGCGGCTCGGGCCGCTGTCGCCTGTTGGTCGGGCTACGTGGCAGCCCCGGGCCGTTTCGGGCGCGCACAGTGTTGGGCCGGCCCAACACTGTAGCCGCCCGAAAGTTGCCATGCGCCCGAAAACCGGGACACAGCGGGTATTTCTTCAATTGTTTTTTTGGGGCCTATTTAAAGCCCGAGCCTTCTTCTTCTTCAACCTTTTGGCACTTCCGAGCTTCAAACCGCCAAGAGCCCTTTACCAAAGTTGATCCTCACACTGTGGAGCTTCCATCTGCAGAGTTTGGGGATTTTTGGGGGCACGCTTTTCGAGATTCTCTTTTTCTTGGCGCGGCGCGACGCTCCTTCTTTGGTGTTACTTCCGTCGCTCTTCGGTGTACGAGCTCCCCCGACCTACTCCGACCATCTTTTCGAGCGATTTCTTCGCTGCTGGATTCGTAACAGGTGAGGCTACGATTTTGGGTTTCACGCACATTTTCTGATTTCGCATTTTCCGAGGTGTTTTCTCGTGCTCATTGGGACCCTTCTTGCTGTGAGTTTGTGGTGAGGACAGCAGCTTCTTTTGAGGATATCTTCGCGCACAGATCTCGGATCAGAACGTGCTTATAGACTTTTTTCATCTACGCGACGCAAGGATCATCATATATTTTTCTGGGAATTTTTAGAGACCTCCCCAAAGGTATACACTTTCCATTTTATCTGTATAAGAGATTACAGTTATTTGATTGGGAGTTACTGCGCACCGATATTGTGGAATTTATAGCTCGGCCTACGGTGCTCCGTTTTGGGCGTGCAGGTACTTGTTTCGAAGCTATCGACGCGTAGAACGTTGGGGTATTTTATCTAGAATTTACTGAGCACTTTCAGCAGGTGAATTATTGGCTTTTTTACAGCTGAATTTCAGACTTGCGATTTTGGGCAGATTTTGGGTTATTGAGTATAACTGTAGCCCTATGTTGTACCCAGGTGGGATTTTGGACTGTACGGGGCATACTGGACAGTGAGTTGCTGTTTTTGGTTTTATCAGCTGTAGAATTTGGGCAGATCAGCGTTTTCAGGTGGGTGGCTTTGCTTTCAAGATCTATGGACTGTACTCTAATTCTATTGATATAGAATCATGCATGATAGTGATTGGACTGGGGTAGCATGCTAGAGTGTAGGAATTGTTGTTCCTTGTTTTATCTGTCGATTTGGTGATCTCCTGTTTCCTACTTTCATGTAAATATTTGTTATGTTGAACCTGACCTAGCACCCCCGTCATATGTTGCATGTGTAACCAGACCAGTAGAAAACCCTCACTTGGGCTAGGGTTATTTATGCTTAGACATCCACACTTTATGTTTCATTCCTGGACTTAGTGTTATCCTCGCCCGGGTAGTGGGCCGAGCGGTCGGGACATCTTTTTAGTGTGGGATGCATTTGCACTCGTGCTTGGGGGCTGAGTGGAGTCTGGTAGATGTAGTGGATCGCTTGTCTGTACCGGGAACCGTTTGAGATAAACGGTGGTCCCGAGAGGTCTTGTTTTCCCCTGTTGGGGTTGTCGCCACTGTGTCAGTGGTAGTAGTATACTAGTGTTAGCCGAACCTAGAACCCTTTTCGACATACACATGATTTTAGTCTACCAATGTTTTCTTCCAAGCATCGAAGGGCCGCTAGAGTCTGTTCTTGTTTGATTGGACAAAGGCATCAGCCCTTCGGGGTTTGGGTAAAACACTTATTTTTCTGACTGATTTTCTAAAAAGAACTAAAATCGTTAAATATGGATTTCTTCCAGATCAAAATAATTTTCAATAACAAATGTCTCCTTTTCATATAAATCTCCTCACTCGAAAGGATTCGAGTGATCCGGGTTCTAGGGGCCGTTCCTTTGTCGGGACGAAAGCCGCCGGGGCCGAGCCTGGAACCTGTTCTTGTTTGATAGGGTTGTAGGTGTAGGTCTCCCGGGACTTTCGGGCCCTGTTGGTGCTTTCTGCGTGTCGTGCCGAGGTTTTGCTTTCCCGAACTGTAAGGGGATCGGGAACTTCGATAGGCGGAGCCTAGAGTCTGTTCTTGTTTGATAGGGTTCTTAGCACCGGTCTATCGGGTTTCCGAACCCTTATGGTGTCGGTCTTTCCTGTGAGTTTAGTGTTCTGTTGTGGGAGCCGTCTGGTGGACGGTGGCCCCAGCTGTGTGGTTTTCTAGCCTGTGGTTGAGAGTTGTTGTTGTTGGTCGATCTTGTTGATCGTGGTTTGGACTATAGCCTGCATGAGCCATATTTGAGCTCGACAGAGTTACGCGGATACTTTCCTCGGTGGGGTCGCTCCCCTCGAGAGCCACTCCGGAGTTGGGCCTGTTACTTGCTATCGCGACTTGTCGACGCCGTCCCTCTGACTGTGCCAGTTAGTGGCAGTCACGGACACCCTACGGTAGACCCGTCCTGTTGAGGATGTGCGGCAGTAGGTGGGCGCAGGTTTGACTGGACCCTTTGAGGCAGTCAGTATAGATTTGGTGAGTTTACTGTGTGTGTTAGTAGGTGCATCATGTTCCATCTGTTCCTTTTCTTGAGCATCTAGATAGAGGCATAGTAGCTGTAGAGTTACTTTTCCAGCCCTTTCATTTCTGTATTATCGTTACTTTATGCCTCTAGTAGACTTAGTGGGCAGACCGTTGGGCTTGTTGGCGGCACCCACTGAGAACTACTTGGGACGTAGTTCTCACACCCGTCGTGGTGTTTTCCCCACAGGGACTTCTACTCCGGTTCCTGCTGCTCCTGTTGCTGCTTCTTCTGATCGAGGTAAGGGAGTCGCGAGATAGTTCCCTACCAGTCATCGTCCAGTGAGTAGATGTACCCTTATTACTTTTGAGGGTTCATGTTGAGAGAACTTTGTAGTGAGGTATAGAGTTGTATTTATTTTCTACTGCTCGAGAGACTTTTGTACTTTTGGTGAGGACTTGTGTTGTATATAGTTTTTATTCTAGCAGTTTTACTTTCAGCTCTGATATCTGCATAGTATAGATGTTCTTTTGCAGGTTAGTGGCTTCGTCTATACGGGGCTTCCCGTATGGGCGGCGGATCTATTGGCGAGCCCGGGTCGCAGTTTCGACGCCGGGGCGTGACAGGTGCACCCCAAAGTACCGAAACCTTCAAAATCCCATTCCGGGAGATCCTCAAATCGGATTCCAGATTCGATCGCTTTGCCGTTCCCCGTTTTTCGAGCTCTAACATCGAAAAAATACCCGCGCACCCCAACGCTGTACCGAAGAAAACCCGCTAATTAATCCCTTAAACAACTAATTTAATCAAAAGGGATTAAAAGAAACACAAGACAGTTCGTGATATTACACCCACTACGTCACCTTGTGGGGTTCACGGGTCAACGTACCACCTCTCCGGAAAAGTACACCAGTGCGGTGTCCAAACCGCTGGTGTGCGTGAAGCAACCATGAGCATAGTAACCATAATAAAACGAGTATCCACCTGCGACACTCGTTGCTCCAAAAGGTATAAGTGCAATTACGCGTGTAGAACATGGGGTCATCAACTCAAAGATGTCATAAGGGAAAACAATAAAGTGCAAGGTCAGATATTACCAGTTCACCAGAGTTCCCGACTCCAAGTCGGGGTACCAATCTCTACCTGTAAGTCATCATCCTTAGTACGAGATTCCTATACGAACTCCTGTAAATTCCCCGGACCTGCCCAGGGTCCACTAATAGCACAAATTCTACTTTACCGAACCCACCTTCCGACTTTCGAAAAGCCGCCACAATCACTCACAATATCTCTTATTATGGTGCAACATAATAATAAAGAAATATGCAACAAAGGGGTTCTAAGAGTCCACCCACCATAGAAAGCGTCAACCGAAACACCTGAAATCGTCCCGCGCCTTCGTACGATTCCCGGACCTAAACAGAGTCCCCCAAGAAGAAACATCAGTAAACTAAACCGTACCCCGCAAAATCAGTAGTCCCGACCCCTGTCCGACAAAAGACGAATAACACCAAAACCTGACCTGACACGGCGCCAGAACAACGCGGCGCAAAGACCACGCGGAGTGGCGGCGTGGTGCAAGTGACAGCCTCGCGCGGGCACTTTCCTTGCGACGTGCAGGCGGTGCGGCACGGCAACAGCCCCACGCGGGTGCCTCCCCCACGCGGGCGCAAGTGGCGCCAGCGGCAGCACCAGCACTGCGCGGGCACCAGCCCCGCGCGGGAGCGCAAGCAGCGCGGCAGTAGAGGCTGCCCCGCGCGGGCACCAGCCACGCGCGGGCGCGCAAGCGGCGCTGCAGCAGAGGCTGCCCCGCGTGGGCACCAGCCCCGCGCGGGCATGCAGCGGCGCGGCAGCAGCCCCGCGCGGGTGTGCGCGGCGTGAGCAGCAGCCCCGCGCGGGTGCGCAAGCAGAGCGGCAGCAGCGGCTGCCCCGCGCGGGCGCACAAGCGGCGCGGCAGCAGCCCCGCGCGGGTTGCCTCCCCCGCGCGGGTGCGCGCGGCGACAGCGGCAGCCCCGCGCGGGTGCGCAAGCAGAGCGGCGGCAGCGGCTGCCCCGCGCGGGCACTAGCCCTGCGCCGGCATGCAGCGGCGCGACAGCAGCCCCGCGCGGGTTGCCTCCCTCGCGCGAGTGCGCACGTCGCCAGCGGCAGTCCTGCGCGGGTGCGCAAGCAGAGCGACTGTGACGCCCCACTTCCCAGGGGGTCACCCATCCTAGAACTACTCTAGCTCTAGCACGCTTAACTCTCATGTTCCTCTTGGATCTTGCTACCATCCAAAATGCTATAGCCGGGTTAGAGATTTAGTCCTATTATATCATTTATATAGAGGACTAATCCAAATTCCGGGGGTGTCACATTCTTCCCCCCTTTAAGCCCTGACGTCCACGTCAGGCTCAAGCACACTCACAAGCACCAGGCGATGTGAGACTCGTCTCGCTAGCCTTAGCCGACCTTGTGAGGAGCTGCACTCCACTCACAACGGTCATTAGCCGGGGAGCCTCGCTCTACCCGCTATATAACCCTGGCTCAGCCGAGACTCATCTCACATTTCCGGCTGGTGAATGGCTCTGATACCAATTGTGACGCCCCACTTCCCAGGGGGTCACCCATCCTAGAACTACTCTAGCTCTAGCACGCTTAACTCTCATGTTCCTCTTGGATCTTGCTACCATCCAAAATGCTATAGCCGGGTTAGAGATTTAGTCCTATTATATCATTTATATAGAGGACTAATCCAAATTCCGGGGGTGTCACAGCACCGGAATTCGTGCCACATGATCACGCTTTTCGAGGAGATGGAAATCTTTCTATTATATCTGCCGATTAAGGATTTTATTTTGTACGTACGAGAGGAAAATAAATATTTAATTATTATTTTTCAAGAAAATGAAAACCCTAATCGGAGAGAAAAGAGAGAAGAAGAGAGCGGATTTGCCATCTTCCTCGATCAACGTGCCGAAAGCCGGGGACGAGACGTTATCCTCAACGCGGAGCGGATCCGGATCCTCACCATAGCGAGGAACGAGAATGGATCATCTTCCCCGTTAGATCAAGGTAAGCGGCGTTTATTCGTGTGTTTTTCGTTGTTTTTGGTTTTGAGTTGCGCCGCTTTTTGGTCCGAGTCGCTTGTGCCGTTCGTCGCACCGCCGCCGCGATGCCCTAGAGCGCCGCCGCCGTTGCGAGACGCCGCTTGCACTGCGCGCCCGCGCGGGTTGGTGCCGCGCGAGCCGCGCCGCACGGGCTGGTACCACGCGGGGCCGCACCGCAGGCGGCGCCCCCGCGGGTTGGTGCCGCACGGGCCGCGCCGCTTGTGGCGCCCGCACGGGTTGGTGCCGCGCGGGGCCGCACCGCAGGCGGTGCCGCGCGTGGCCGCACCGCAGGCGGCGCCCGCGCGGGTTGGGGCCGCGCGGGGCCACATCGCTTGCGGCGCCGCGCGGGTTGGTACCGCGCGGGGCCGCACCGCAGGTGGCGCCCGCGCGGGTTGGTGCCACGCGGGGCCGCGCCGTTTGTGGCGCCGCGCAGGCTGGTATCGCACGGGGCCGCCGCCGCCGCTCGGTTTCCGCCTTACTTTTACATGTTCGGAACCTCGGTTCTTCATGGGCAAGTCTAGTCTTACCTTGTTTCTTTTGGGGGACTCCTTTTAGGTCCGGGAATCGTACGAAGGCGCGGGACAATTTTAGGTGTTTCGGTTGACGCGATTGAAGGTGGGTGCACCCTTAGAACCCTTTTGTGCATAATTCGTTATTGTCATATTTATCACATTAAGGGATAGTGTGGATAACGTGGACCTCCGGATGGACGAATGTCGCGGTTGTAGACTGGATGGGCAGATTGTCCTCTCCGAACAACGGTATGGTTGCTTGAGGCATATTTGCGATCGGGACACTGATCGGTGCGACTTTTCGAAAGTCGGAAGGTGGGTACCCTTATCATGCGTCCTTTTTAAAGCGAGGTCTCGTCATGTGTTATGTAAGAGTAAAGTAGATGTGCTAATGGTTTTCAACTAACCCCTTTTCGCATGAGTATCCCTTTATTACTATCTGTTACGACGGGTGTCGCGGTGCTCTATATCACACACCGTCTTCGGTTTTTATGCTCATGGCTGCTTACGCGCACACCAGCGATTTGGCCACCGCATCGGTATACTTTTCCGGAGAGGTGGTGTGAGGACCCGGATCTCCACGACGAGATTACTGGTTGACCAGCAGCTCCTGGAGGCCTATATGGTTCGTCGGCGGGGTTTGTGCACAATTTGGACGCAAGTGATGGACTTCGGGCTTAAGATGGATCATGTGGGTGATCGGTGGACTCCGTCGAAGCTTTAGAAGTGGTTTCGCGCGCAATGGATATTAAAATTGGACCCAGCGCGAAGTTTGGATCAAGGGACACCTTTCCGGATGCCTTCGACAATTTCTAGAGTTGGAATTTGGCAAAATGGACTTCGGATTTGGATTCAGCGCGCGAAAACGATGAAAATGGACTATTCACTTGTATTTTTCGGAGCCCGGATGACGCGCGCAATTTTCGAGGCTTCTTGTACTGTTCTGGCACCGGCGGCGACGGCGTGCGGCGGCGGGCAGCGGCGGAGCGCGGCGGGGCAGGCGCGGGCAGGTGCGCGGTCCACCGCGGAGGCGTGCACCGGACGCGGGCCACGTGGCGGCTCCCGGTTGGGCCGGCGCAGCGGGCGCGGTCCACGGGGAAAAGCGGGTGTACGGTGGACCGGTGGGGGGACACGTGGCGCACACCGGTTGGCCGGTCCACGTGCACTCGGTCCACGGAGCAGGTGCGGCCGCCTCGAGGCGTGTGCCTGGCAGGGGGCGCAGGCGGCAGCGCGCACGTGGGCGCGGCAGCGAGGTGTTGACCAAGTGCCTGCCACGTGTCGAGCCCTCGTTGGTCCACGTGTCGTTCGGCGGGAGGCCGGTTTTGGCTGTCGCCTGTTTGGCGGGCGACGTGGAGGCCCGCCGGAGTTTCGGGTTGCTACAGTGCGCGCCCAGGGGAGATTCGGGCTGCTATAGTGCGCGCCCGAAAGTTCCTTGCGCCCAGAAATTAGGACACATTCGGTATTTTCCGAATTGTTTCCTGGAGCCTATAAAAGTGATCCGAGCTTCTTTCTTTCCCCTTTTTCCGGCATTTCCGAGCCTCCTCTCGCCATGGCGCCTTCAGCAAAGATGATCCCCGAGCTATGCTGCATCCATCTGCAAAGTTTTGAGATTTTTGGTGGCACGCTTATCGAGGTTTCCATTTTTACGGCGCGGCACGACGCTCGTCCATTTGGGTTCCCCTTCGTCGCGTTTCGGTGCGCAAGCTCCCCCGGCCTACTCCGACCACCTTTTCGAGCGATTTCTTCGCCGCTGGATCCGCGACGGTCAGATCTACGATCTAGGTATTTTCGGCTTTCCCTCATTTTGCGCTTTTCGAGGTGTTTGTTCGAGCTTACTGTGACCCCATTTCTGTTGGCGTATTTCGTGAATTCGGTTAAGTCTTGAAGATTGAAGATAAAGAAGGTTGGATCATATAACTCAATCTCATGAAAGAAGAATTCAAAAGGATCAGGTATGTTTAACTAATTATCTTTGGTGATCCGAATACTTCTTATAGTGTAGAAACACTTGGATGAATTTTTAATTGTTTAAAAATCAAAAACTGGACATGGGACATGTTCAGGATCCGGATCAGACATTCCAATCCAGATCCCGAAGGGTGTTTGTTCATACGCAAATTCAATCCGGATCGTAGCCTCCTTTGATCCGGATCCCGAACACTGGTTTTACCATGATTTATGAACGATCCGGATCAGGCTTTTCAATCCGGATCCCGAACGTTGGTGTTTGGTGAAATTGTATGAACGATCCGGATCAGGCACTTCGATCCGAATCCCGAACCTTTGTTTTTCTGGAAACTGTCTGTCTCGCTACTGCAATCCGGATCGCCGAAGTCCAATCCGGATCGCCGTCCTGAAAAATTCTAGAAAAGGTTAGTTTTTGATTCTTATCCTCTTCCAATGGTTTCTAACCTATATATAGACCCTTTAATTCATCTTTTAGGGTAACGACGAAAATGGAATAAAATACGACCGAAATAGAAAAATCCACAAATAGAGAAGAAAGGAAATACTGGATTCAATTCTATGTTTCTTCATCTATTTTATTAATTTGATTCTAGGTTTTCCAAACTCAGATTGTGAGTAGAATCAAATTAATGAATACTTAGATGGTATTTCCGATCTATTTCTAATCTAAGTATTCGGCGGATCATCACCACCCAAAAACAACGATTTCCCCAAAATGGGCGCGTGGACTCGCGTGGCCTCGTGGATTCAAGGTGCTACCGCTCTCGTGGATTCGGAGCGAGGTACGTTCATGGATTCGAAGCGTGCTACTGGGTGAAGACCGTGGATTCGGTCGGACGTCGTGGAGTTGACGTTGGACGTCGTGGATTCGGCGTTGGATGCAGATCGTGGATTCGAGAAGCGTTGCGAAGCGAGCGGAGAAGATCAACTAGGAGCGTATGGAAAAAGGTTGAGTCGTCTGTGAGTACGGTATATCACCTTTGTACGTGTAATAATTCTAGTGGATTTCACCGTGTTATCGGTCCTGTGGTTTTTTACTCCGGTTTGGAGTTTTCCACGTAAAAATCTATGCGTGTTATTTATTTTTCCTCATTGGGTTTTATATCGCAAAGATTTTTGAGTGTTTATTGTTTACACCTATTCACCCCCCTCTAGGTGTTTTTTTCCCCCATTTAGATCCAATTATACATAACCCAACAAGTGGTATCAGAGCGGGAATAGGGTTGTAAACAATGGTTGAAGGTGGAAACATCAACAGACCCCCGTTCTTCGATGGAACAAATTATGCCTACTGGAAAGTACGGATGAAAGCCTTTTTAATTTCCATCGACGAACGGGTGTGGCAATCAATTGAATTAGGATGGTCTAATCCAACTGAAATTCTTGCTGATGTTCGCACCATCAAACCTAGGTCGAAATGGACCAAGGAAGAGATAGATTCTTCTTCTTATAATGGCAAAGGGATTAACGCTTTATTTAATGCTTTGTCGCAAACAGAGTTTTCTCGCGTCTCGGCATGTGAGACTGCGAAAGAAATCTGGGATGTTCTTCAAGTTACGCATGAGGGAACTAACCTTGTGAAGATTCAGAAACTGCAAATGCTTACGAGCAAGTTTGACTCTATTTTCATGGCAGAAAATGAATCTTTCACAGACTATTACACACGATTGCAAGACATCGTAAACTAATGTGCTAACTTGGGTGAGAAATTCTAGAATTTAAAGTTGTAAGAAAAATATTAAGAACTCTTCCTGAAAGATTTCGATCCAAGGTTACGGCCATTGAAACTATTAAACACCCGGACGAAATCCGTGTAGAAGAATTAGTTGGTTCATTACAAACTTATGAAATGACATTTCCTACTAACTATTCTTCTGGAAAAGCATCCTCTTCTAAGTCTTCAGGTTATGCGTTGAAAACAACAAAAGAAGAAGACGCAGATTCATCCTCCTCAGACGATGATGTAAACCTATCTATGGAGGACTTTGAGAAGCAGCTTGCTCTCTTGACAAGAAGATTTCGCCGAAACTTTCGAAGGGGTAACTCAAGCAAAACTCCATCCTTCGTAAAGTCGAAGAAAGGCAAAGGTTCTTCAAGTTTCAAACCAAGAAAGCAAGAGGGTTTTTCTAAGGATAAGAAAAGCTCAGAAGGACAAGTCCAATGCTTCAAGTGCCGAGGGTACGGCTGTCACGCCCCGGGGTCGAAACTGTGACCCGGGCTCGCTGACAGATCCGCCATCTGTACGGAAACTGCCGTACAGACGAAGCGTCTAACCTGCAAAGACAGAACTACAGCTACACAGATATCAGAGCGGATAAAAAGCTGTACTATAAAATTTCACAACTACGAAGTTGCAACAACTCATAGCCTATCTCCCAAAACAAGATGATACAAATAGAAGTCCACCTATACAACATCTACAAATCCAACAGGGAGATAGCTAAACAGGAAATACAGCCAAACATAAACAACTCCCACAGTCTGGGATGGTACATCTACCTCACTCTAAAGTAACAATGCTGGTAGGGAACTATCACGCGACTCTCTGTCCTCGGTCCGTCCAGTCAAGCTCGGCAGGGACGGAAGAAAAGCCTCAGCAACCTGTCACCGACAGAGGGTGTGAGAACTACATCCTACAGTAGTTCTCAGTGGGTACCGTCTCCAAGAACCACGGTCTGCCCACTAAGTCTACTAGAGGCATAAGATAACAGAAAAGACTGTGATAAAGTAAATAAGCTGGAAAAGAATCTACAGCTATCATGCCTCTATCTACTATGCTCAATGGGAAGAGACTATGGATGATGGTATGCAGCCACTCACTGCTGACAATATGTCACAAGTACTATGCTCAAGACACTCTACTATGACACATGCTATGCCATCACTCTCTCAGTGTAACCCATATCTCATCGACTGCCCCACAGGGTCCAGTCAAGTCAAGCCTGCGCCCCCTGGTGTATCTGTAGTAATCCAGAATTTAAAAATCTCTATTTGCTTTTAAATGTTTAAATTATCAATTTTGGCAAAAGTGGAGAGATAGTGGGCCAATAGTGGGCCCAGAAATATCGACTTTTGATCGGGGTCTGATCTGGAAAATCCGAGATCACCATTGCGATCGTCTCGTCGAAACATAGAAGTTTCATATTCATATATTTTCGATCCGACGGTCGGATCTTCCAGAAATCAGAAATCAAAAAGTGGGCCCCGCGACTTAAGTGAATAGTAACCTTTGAATTTTTAACCCCTTGTGATCATGAATGGTCGAACCACTATCTAGAATTTTAACATAGGAGTATTAGTAATGAGTCCTAGCTAATTTTGACGTTCTGAGCGCGATGGCGCTGACGGATTTCGCGTTTGGCGATCCGGGTGCATCGAAGTGCGTGCCACGCGCTATATTGAGTCGGACTTTATGGAACGACCTTTAATCCGGGCATCGAACGAACCAAACAAATACGCTACCTGACAAGTCTCGACGAGCCGGACGTCGTGGCGAAGTCCTTTTCGCATTTTGATGAGCGGATTGCCTCGAAATGCGTGAAAAGCACCTAAAATTGGACTAATTTGTATAAAAAGTTAATATTTTATGCACTAATTGTTTAGGGACTTTATGGTGAGGGTTCTGGGAGCATTTGTTACCTACAGATGGGACCCTAGAGTTTAGGGATAAGAGTGTAGGGGGTTTTGTGCAAAATGTGTATTTAACGCATGTGTGGAAGGATACCCGAGACCTTGCCTCTTCCTCTTCGTAACTGAAGCCTCCACCAGCTTCTTCAGGCCATAACCGACGCGTCCCCTCGGCTGCCGTAACCTCCGGCCGTTCGGGTCGCCGGAGTTAAGGTGAGAAGGCTATAATAGATCTTCTCTTGAGTTCCTAAAGAAAAGTTCAACCAAGAGCTTTAAGGTTTAGCCCAACCTTCTTCTGAGAGCTTCATAGAGAGGCCGCAACCGAGCCCTGGTGTACCCTACCCCAGCCGCCGCCGAGTGCCGCCGCAGCCACCTTCCTTTTTCTTCCTTTCTCCGATGAGGTGTGAAGTAGGACTGGATCTCTTCAAGGTTGGATTGGGAGGTGTCTGAGAAGTTCCTGGTGCTTGAAGGACCCTGCTGGAGCAAGCCTTGGCCGCGCGTAGAGAGGGAACCAAGATCCGGCTTCATCCTATCTTCCCCGTGCTCGGCTAAGGTGAGGATCCTTAACCAACAGTTTCTAGCACCCCGGACCCTTAGCAGTGGACTCATTAAGTCCTTAGGATGCTACAGGCCAAGCCAGAAGCCCCCATGCACAGTGCATGGCCGGCTGGGGCATGGGTTGGCCGGAACCCTATTGGTGCTCCGCCTCGGTTGAACTTCTCAACCAGTGGACCAAGTTGGCCCAAAATTCGTGTGTATGGACTGTAGAACATATTAAATAAATCTGCAAAGTTTGTTAGAATATGGTTAAATAAATTTAGAGAAAATCGATGCCCTAGTTTTGTGAAATAATGCACTTCGGGCGAGCTTACAGCTCCGGCGCCGGCGAGCCTCTCTTCCGTCGGCCACGTGCCCAGAAATGTTCACGGGACCCAGGGGAGTCCATCCATGCCATTGCATGGCTCCCATACATCATGAAAAATCATGATGTCATGGATAACCCGAAAGTGCATCATGTGGCCGCCGCCGGCGCTCCGGCCAACTTTGGCCGGGGAGGCATGGATGGGAAGCTTTCTGTGGACCCAAGGAGCATTCCCTCCAAGTTACAGAACTCCAGGTTGTCTCTATGCAAAATTGCCATTAGAGGCCATTGAGCTCCAAACCGGAGCTTGCTCCGCCGCGCCGCCGCCGCACCCCGGGGCCAGCCACATGCATGGGAAGTCTCAGTGAGGTAAATAGCACCTGCTTGTGCTTTTATTTTGATCCCAGAACCTCCTGTTGAATGATCACAAATTTCAAGAAAAGGGGTCATCTTCCTCCTCGAGCCCGAGCCCAATCTGGGGTTTTTGGCATGTTTCAACTTGAAGAGAAAAGATCACTGAACTCAGTAGAGCACTTTGCTTCAAGAAATTCTGGATTTGGTCCAGTAATTGCTGAGAACCAAGCTTTAATTTTGGTTATGTTATGTGTATATGAAAGATGTATGCCAAGTGTTTGATTAAGTGCCTCATTGAACTTAGAAATGGAATTTGATAAAACTGTAAATATGAAACTTGCTTCTAATGATCCCCTGAGCTTGATGCTCACCTCAGATCAAAAGGATTCTGTGTGGAATAAAAGTTGGAGCAAGATGAACTTGTATGTTTGCAAGATAATGGATCTTCTTGATCCAACAGATCTGGGCTGCAATTAGGGTGAGCCCTGTGATCCTTGCAATATTTAAAGACCTTTTCATATACAAAGATTGCTGGTTTGAAGTTTAAATTAAAAGATATAGTAGAATCAACATAAAACAATAATGTTGGAACAAAACCTTATTCTAGGCTGTTAGCGAAGCCGCGACAGTGCATTTCTAGCTAATTTGGGGTCACTGGACGCGATGCTCGCGTTAGAATTAGCGTTTGAGGTCTCGAAGAAATAAAATGGCATTTAGGCTAAGTTAGAGCATAATTTATGGGCCAAAGTTTGCCTCGGGATCCGTACTGCCACAAATTGGTGAGCACGGTGTTCAGCAAGATGTAAGTCACCTGCTGGAAGTGACGGAATGTTCAAATGAATCTCCAGTTGAGAGAACGGGTAAAAACAGTGCCCAAATTGGCACTAAAAGTGAGAATTTGTAAACCCTAAGGGTTTAGATGCAAAAATCACATCGTATACTGGTTAGTAAACTGGTTTGTTGATTCCTGAACCTTAATTCACATTCAGGGTTATTCGGTAGCATCTGGTGTGCTGAGCGTACAGTTGGTTCAGTTTAGCCGCCTGCGTTATATCAGGTGGGTTTATCTTCGGTCCGGGCTTTATCATTTCGGCCCTCTGTGTACGGTATTGGTTGGACCCCTGTTTTTGATAGCTTAAACATTACTTTGAGCCTGCCTTCCTTGATTATATTATATCTGCTATCTGCCTGATCTATGCCTGTTATCTGTTCTATTTTGCCTTACATGATTGTCCATAGCACCTCTAGCATTTATACTTTTACTCGGACATTTTCATGGTTGATTAGTGAGCCTGTTTGTTCTGCTGATCAAATGATACATCTCTGAGCACATAGATTTATTTAACTGAGGTTTTACCCCGCTTCGTAGGGTCGCCGGAGTCTGTTCTTGTTTGATAGGACAAAGGCACTGCTCTGCGAGGTTTGGACCTAAACCCAAGCTTCGTAGTGTCGCCTGAGTCTGTTCTTGTTTGATAGGACGAGGGCAATGCTCTTCGAGGTTTGGACTTTTCAAAATAGTTTTCTTAAAAATATGTGTTTAAGTTTTGTATCATTTGGTTGGTTTGTGTGGTTGAGTTGAGTTTATCTGTGAGCTTCTGTTGAGAGAGATTTGCCTTGATCTTGCATATGAGTTGAGATTTATTGCTGAGTGTTCCTGCATGAGTGTTGAGATTCAGTTGGTTTTTGCCCTTGCAACCCAGTGGGGATTTCCCGGCTTGTTGCCGATTACCCGGTCAGTGGACCGTGAGCTTGAGCATTTGCATATGATTCGCCCGCACTGTTGTACTTCACGAACATCAGCGGATTTGCTACCCGTAGCGATGTTCTTTACCGGTAAAGTGGTTAGCTGAGGCAACCCGTGACCCTAGTTTGGGGAATGTCAACCAGGTGGTGCCAAGAGGGCAGCCTTGCCTGAGGTCTTGTGATGGCCAATATGGTACCTTGTGATTGGGTCTTTGCGTTTTCATCTATTTGATGCATGTGTTGTTAAGTTGCTTTAACATGATTCTTTGATTCTTTGATCTGGCTTCTAGTTATCTACCTTTATATGATTCTATGTGATGCCTCTGATTATAGTTCCATTGTTATCTTGTTGATTGTCCTAACTCCTTGATGTGTTGATTATCCTGATACATGTTTTAAATACTGCTAAAATTATCTCCTATGCTTGTACCCAGATTATGAGTTTTGCTTTCTTTACAGCACCAGTTATATATCTGCTTTACCCTAACCCCTGAACTATTACTATCCTCTAGCATTGTATACCAGTAGGTACGATCTGCTATTTCTCGGCTCGTCGTGCCCACTGGGATACACTCCGGTGTGTCTCACACCCTCGGGTGACTGTTTTTCAGGTCGAGCGGGTGTTGAGATGTCGGGACGAGTTGGTGAGATCACGAGATAGAGCTTGACCCTGGACAGCCGATAAGATCAAGTATTTAGTTATTTGTTGTATCAAATGTAATGCAATGTAATTGAGAAGTTATTGATATTGTAATTTAATCTTGCTTAGTAGATGTACGTAGTTAGTACTCTGGTTGTATGCCAAGTGAGCCGTGCATATATAGAAAAGGCTCAATCCCCAGTGGGATTGGGACTCTTCTATATATGTGGCGGTCTGTTGCGCCCTGGCCGGTTTTAAACTCTGATTTCAAAAAAAAAAAAAAAAATTTAGACGCTGGTTTTTAAACTCGGGGCGTGACAGATTAGATGGTATCGGAGCAATAGGAAACGCAATGTCTAGGTTTGGCTAGGAACGAACCCTAGGATGACTCGTGCTACGAGAGAGCGCTGGGTAGTGTTCTAAGTCTGATAGGTCAAAACAGAAGTTGTGGGTCGACCGTACTAAGATAAATTATTAACTATTGCAGTTATGGCTCGCACTCGGCGTGGTGCTGGTGGTGGTCAAGGGACTGGCATGGGTCGGGGGGCTGCCCAAGCAACTGCTGAAAGTGGGGGCCCAGAGATCCCCGACAGAATGCAAAGATTCGAGGATCAGTTGGCTCAAATGGCTGCAATGATACAATAGTACATGCAGCGGGAGGCCAATGTTCCTGCTGCACCTGCACCACCTGCAGCACCAGCCTCTGCGACTGAGGGACATCCTGTTCCTCCTGCATCAGTACCACCGGCTGAATCGGCTGCATCTGAAGCCGTTGCTGCAACTGTGGATGCTCCCGGGATGGCAGGGGGTAACAATCCTAACAATCCTGCGGCCCTGGAAGCTGCCAGAGCAACGTACAAGGAAGAAAGATCAAGAGTCAGGGGAGTCCTGCTGGAGTTTAATAAATTCAAGCCCCAAGAATTCTCAGGCCGTGAAAAGGACCCCTGGGCCCTTGAAGAATGGCTAAACCACATGGAGAAGCTGTTTAGAGATTTGGACACTGAAGAGCGAGATAAGGTGACGCTGGGGGTGCACTGCCTTGGTGTCAGCGCAAGCTTATGGTGGCTGCGCTACCAACGCCACAATTTTGCTTCTGATGCACCTAAGCCTACCTGGGAGCAATTTAGGGTGGCTCTATACCACCGCTACCTAAAGGAGACAGCACGAGAGGCATTAGAGCGGGACTTGGAAAACATGTGTAAGACCTGGCTTTTTCGTGACCCTTCCCGTTACCCCTTTCTCTTCGACTGCCCGCCTGAGGGACAATTTTTGGGTGTTTTTCCGGAGAATCCGTCGGGGCTCGCGGACATTTTTAGGCGGAAGGGCTCGCGAAATGGAGAACGGGGGCGCGATCGGTTTCAGATTCCGACTCCCGGTTCACCCGGAATAATTTTTCCAAAACTCGGACCCCACTTAGGCGCCCCGGGATCCGTGCGGACGATCGGCACGTTTCTCGAGGTAATTCTAGCCGCCGGATCTGTCCCTATTATTTAATTATTCTTTAACCCTTTGGGGAACCTAGGGTTTTAGGCGTTCCCTCCTAGGTCGCTTCGTTCGGCGGCTAGGGTTTTCTCTTTAAGAGACGCCACGAGAAGGGAAAAGAGAAGAGAGAAAAAGACGGCTAGGGTTTTCTCTTTAAGAGACGCCACGAGAAGGGAAAAGAGAAGAGAGAAAAAGACGGCTAGGGTTTTCTCTTTAAGAGACGCCACGAGAAGGGAAAAGAGAAGAGAGAAAAAAAAAGACGGCTAGGGTTTTCTCTTTAAGAGACGCCACGAGAAGGAAAAAGAGAAGAATTAAACGGGGCTTTCGGGAAAAAGGACGGAGGTAGCTTGCTCGTGGGATCAACCGGGCAACGTTAGGACGATCCCCTCCCTCTCTTTCCGGCGTTTCAAAGGTGAGTTTTTATTAGTTTTGTTGAGTAGGCGTTTCGGGGGTGGAGTCTTCACGGGGAACACCGCCGCCGCCGGACCGGCCGCGGGCATGCGCCCGCGCGGCGCTTGGCCGCGCGGGGCCGCCCGCAGGTGGGGCGCCCGCGCGGGCCAAGGCCGCGCGGAGTCGCCCCCGCACCGCGGGCATGCGCCCGCGCGGCGCTTGGCCGCGCGGGGCCGCCCGCAGGTGGGGCGCCCGCGCGGGCTAAGGCCGCGCGGAGTCGCCCCCGCACCGCGGGCTTGCGCCCGCGCGGCGCTTGGCCGCGCGGGGCCGCCCGCAGGTGGGGCGCCCGCGCGGGCCAAGGCCGCGCGGAGTCGCCCCCGCACCGCGGGCATGCGCCCGCGCGGCGCTTGGCCGCGCGGGGCCGCCCGCAGGTGGGGCGCCCGCGCGGGCCAAGGCCGCGCGGAGTCGCCCCCGCACCGCGGGCATGCGCCCGCGCGGCGCTTGGCCGCGCGGGGCCGCCCGCAGGTGGGGCGCCCGCGCGGGCTAAGGCCGCGCGGAGTCGCCCCCGCACCGCGGGCTTGCGCCCGCGCGGCGCTTGGCCGCGCGGGGCCGCCCGCAGGTGGGGCGCCCGCGCGGGCTAAGGCCGCGCGGAGTCGCCCCCGCACCGCGGGCATGCGCCCGCGCGGCGCTTGGCCGCGCGGGGCCGCCCGCAGGTGGGGCGCCCGCGCGGGCTAAGGCCGCGCGGAGTCGCCCCCGCACCGCGGGCTTGCGCCCGCGCGGCGCTTGGCCGGCGGGGCCGCCCGCAGGTGGGGCGCCCGCGCGGGCTGGTGCCGCGCGGGGTCGCCCCCGCACCGCGAGCAACGCGCCGCGCAGCGCTTGGCTGCGCGGGGCCGCCCGCAGGTGGGGCGCCCGCGCGGGCTGGTGCCGCGCGGGGTCGCCCCCGCACCGCGGACAGCGCGCCCGTGCGGTGCTCATCCGCGCAGGGGCGCCCGCGCGGGCTGGGGCCACGGGGTGCTGTACCCGGGCGGAGTGTGCGCTGCACGGGCCGGTGCCGGGCAGGGAACTCCGCCGCACATGGGTGGGAGTCGGTGTGAGTTTCGGATCCTTAGTCTTGACTTGCCCTTATACCTTCAGGAGTGCAGGACATAGTTGGCAGCGGACGCACGATCTCGGACGTACCGAACGCCGGACGACACACACACAAGGTGGGTAAATTCGCCGAGGTTAATTGGGTAAGGGCGGACATGAGCAAAGGTGTTTCTCTCTAAGTTGCTCCTCGTGAGCAAAGGTGGGTTCCTCTCTAAGTTGCTCCTCGTGAGCAAAGGTGGGTTTCTCTCTAAGTTGCTCCTCGTGAGCAAAGGTGGGTTTCTCTCTAAGTTGCTCCTCGTGAGCAAAGGTGGGTTTCTCTCTAAGTTGCTCCTCGTGAGCAAAGGTGGGTTTCTCTCCAGGTTGCTCTTCGTGAGCAAAGGTGTGTTCCTCTACAAGTCGCTCTCAATGAGCAACGGTGTTTTCCCCTTTAAGATTCTCTCAATGAGCAACGGTGTTTTCCCCTTTAAGATTCTCTCATGAGCAAAGGTGTTCACCCTTCTGGTTGTCCTTATGAGCAACGCTGACCCGATTCTTATTGTATTCGTTTTATCATCTGAGGCTCAAGTTTTACTACACGCACACCAGCGGTTTGGCCACCGCAAGGGTGTGCTTTTCCGGAAAAGTGGTACGTTGACCCGTGTACCCCACGCGGAGGTGGCGTTAGGGATGGGGGCCCTCATGGGTGGAGGGTGTGAGCGGTGACGCCGAGGTTGGTGCTCGGCGGCCGAGGCAGGTGCTCGGCAGAGAGGGAAGGGGCACCGGGGTAGGGGCCCGGTGCGGTGTCCGGGGAGGGTGCCCGGTTTATGTTTGGTGCAGGTTGTGATCATTGTTGACGGTGTATGGGAGAGGGGGGGGGGGGGTGACAGTTGCTCTGGTTACAGTGGTTTGTTTTATTATAGTATTCTTGCTCATTATGTTTATTTCTAGTCACTGACTTCCCACTCCGTGACAGGTTCGTCCAGGGGCGAGGGCTAGGGCGCCGGTAAGGACGCGAGGGTGCTGATCTGATTTTTGGGTGACTTCAGATACAGTGACTCTTTTTCCCTTTTCTTTTATTATTCATGGTAGCTAGTTGTGGATTGCGACACCCCCGTGGGGTCGAAGTGGATGTTGCCCTTTTTCCTTTTCGAATAATTGAATGAATTCTACGTACTCTCTTACTTGGCCGTTTTGAGCGATGGAAAGCAAAGAAAACCGATTGCGAAAACTACTTTTAAAACGTGGGTGTCGAGTGGGCACCGAGCTTTACAAACCTTATGGGATTTATGTGTTTGCGAACAGTTTTCATAAACGATGGCGTCGTGTGGATGCCGCTTTCAAAACCTTGTGATTATTTATCCTTTCAAAACACCGGCCTCTATGCTCTAAGTGAATGCTAGAATGTCATGTGTATTGTTTGGTTGTATGTGTACGAGACTCCAACTGATGTGGTTAGAGATTGTGTGAGCTACGCCTTGTGAGACACTTGGTAGTCGAGACGCCGTGCATATACAAAGGAGACTCTGCCCATTTGCAGAATGAATTTGTGTATGCGGCGGGTCTGGGCACGCGCCGGGGAGTAATGTTTTACAAAAAAAATATATGGCTAATTCAGGGGCATCGGTGGCTCCTCTTCCGCGCGATCCGAACCCCCGGGGCGTGACAACATGCGCCAAGGAGACCACACCCTGAGGGAGTACGAAGAAGAATTTACGAAAATTGCTGACCTGGTGCCACAAGCGGTGCAGGACGAGCGTCGTAAGGTTAGATTATTTACTCAAGGCCTGCGACACGAGATCCGGCGTCAGTTGTCTTCACATTTGATCACCGACTACGACGAATGTATCGAGCGCTGCCTTGCCATTGAGGCTGAATTGAAAATCTCCCGGGCTGAGCGGGCAGCGATGGATAAAGGAAAAGGGATGAAGCGACAGTTCGCTGGAAATGGGGAGGGATCATCTGGATCAAATAGAAGACCCCCTAGACCCCCAGGAAATCAGAACCAAGCCAGTGGTTCTCGGACCTTCAATCGACAACATAGGGCGAGGCCTTGCGTCTTCTGCGGGGCAGATCATCAACCCATGACTTGCGACCTGCGCCACGGAAGATGCTATAATTGTGGTCAGCCTGGCCATATCTCTGCTAACTGCCCGCGGAGATCTGCTGCGAACCCACTAGCATTGGCTGTGCCACATCTTGCTACCCGGCCTCCAGCGCCAACCCAGAGCGTGGCTGCCTCAAATCGTCCTTCATCGCGCCAAACTGAGGGACCCCGCCAAGTGACGGGAGGACGGGTCTATGCTCTGACACAGCATGGCGAGCCGTCAGGGGAAGGCCCATCGGGAGCTAGAAATGTTGAAACAACGATGTAATAAGTTAATACTTAAAACTGATATTTTGGGTATTTTAGAAAACTTTTAAAGTATGTTTTGTTAAGTTTCGGGGACGAAACTTTTTAGAAGTTGTGGGTGATGTAGTAATCCAGAATTTAAAAACCTCTATTTGCTTTTAAATGTTTAAATTATCAATTTTGGCAAAAGTGGAGAGATAGTGGGCCAATAGTGGGCCCAGAAATATCGACTTTTGATCGGGGTCTGATCTGGAAAATCCGAGATCACCATTGCGATCGTCTCGTCGAAACATAAAAGTTTCATATTCATATATTTTCGATCCGACGGTCGGATCTTCCAGAAATCAGAAATCAAAAAGTGGGCCCCGCGACTTAAGTGAATAGTAACCTTTGAATTTTTAACCCCTTGTGATCATGAATGGTCGAACCACTATCTAGAATTTTAACATAGGAGTATTAGTAATGAGTCCTAGCTAATTTTGACGTTCTGAGCGCGATGGCGCTGACGGATTTCGCGTTTGGCGATCCGGGTGCATCGAAGTGCGTGCCACGCGCTATATTGAGTCGAACTTTATGGAACGACCTTTAATCCGGGCGTCGAACGAACCAAACAAATACGCTACCTGACAGGTCTCGACGAGCCGGACGTCATGGCGAAGTCCTTTTCGCATTTTGATGAGCGGATTGCCTCGAAATGCGTGAAAAGCACCTAAAATTGGACTAATTTGTATAAAAAGTTAATATTTTATGCACTAATTGTTTAGGGACTTTATGGTGAGGGTTCTGGGTGCATTTGTTACCTACATATGGGACCCTAGAGTTTAGGGATAAGAGTGTAGGGGGTTTTGTGTAAAATGTGCATTTAACGCATGTGTGGAAGGATACCCGAGACCCTGCCTCTTCCTCTTCGTAACTGAAGCCTCCACCAGCTTCTTCAGGCCATAACCGACGCGTCCCCTCGGCTGCCGTAACCTCCGGCCGTTCGGGTCGCCGGAGTTAAGGTGAGAAGGCTATAATAGATCTTCTCTTGAGTTCTTAAAGAAAAGTTCAACCAAGAGCTTTAAGGTTTAGCCCAACCTTCTTCTGAGAGCTTCATAGAGAGGCCGCAACCGAGCCCTGGTGTACCCTACCCCAGCCGCCGCCGAGTGCCGCCGCAGCCACCTTCCTTTTTCTTCCTTTCTCCGACGAGGTGTGAAGTTGGACTGGATCTCTTCAAGGTTGGATTGGGAGGTGTCTGAGGAGTTCCTGGTGCTTGAAGGACCCTGCTGGAGCAAGCCTTGGCCGCGCGTAGAGAGGGAACCAAGATCCGGCTTCATCCTATCTTCCCCGTGCTCGGCTAAGGTGAGGATCCTTAACCAACAGTTTCTAGCACCCCGGACCCTTAGCAGTGGACTCATTAGGTCCTTAGGATGCTACAGGCCAAGCCAGAAGCCCCAATGCACAGTGCATGGCCGGCTGGGGCATGGGTTGGCCGGAACCCTATTGGTGCTCCGCCTCGGTTGAACTTCTCAACCAGTGGACCAAGTTGGCCCAAAATTCGTGTGTATGGACTGTAGAACATATTAAATAAATCTGCAAAGTTTGTTAGAATATGGTTAAGTAAATTTAGAGAAAATCGATGCCCTAGTTTTGTGAAATAATGCACTTCGGGCGAGCTTACAGCTCCGGCGCCGGCGAGCCTCTCTTCCGTCGGCCACGTGCCCAGAAATGTTCACGGGACCCAGGGGAGTCCATCCATGCCATTTCATGGCTCCCATACATCATGAAAAATCATGATGTCATGGATAACCCGAAAGTGCATCATGTGGCCGCCGCCGGCGCTCCGGCCAACTTTGGCCGGGGAGGCATGGATGGGAAGCTTTCTGTAGACCCAAGGAGCATTCCCTCCAAGTTACAGAACTCCAGGTTGTCTCTATGCAAAATCGCCATTATAGGCCATTGAGCTCCAAACCGGAGCTTGCTCCACCGCGCCGCCGCCGCACCCCGGGGCCAGCCACATGCATGGGAAGTCTCAGTGAGGTAAATAGCACCTGCTTGTGCTTTTATTTTGATCCCAGAACCTCCTGTTGAATGATCACAAATTTCAAGAAAAGGGGTCATCTTCCTCCTCGAGCCCGAGCCCAATCTGGGGTTTTTGGCATGTTTCAACTTGATGAGAAAAGATCCCTGAACTCAGTAGAGCACTTTGCTTCAAAAAATTCTGGATTTGGTCCAGTAATTGCTGAGAACCATGCTTTAATTTTGGTTATGTTATGTGTATATGAAAGATGCATGCCAAGTGTTTGATTAAGTGCCTCATTGAACTTAGAAATGGAATTTGATAAAACTGTAAATATGAAACTTGCTTCTAATGATCCCCTGAGCTTGATGCTCACCTCAGATCAAAAGGATTCTGTGTGGAATAAAAGTTGGAGCAAGATGAACTTGTATGTTTGCAAGATAATGGATCTTCTTGATCCAACAGATCTGGGCTGCAATTAGGGTGAGCCCTGTGATCCTTGCAATATTTAAAGACCTTTTCATATACAAAGATTGCTGGTTTGAAGTTTAAATTAAAAGATATAGTAGAATCAACATAAAACAATAATGTTGGAACAAAACCTTATTCTAGGCTGTTAGCGAAGCCGCGACAGTGCATTCCTAGCTAATTTGGGGTCACTGGACGCGATGCTCGCGTTAGAATTAGCGTTTGAGGTCTCGAAGAAATAAAATGGCATTTAGGCTAAGTTAGAGCATAATTTATGGGCCAAAGTTTGCCTCGGGATCCGTACTACCACAAATTGGTGAGCACGGTGTTCAGCAAGATGTAAGTCACCTGCTGGAAGTGACGGAATATTCAAATGAATCTCCAGTTGAGAGAACGGGTAAAAACAGTGCCCAAATTGGCACTAAAAGTGAGAATTTGTAAACCCTAAGGGTTTAGATGCAAAAATCACATCGTATACTGGTTAGTAAACTGGTTTGTTGATTCCTGAACCTTAATTCACATTCAGGGTTATTCGGTAGCATCTGGTGTGCTGAGCGTACAGTTGGTTCAGTTTAGCCGCCTGCGTTATATCAGGTGGGTTTATCTTCGGTCCGGGCTTTATCATTTCGGCCCTCTGTGTACGGTATTGGTTGGACCCCTGTTTTTGATAGCTTAAACATTACTTTGAGCCTGCCTTCCTTGATTATATTATATCTGCTATCTGCCTGATCTATGCCTGTTATCTGTTCTATTTTGCCTTACATGATTGTCCATAGCACCTCTAGCATTTATACTTTTACTCGGACATTTTCATGGTTGATTAGTGAGCCTGTTTGTTCTGCTGATCAAATGATACATCTCTGAGCACATAGATTTATTTAACTGAGGTTTTACCCCGCTTCGTAGGGTCGCCGGAGTCTGTTCTAGTTTGATAGGACAAAGGCACTGCTCTGCGAGGTTTGGACCTAAACCCAAGCTTCGTAGTGTCGCCTGAGTCTGTTCTTGTTTGATAGGACGAGGGCAATGCTCTTCGAGGTTTGGACTTTTCAAAACAGTTTTCTTAAAAATATGTGTTTAAGTTTTGTATCATTTGGTTGGTTTGTGTGGTTGAGTTGAGTTTATCTGTGAGCTTCTGTTGAGAGAGATTTGCCTTGATCTTGCATATGAGTTGAGATTTATTGCTGAGTGTTCCTGCATGAGTGTTGAGATTCAGTTGGTTTTTGCCCTTGCAACCCAGTGGGGATTTCCCGGCTTGTTGCCGATTACCCGGTCAGTGGACCGTGAGCTTGAGCATTTGCATATGATTCGCCCGCACTGTTGTACTTCACGAACATCAGCGGATTTGCTACCCGTAGCGATGTTCTTTACCGATAAAGTGGTTAGCTGAGGCAACCCGTGACCCTAGTTTGGGGAATGTCAACCAGGTGGTGCCAAGAGGGCAGCCTTGCCTGAGGTCTTGTGAAGGCCAATATGGTAGCTTGTGATTGGGTCTTTGCGTTTTCATCTATTTGATGCATGTGTTGTTAAGTTGCTTTAACATGATTCTTTGATTCTTTGATCTGGCTTCTAGTTATCTACCTTTATATGATTCTATGTGATGCCTCTGATTATAGTTCCATTGTTATCTTGCTGATTGTCCTAACTCCTTGATGTGTTGATTATCCTGATACATGTTTTAAATACTGCTAAAATTATCTCCTATGCTTGTACCCAGATTATGAGTTTTGCTTTCTTTACAGCACCAGTTATATATCTGCTTTACCCTAACCCCTGATCTATTACTATCCTCTAGCATTGTATACCAGTAGGTACGATCTGCTATTTCTCGGCTCGTCGTGCCCACTGGGATACACTCCGGTGTGTCTCACACCCTCGGGTGACTGTTTTTCAGGTCGAGCGGGTGTTGAGATGTCGGGACGAGTTGGTGAGATCACGAGATAGAGCTTGACCCTGGACAGCCGATAAGATCAAGTATTTAGTTATTTGTTGTATCAAATGTAATGCAATGTAATTGAGAAGTTATTGATATTGTAATTTAATCTTGCTTAGTAGATGTACGTAGTTAGTACTCTGGTTGTATGCCAAGTGAGCCGTGCATATATAGAAAAGGCTCAATCCCCAGTGGGATTGGGACTCTTCTATATATGTGGCGGTCTGTTGCGCCCTGGCCGGTTTTAAACTCTGATTTCAAAAAAAAAAAAAAAAATTTAGACGCTGGTTTTTAAACTCGGGGCGTGACAGTATCAACCAGGGTGTCCAATCGGACAAACTCGATATCTCACACAGTGACCCCATGGTAGCTCGGCCAGGGGTATCAAGCGACCTCTAGTATATGAACTAGGCGCATCATCGCAGCCTCGTCAGGCTCGGTATCATCATTGCAGCCTCATCAGGCTCGGAATCATCAACGCACCCGGAACTCAAGTATCACAACTGTATCACTGTCTCACAAGTGGCTCCTGCAGGCTATAGTCCACGATCAAACAGATCGGAATCTCGATGCTCGAAGCACAACTCAGTCGGAGAACCCTCCACGACTCAATCTCACAACACTGACCCACTCAACGAAAGTACAACACAGCTGGGACCACCGCCTCTCCCAGCGGCTCCCACGAGAACACCCCACTCAACTCAACACACAAACTCACGGCCGGAGATGCTCCACAGCCAGATCTACGAAGTGTCCGAAACCCCGGGAGACTAACATCTACGTCCCCAAGAAAGAAAGCAGCCCTTGGAACCCAGATCACTCGAATCCGCTCGGGTGGATAAGTTTATGAGAAACCATGTCATTTATTTCAGAAAACCATTCGATCTGAGAGAAATCCATCTTTTTAATGATTTTTAGTCTTTTTAGGAAAACCCTTTGAAATCAAGTTTTAAGCCCAAACCTCGAAGAGCTAATGCCCTCGTCCTATCAAACAAGAACAGACTCGGGCAACCTTGCGAGGCTTGGAAGAAACATTTGCTGACTAAAATCATGTATTCGTCCAAAAAGGTTCTGGGTTCAAGGTCCTGCTAACACACGTGCACCACGATCACAACATGGTGGTGACGAGAAGAACAGCGGAAAGGAAAACCCCGGGACCACCGTTTATCTGAAACGGTTCCCCAAAACACTAACACTGGCCTAACCCAGCCATCAGACCCCACTCGGCCCCCCGGGCCCGAGTACAACACCCGTCCCACAACACTCTGACCACTCAGCCCACTACCCGGGCGAGGAACACTATGTCCAGAAGGATATGCACTGTGGGATGTCTAAAACATAAAAGAACCTAGCCCAGATTAAGGTTCTCTATTGGTCTGGTCAAACACATGCACATATGACGGGGGTGCTAGTTAAGTTCCAAGGAAACACTTAAACTAGCATGCAATCCTATCACAATAGAATTAGAAGGAAGTCCGTAGACTTGGAGAGAAAAACCAACCCACCTCAGCTCGCCCCCAATTGCTTGTCGACACTTGCAATTGGGCTCAGCGGGGTTACCTGGCCTCCAAAGGGTCCGCACGCAACACGAAGCCCGATGCCAGAATCCGCACGCGAAACGGAGCACGCAGCGACCAACCACACGACCGCGCGCTCCGCGGATGTCCCGAAACAAGCCCGCGGGTCCACGGGACGGGAAGACCCACAATCGCCCCCGGCGGAAGCTAAAAACCGCACCGCAAGCTGCCAGAAGCGAAGAAATCGCAAAATCAATCAAAACGGTCAAAACCGAGCATCTGACGGTGAAAAACAGCCTCCGTCGGCGAAAAAACTGCTCAAAACAGCTTGCGAAAACAGCTCGCGAAAACCTTGCGAAAACTGCGCAAAACTGCGCGAAAACCATGCGCGAAAACTGCGAAAACCGCTCGCAACCTGCTTGCGAAAAACACCGAAAACCTGCGCGAAAACCTGCGCGAAAACCTGCGCGAAATCTGCGCGAAAACAGCGCGCGAAAACTGCGAAAACCGCTCGCAAACTGCTTGCGAAAAACACCGAAAACCTGCGCGAAAACCTGCACGAAACTGCGCGAAAACCGCTCGCAAACAGCTTGCGAAAAACCTCGTGAAAGCAGCGCCGATGGCGAAGACGACGCCCGACGGCGAAAAAACAGCGACGGCATGCAACCCGAGGTGCAGCCCGCCGTCCGGGAGCACGCCGAGCGTCGAAAAACCCCGCCGTGCGACGAGGGAGGACCGCCGCGCGGCGCCAACCCAGGTCGCGCCGCGCAGCGACCTGCTGCGCGGTGACAGAGCGCGCCGCGCAGCGCCCTGCGGCGCTGCGCGCGCAGCCCGCTGCGCTGCGCGCGGCCGCGCGCCCGCGCGCGGCCCGCGCAGGCCCGCGCAGGCCCGCGCGCGGCCCTACCGCGCGCGGCCCGCGTGGCCCTGCCGCGCGCGGCCAGGCGGTGCCGGGCGCGCCCGCGCGCGGCCCGCGCGGCCCTGCCACGCCCGCGCGCGGCCCGCGCGGCCCTGCCGCGCGCGCCGGCGCGCGGCCTGGCAGCGCCGCGTGCAGCACTTTGCTGCACGCGGCGCCGCGCCCAGCGGCACGTCGCCGCAGGGTGCTACCAACAGCAGCACCCTGGCGCCGAGCGTGCGCCATTGCGCGCGCGCGCGGCCGCCGGCGACGGAAAAGATAAAAGGAAATAAAAATTCCCAACAAATCCAAGAAAATCCCAAAATCCAATTTTGCTCTTTAAAAATCCAACAAAAATCCAAAAGCTCTCTAAAACCCGAGAAAACCTGAAAAATCTGAAATTGCTTACCTCGACGACGCTCGCGGCCTCCAACGGCGAGTCCAAAAATCCAAGATCACCTCAAAAACCCTCTTCTTCCTCTTCTTCTTCCTCCTTTTCCTCTCTTTTCTTTTCCTCTCTTTCTTTCTTCCTTTCTTTCTCTCTCTGCTGCAGAGGGAGAGGTTGGAGCCTTTTATAAAGCAAAAAGCTTTAATTAAGTTAATTAATTAATTAACTAATTCCAAAATTCCAACTCCAACTCACTTTTTGCCCTCGGGCCCTCCGCCGCTGTCCGGAACATCCCGAACTCCGCTGTAAATCAAAAGTACACGCGCTCACAGCTTTTTCTCTTCAAAAAGCTCATCCGTTGAGTCGGGGTGCTCAAATCAAATACCGGCTCCAAAATTGCCAGTTCCGACTCACTTTTTGCCTCCGGGTCCTCCGCGTCAGTCCGGAACCTCCCGAACCTCGCTGTAAATCAAAAGTACACGTGTCCACAGCTTTTTCTCCTCAAAAAGCTCATCCGTTGAGTCGGGGTGCTCAAATCAAATACCGGCTCCAAAATTGCCAGTTCCGACTCACTTTTTGCCTCCGGGTCCTCCGCGTCAGTCCGGAACCTCCCGAACTCCGCTGTAAATCGAAAGTACACATGTTCCAAGTGTTTCTGAATTTCCGGCACTCCACGGTGAAGTCGGTAATTTCCAAATCTCATCCTCAATCGGCATACAAAGCCCGGACAAACCCCGAATCGAGCTGGAGCTTCTGCGTTGATCCGAATCAACCCGGCATCAACTGTAAACTCAAATGCAACATGCCCAAGGCAACTCTCTGCTCCAAGTCATCAGTGTGGTCGGCGCGCTATCCAAAGTCTCGGTACTCTACAACGGCCATATCTCAACGGAGTGTCCTAATAAGAATCCGTCAAAGAAGAAAGCGATGCAAGCCGTCACTTGGGATGACACCTCATCGTCAAATGAGTCATCGTCAAGTGAT
This sequence comes from Tillandsia leiboldiana, assembly GCA_029204045.2. Lineage (NCBI taxonomy): Eukaryota > Viridiplantae > Streptophyta > Magnoliopsida > Poales > Bromeliaceae > Tillandsia > Tillandsia leiboldiana. Next base: position 33,199,292 of record CM055063.1, read on the forward strand.
GAAGAAGATAACGCAACGGCGTTCCACACGTCCACATCTTCACCCTTCATGTGCTTAATGGCTAATACATCCGAGTCATTGTCCAACTCCACTGTTGAAAAGATTGCAACGGACGATGAATCGGATAACTCAGAAGGTGAAGACTTTGCTCTTGCCTACCATAAGCTTTTGAGGGATTCAAAGAAACTGGCAAAGCAAAACAAGAGTTTGAGAGGGAGATTGCAGGATCTCGAAGAAGAAGCAAAAAGAGCAACTTCTCTCTCAAACGCTCTTGAAGCGGAAAGGGATAATCTGATTAAAATAAATGTTTCCCTTCAAGAGTCCAATGAGCAATCCGAGAAGAATTATGTAGATATGGTGAACAAAGCGAATTACTTCTTGAAGCTCAACGAGGAGGCTCGACAGGAAAAATTGGAAATGACAGAGACCATTCTCCAACTCAAGGATGACTTACAGCGATTTTCATCAGGAAGGAGTAAGTTGGATAAGCTTCTTGGTCTTGGTCAATCAAACAAATTCGGCCTCGGATACAATCGAACTAAAGACAATTTTAGTTCGGTTGGGACAGTCTTTGTGCCCCAGTCGGTATCTCCTCCTCCGACACCGGAATTGACGACAAACAACGACAACAAACCTATTTCCCCCTCTTCGGAATCGTCAAGCATCAATGTATGTTTTCGTTGTGGTATTGCAGGGCACATAAGAAGAAATTGCAAGATAGGAGCCAAACGCTCAACTCAAGCACTTCTTGCAACGTCTACCAAAAGGGCAATTCCTCGAAAATCAAATGCAAATTATTCGAAGGAAAAGAACCTCGGTAGTTCATCAAACAAGACAACGATGTCAAGGAAAAGCGATGGATCAAACAAGACGCTTTCACCAAAGGTATCAACTTCATAATCATTTACGACGTACACCAAAACTCGAAAGGTTTGGGTACGCAAAGGTGAAGTCTTCCCTTGTCTTGTTACAAATATTTCCTTGCATGCATATGATAATTCGTCTTGGTATCTGGATAGCGGTTGTTCCCGTCACATGACCGGTGACAAAAACTGTTTTCAAAATTTTGAGAAAATCTCCGGAGGACTTGTAGTTTTCGGAGACGGTCAGTCTTCCAAAATTATTGGAAAAGGAACAGTAGCTATTCCAGATGGCCCGATTCTAAATAATGTGTTATTTGTTGATGCCCTTAAGACTAACCTCATAAGTATCAGTCAACTTTGTGACAATGGTTTTTCAGTTAATTTTTCATCTGTTGAATGCATTGTAACTGATAAGGATCATGTTTTCTTTTTAAAGGGGGTTAGATCTTAAAACAATTGTTATGTTGTTGTCACGCCCCGGGTGTAAACCGGAACCCGGGCCCGCCTACAGATCCGCCGTGCACACGGTTTTCCCGCGTACACGAAGCGCCAAACCTGCTCAGATATAAGAGATAACAATAAAAGAGCAATAAAAACAGAGCTGAACTAAAATCTAATACATCTCAGACTGAAGCTGGAAATAAAATACAATACATCTGTATAAATGATACATCAGTCTCTCCCAGCTCACCAAATAAATACAACCTGCTGGCAAAAGCTAGCCCCAAATGTTAAAGTACAACCGTCTGAGGAAACCTGGTACACCAACAGTCCAGCTAACTCGCTCATCCTGCCTTGAGATCTATCTACTCAGCCGTCCTCTCTCCTCGACCCGCCGCTGAAAGCCCAGCAGCACCCGCAGAAGACACTGCAAAACAAGGAAGAAGAAAAGGAGGAAAGAAGAATGGGGGTGAGAACTAGTAGTAAACCAGTAGCCTCCCCTAGTGGGTAAAACCTCAAACTCTGACAGACCCACTAGGTCTACCAGAAGCAAAAAGGAAAGAAGAGTGGTGAGAAATGAAACCGCTGAAAAAGGAAAATCTACCACTACTATGCCTCTAAAATACAGTCCTAGACTGGAATAACCGTATGCAACAATAACCAACCGTCCTAGATGAACCCAATCTGTACCGCCCTCATCATCGGGCAAATAAGCCGCGCCGATGTGATAGCAAAATTCCTGCTGCCGCCCTCATCATTGGGCAAATAAGCCGCGCCGATGTGATAGCAAAACTGTCCATAACTGTCTGGCCCCGACCTCCGGAGGGGATCTCGAGGGGAGCGACCCACACGAGTAAAGCATCACCGGGCAATAACCGCGCCGGTGTGATAAAAGCATCACCGGGCAATAACCGCGCCGGTGTGATGAAAGCAGGATTGGATCACAACTATAAAGCCCCAGTGGAACACAACCCTCCACTAAAAGAAAACTGATTCCCAATCAGATGCAAGAGTAACCATCCGGTCAATCGCCCAATATCCACGATTGCCGCAATACCCCACAATCCACGACCAGGTCTAACAACCGACCTCCGGTCAACCGCCCAATATCCGCGGTCGCCGGAATAACCCACAATCACAATCATGTCTCACATCCGACATCTGGTCAACTGCCTACTATCCGCGGTTGCCACAAAGCCCTCTAGTCCATAATCATGCCCTATCACCGATGTCCTATAACCGACATCCGGTCAACCGCCCAATATCCGCGGTCGCCGCCAAAACCCATGATCCATAATCCAGGCCCCGGCTACACTATCCCAAACCCCTGCTCAAACCCGAGCAACAAAAACCACCTGACTAACGAAAAGGAGAAAGAAGCAAACAAGGTTTCTCCTAAGTCAAGTTCCAGCATGAAAGTGTAGCGATAAAGGATGGCCTACCTAAATGTCCAAACAAGCATGCAAGTGTTCTCAAGGAAATAAAGGAAAAGGTGTCCAATAGTGGTTCCACATGTGTAACAATTAATAACTCCGCATAGATATAACCATCATGCTAAAACATTATCCAACCACACATGTCTATAATCCATGTTCCATAATAAAGCATCACTATCCACCTATGCATGTCATAAAATCCTCAAATAGTACCAACCACTAACAGGATAATCATATAGTCCAAAATAAATAATCCAATCCACATGCAAGGTTTAACGCTAACATTCCATCCATACCAACATGTATAAGTCCCAACCACTATCAGATATCCACAATAGTAATTTCCATATGAAAGGCTCACAATTTTATATTACTTTAAGCATGAATGTCCAAATAAAGGGATCACTCTAATATTTCTAGAGAGCATGTCAAAATAGAGGTAAACAACAACCACCCACCTGGACACGCGCAATCCTCAGCTGTAAAACCTCCTCGCTGTCCAATATCCCCTTTTCACGGCAAATGCTCAAACAGATAAACCGCCGCGATCGCTGTTCACAATTACCCCAAAACATACACACAAATAAGCACACAAGTATCCGCAAACATGCTGTCCAGAATTCAGTCCCAAGGATGCCCTATTTTTACCTGCGAGAAGTGCCCAGAAAATTCCAAGAAAAATACTGTCACGATCCTCGCGACGAACCCGTCGAAACGAGTACCTGCACGCTCAAATCTGAGTTTCCTACGCTGAGAAACAAATCCGACAAGGGAACCACCCCGAAATAAACAAATCGCAAAAACTGTAGCTCAACTTCATGTAAACAGAGATTTCTCACATTCGAGAAATATTCAGAAAATTTCAAGAAAATTTGGGGATATTCCTCGTGATGTGTAGATGCAAAACGCCTATTGAATCACCCCAATCCGATGCCTGTGCGCAAAGATATGGCCGAAATACCGCACCGCTGTCCAAAACTCCGCCCAAGAAAAAGGATTAAATGGAAGCTCGGGGAACTCCAAGATAAACTCGAAATGAGGAGGAGCTCAAAACACAAGGATCAAAGGCCTACCTGTCGTGAGTCCAACGGCGCAAGAATCGCCTCAATCGGAGGTCGGAGTAAGCCGGGGGAGTCCTCGCACCAAAATGCGACGAAGAAGATCACAAACGAACGAGCGTCGTGCCGCGCCGTAAAAATGCAAACCTCGATAAGCGTGCCACCAAAAATCTCCAAACTCTGCAGATGGATGCAGCACAGGGTGTGGATCAACTTTGCTGAGGGCCTCAAGTTGGTTTGAAGCTCGGAAATGGTGGAAAAAGGGGAAAGAAGAAGACTCGGATCGCTATTTATAGGCCCCAGAAACAAATGAAGAAATGACGGTTGTATCCCCACTTCCGGGCGCCCGAATTTTTCCGGGCTGCTACAGTGTTGGGCCCGGCCCAACACTGTGCAGGCCCGAAACCACCACGGGCCTCCACGTCGCCCGCAAAACAGGGAACAGCCTCGGCAGCCAACTCCTGTGTGCCACGTGGCCAGCGCGGGAACCGACACATGGCGCACCGCTGGTCAACGCGCGCCAGCGCGGCCAGGTGCGTGCCTGGCACGCCGCCTGACGCGCCGCCTGGCGCCCCTGCCAGGCGCGGTTCCCGAGGCACCCCCCGCGCCTCGGTGGACCACGCGCTCCAGGACCAGCTAATAGAAACCCGCCACATGTCCCGCCGGTCCATGCACCACGCCCGCCTGGTCCGTGGTCCAAGTCCACAGCACCGACCAATCTCAGCATGCCACGTGTCCCGCATCCTCAGGTGCACGCCGGCCGTGGACCGCGCGCCTGCCCGCGCACCCGCGTGCCTGCCCGCGCGCTGCCCGCGCCCATGCGCTGCCCGCGGCCGCTCCGCCGCCTGCTCGAGCCCGTCCGCCGCGCTCCGCCGCTGCCCGCCGCCGCCGCCGCTGCCCGCCGCCGGCCGGAGTTACTGTTCCGGCGTGAACAGTAACCAGTGCTCAAAAATAACAAGTGGGTAGTCCATTTTGACCGTTTTCGCGCGCTGAATCCGAATTTGATGTCCATTTTGCCAAATTCCAACTCCTAAATTTGCCGAAGGCATCCGAAAAGGTGTTCCTTGGGCCAAACTTCGCGCTGAGTCCATTTTTAATATCCGCTTCGCACGAAACCACTTCTAAAGATCCGACGGAGTCCACTGATCACCCACGTGATCCATTTAAGCCCGAAGTCCGCCACTTGTGTCCAATTGGTGCACAAACACCTCCGACACACAAAACAGGCTCCCAGAAGCCACCAATGACTCCACCACAGCTCTGTAGAGATCCAGGTCATCACAGTTGTTCCTAATAAATTTTTTGAAAATTGTAACTTAGCCTCTTTGAATAATGAAACACTTTGGCATGAAAGGCTAGGTCACATAAATTTTAAGGAACTTGCTAGAATTTCAAACAAAGACGTGGTCAAGAGGGTTCCTAAACTTTCACTTAAACAAAACATTGTGTGTGGTGGTTGTCAAAAGGGAAAACAATCTAGGACTGCACACAAGAACTTGAACCATGTTGGTACTAATCGGCCCTTAGAATTATTGCATATGGATCTTATGGGACCGACTCGTCAACCATCCTTGGGAGGTAAATGGTATATTTTCTTATTGGTTGATGATTTCTCTAGATACTAATGGGTAGCATTTTTAAAAGAGAAAGCTGATACTTTTGATTCTTTTCACGAGATTTGCCTTCGTATTATGATTGAAAATAATGAAAAGATCATTCGTGTTAGAAGTGATAGAGGTGGAGAATTCATAAATTCTAAATTCATTGATTTTTGCACTTCCAATGGCATTAAACATGAATTCTCAGCACCCTATACACCTCAACAGAATGGTGTAGTCGAGCGCAAAAACAGGGTTGTACAAGAGATGGCACGTGTTATGCTTCATAGCCGGAATTTACCGTTATATTTTTGGGCTGAAGCTGTGAACACTGCAATCTATGTTATTAATCGAGTTTATTTGCGCCCGGGAACGTTAAATACACCATATGAACTATGGTTTTGTAGAAAACCGGATATCAAATATTTTCGTATCTTTGGGAGTCGGTGTTACATTTTACGTGACCGCGAAAATCTTGGAAAATTTGACTCTCGAAGTGACGAAGGGATTTTCTTGGGTTATTCTACAAATAGTAGAGCATATCGGGTATTTAATTTGGAATCTAAAACGATTGTAGAATCCATAAATGTTAAAGTAGATGAAGCTTTCCACTTTGCATCTGATAAATCTACCCCTGATATCTCTCTTGATGATGATACTCCTGTAAATGCATCTTCTCATGATAATACTTCCAATATTAATGATGCATCTAATGGTTCTTCAAGTTTATCTGATGTGCAGGAATCATCTCATGTACCTCCGAGTACTCCATTACATCAAACGTTACGCATCTCCAAGGATCATCCTGAATCAAACATCATTGGAGACCCACAAGAAGGAGTCAAAACTCGGAGACAGTTGGTTTGTGGATTCGCTTGTTACGTTTCCATGATCGAACCAAAGAACGTCGATGAAGCTCTTCAGGATGACTACTGGATTGAAGCAATGCAGGAAGAGCTCCATCAGTTTGAACGCAACAAAGTCTGGGAATTAACGACGCCTCCGAAGCAACACAATGTGATCGGTACTAAATGGATTTTCAAGAACAAGAAAAATGAGGATGGTACCATCATCAGGAACAAAGCACGTTTAGTTGCTCAAGGCTACTCTCAAATAGAATGTATAGACTTTGATGAAACGTTCGCCCCTGTAGCTAGACTCGAGTCCATTCGTATCTTATTCGCTATTGCTTGTCACTTTAAAATAAAACTCTTTCAAATGGATGTTAAGAGCGCATTTTTAAATGGGTTTTTAAATGAGGAAGTTTATGTGGCTCAACCGAAAGGTTTTGTAGACTGTAAACTACCTAACCATGTTTTTCGTTTGAAAAAGGCTCTTTACGGTTTAAAACAAGCACCGCGAGCGTGGTACGAAAGGTTGACAAAGCACCTTTTGGAGAAGGGATATACTCGAGGGGGAGCAGACAGGACTCTCTTTGTGAAGCATTATCAAAATAACTTCATTGTTGCGCAAATCTATGCCGATGACATTGTCTTTGGAGCAACAAAGGATAATGATGCTTCTAAATTCGCAGAAACCATGGAAAGCGAATTTGAGATGTCTATGATGGGCGAACTGACATACTTTCTTGGATTGCAAGTGAAACAAAATGGTGAAGGCATCCATCTGTGTCAATCCAAGTATGCAAAGGAGTTGGTAAAGAAATTCGGATTAGAAGATTCTAAAGATTTTCCTACTCCTATGGGAACTAGCAATAAGGGATTAGGAAGTGAATCTCTTAGTGATAGTGTAGGCGAGAAACTCTATCGAAGTATGATTGGAAGTCTACTCTACCTCACAGCTAGTCGCCCGAACATATCCTTTAGTGTTGGGATCTGTGCGAGATATCAGTCAGCACCAAAGGAGGATCACCTGAAAGCGGTGAAACGGATCATCCGGTACGCCAAAGGAACTGTAAACTTCGGAATTTGGTATCCTATGGGAACAAGTCTTGACATTATAGGATATTCAGATGCCGATTGGGCAGGATCAGTGGATAATCGGAAAAGTACGAGTGGTGTATGTTTTTATCTTGGCCATTGCCTTGTTGCATGGCATAGTAAAAAGCAAAAATGCATTGCACTCTCGACTGCCGAAGCGGAGTATATCTCAGCGGGTAGTTGTTCAACTCAACTCATTTGGATGAAAAGCGTGTTGAGCGACTTCCGGATTTCAGCAACTTCGGTAACTGTTTTATGTGACAACACTAGTGCTATAAACATTTCAAAAAACCCTGTGTTGCACTCAAGAACAAAACACATTGAACTTAGATATCATTTTCTTAGAGAGCTAGTTGAATCAAATATTCTTCAAATTTCCTACATTTCTACTGAAGATCAATTAGCTGACATTTTAACAAAACCTTTGGATCAAAAACGTTTTATTCATTTGCGTAAAGCAATTGGAATGCTTTCCTTGAAATAACCTTCTTTTTGAAACTCTTGTTTAGGTTAGGTTTTGTTTTTGTGTTTTTGTTCATTATCTATGCTTAGACATAGAACATTAATTGAGCATTACTTTTATTGACTTTAACTGCATCTTTTTATATGTTCAGAAATTTATTATGCTTTGGATATCATAATAATTCATTTGATGCAATGATCATTTATGTGAATTAAATCATCTTTGTGTTGATCAAAGTCAATTTCTCTCTCAATGATCTCTTGGTATAGTTTTTATCTTATTTGACTGTTTAGTCGAGTATGAAATCGAGATCAATTTTTGGTTGAATACTTTATATCTTAAATAATTGATAGCCAATTGAGGGGGAGTCAAAGAAAAAGTGTTATGCTCAAAAGATGTGGAAAGAGTTACATCCCAATGAGGAGTGTGAAAACTACCACCACATGGAGGAAAGAGCTACCACCTCGGTCGTCCGAGTACTGTGTGCAGCTACCACATGTATACCAAGCAAGGTTTTTCAAGTTTGATTAAATAAAGTGCATGTTGAAATACTTGACTCTGTCAAAATTTCAAGGTTGGTATAAGGTGGGAATTTTTATGAAAGATGCTCAAAGAGCCACTCTCTTCAATAAATTGACTAGATATATTATCTAACTTATCTGGGATTTCAGACATCTATTGATCTTGGTATTTTATTTTTTTTTACCAAATTGATGATTTGATAAAGGCATTACTCATAAGATCATGTTAGATGTGATTGAAGTTGTTCAACTTTAAGAGATTTAATTTTTATAAATCTTCATTCCGTTATTTGGCTATTATTGATAGATTTAGTATAATCTATTTCTTTTGATATGAAATGATGATTTTTCATTTAAAGTTGATACACAAAAGTGCTTACAATCTTTTTCTAGATTTTCTAGAATTTTTCTGAATTTTTCTGAAGAAAAAGTTGGAGCCGATCCGGATTGGACAAGCCGATCCGGATCCCGAACGCAGGTATTCTCTGCGGGTAGCCGATCCGGATCGGAATCACGAACTGATCCGGATCGCGGCTAGGGTTTTATATAGAACAAAAGGGTTTTGATTTCTTTTTACTTCAATCTTTTGTTCAAAAGTCTCCAGAGCTTCTCTCTCTAGAATTCATCCATGTTGGAAGCTTTCAAACTCAAGTTCTTCGAATCCAAGTAAGTTTTATTGATCAAAATCTCGGTTTTTCACAGTTTTTCATATTCTTCCTCAAAACGTGATGAAATTTCTGTATCTTTTTCGTTTGTGGATAGTTTTTGATCAAATTTCTTTTGAAATAAGAACTCTGGGTAGATTAGTTTTGATTATATGCTAGGTATTCTAATGATAAACGGATTTTTGGCCTTCGATTTCAAAAATTTCGGTTTTAGGGCATATAATGGGAATTTTCGAAAATCATGCGATTGATCTATTTTTAAAATTCTTTTTGCAAAACTAATTTGATTCTTAGTCTCTCTACACGATAATGATTGTTTGGGTACGATTTTTCAAATTTTTGAAAATTAACAATTCTTCGTGTTCTTGAGTTGTTGCTCACAGGATTTCTTTTCACAAGTAATAGCAACAATGACGTTTTCATGGATCATCTTTCTGCTAATTGCAATGGTACACACTCGAGCAACAAACAAACTGAAAAGAGCTAAGAAAACTCAACGGAAAGGTGAGTTTCTTCTTGTCAGCGATTCAGAGGCTGAAGCAGATAATCAAGAAGTAGATTGGGACAAATTGTCGGATGATGAATCAATGCCTGTTCAACCTAAGCAAAAGACTTTTGACACATCAAAAGGTAAAGCGCCAATGGCATCCTCTATCTCTATGAAAAGAAAGAGACTGGCTCGACGGTTTGGACGGGCACGAGGTTTCGAGATTAACGAACCAATAGTTCCGGATTCTCCACCCCGTGAGGAACAAGTGTTCGTTAATGCGGATCGCCTAAGGGCATTTGAGAATCGTGAATGCATTGGCGAGAGGCATGTTAATATTGAGGCTCTGCGAGACCACTCCCCTGAGTTCGGTGTTCTGATTGAACAAGCAAACCTTATTCAAGTATGCCGATTCCCAGAAATGCTTGGATACTGTCTGCATCACGTGAGGACCTTCTATACAAATGCACGACACCTTCGAGAAAATGAAAATGGTCCGATGGAGTTTTACACGAATATCCAAGGCACAAGGTTTAAAATTACTCCACAATTGATTGGCGAGGTTTTGGGAATGGAAGCCAGCAAGACAGGAGTTAATTACTTGAAGGGAAAGAGTTTGACAAACACGATGTGGCAAATGGTTATAAAGGAAATTTGTTTGGAGGGAACTCAATCAACGGAGAAATCTGTCAAATCCAAAGAACTTCGTCTTGAGTACCGGTTCCTAAACTTCATCACATGTTACAATATCCTTCCAAATATGCAGACGAAAGTTTTGAGATGGGATCGAATGCTGTTTTTGTATCTCTTAGGACATCCGTCAGAGGCAATGAGATTAAATATCAACATTCCATACATTATTTGGAATAGAATGACGAGATATGTTGAGCATCCTCATCCCACTGAAAGAATCCCATTTCCATTGATTATAATGAGGATCTTAAAGAAATTTCAGGTTGATATTAGTTCAACGACTTATCATCACTGCTTGGGCATGATCGATGAGTCCACCATTGTCAAGTCCCTTCATAAGTTGCCCCATGTCACTCCAGTCCCTCCATGTGGAACGAAACCCAGTACCGGCACTTCCGCATCACCATCACAACCAGCACCCGCACCAGCGGATGAAGCATCAGTCTCATCCATCTACAAAGAACAACAACGATTATCTTTTGAGCAGGAACAGATTTCGAAGGAACAGAAGAGAATTTCCAATGAGCTTGAGCTCATCACGGCAGCTCATATTACCATAACTAAGAAGATCAATTCAATGAACAAGCTGGTGAAAAAGATGTTCTCTAAGATGGGCTGCACGAGCTCTGAAGACTCTGACTCAGATGATTGATTTGTGCTCAAACTTTTCTTTTTCTTGTGCAGATTTTTAATCTTTTCCTGTGCAGGTTTTAAGTTTTAGTTTTTAGTTTTAATTCTCACAGTTTTGGTTCTTGAACTTGTTAACTTTTCTCTCCATTTTGGTAATTTTGGCTAACTTTGTGACAAAAAGGGGGAGAGAATATTAGAACAGTTGAACAATGAAACTATGATTGTCCAGTTGTGAACCATGAAGGTAAGTAGAACTTCAACCTTTGGTTTTCGGTTTTCTTTTGTGATTGCATGCATTCCTCGACTAACTATTCGATTAACTATTTGGGCATGTAATATAACTAACAAGTTGATGTTCACTAACAAGTTTGTGACATTTGGATTTTGATTGCATAGAAGATATGTTGGTGTTTAACTATGATCAAATTACATATCTGAATATATAAATGTCATGGTAAGTATAAATGAGTATAAACTTCATTTCTGTGTGTGGTTTTTGAATGACATAAAATTCTTGAGGTATCTAACGATTTCTTTTGTCAAGAATGATTTCTTTTGCAGAGAGTACAGATGTCTAAGTCTAGAGCCTGTTTTAGGAGTTTAACTCATGTATCTATCTTTATTTGGATCTCATTGTAAATTTTTGTTGTATGGTGATATCAACAAAAATATCTTTTTGAATTTTCTTGAGTGGATTTGTGTTTTGTCACGAAACCGCCAAAGGGGGAGATTGTTACGGAATTTGAGTTGGCGTATTTCGTGAATTCGGTTAAGTCTTGAAGATTGAAGATAAAGAAGGTTGGATCATATAACTCAATCCATGAAAGAAGAATTCAAAAGGATCAGGTATGTTTAACTAATTATCTTTGGTAATCCGAATACTTCTTATAGTGTAGAAACACTTGGATGAATTTTTAATTGCATAAAAATCAAAAACTGGACAAGGGACATGTTCAGGATCCGGATCAGACATTCCAATCCGGATCCCGAAGGGTGTTTGTTCATACGCAAATTCAATCCGGATCGTAGCCTCCTTTGATCCGGATCCCGAACACTGGTTTTACCATGATTTATGAACGATCCGGATCAGGCTTTTCAATCCGGATCCCGAACGTTGGTGTTTGGTGAAATTGTATGAACGATCCGGATCAGGCACTTCGATCCGGATCCCGAACCTTTGTTTTTCTGGAAACTGTCTGTCTCGCTACTGCAATCCGGATCGCCGAAGTCTGATCCGGATCGCCGTCCTGAAAAATTCCAGAAAAGGTTAGTTTTTGATTCTTATCCTCTTCCAATGGTTTCTAACCTATATATAGACCCTTTAATTCATCTTTTAGGGTAATGACGAAAATGGAATAAAATACGACCGAAATAGAAAAATCCACAAATAGAGAAGAAAGGAAATACTGGATTCAATTCTATGTTTCTTCATCTATTTTATTAATTTGATTCTAGGTTTTCCAAACTCAGATTGTGAGTAGAATCAAATTAATGAATACTTAGATGGTATTTCTGATCTATTTCTAATCTAAGTATTCGGCGGATCATCACCACCCAAAAACAACGATTTCCCCAAAATGGGCGCGTAGACTCGCGTGGCCTTGTGGATTCAAGGTGCTACCGCTCTCGTGGATTCGGAGCGAGGTATGTAGGTTTTTATAGGATCCACAAGGATCTAAATAGGTACTATCAAACAACTAGAGGGGGGGGTGAATAGGTGTAATACTTATAAAACCAATCTCAGTGCAAAATAAAAACCAATGCGGAAAATAAAAACAGCACACCGAGATATACGTGGAAACTCCAATCCAGGAGAAAAACCACGGGACCAACACGCAATAACAATCCACTAAGAATAGAAGAATAACAAGGTGATTACCGACTCCACGGACTCAACCCCTCCTTCAGCTTCTTCGGACCTTGCGCTGACCGGTTGGATGCCCACGCAATAACAATCCACTAAGAAAAGAAGAATAACAAGGTGATTACCGTCTCCATGGATTTAACCCCTCCTTCAATTTCTTCGGACCTCGCGCTCCACCGATTGCACGTCCACTGCACACGTTCGAATCCACGAACGCCACTCGAATCCACGAGCACACGTTTCGAATCCACGAAACGCCTTTAGCACACCGAATCCATGATGCCACGTCGAATCCACGACGCAAACTCAGTCGATAAGAATATTGACTTCGATGGTGATCCTTTGCTTAGATTCTCATTGAGGAACCGTAGAAGAAATCTCTAAGCAAAGATTAGATCAATTCGACAAAAGATATGTTCTTGAAAGAACCGTCGAATTGACCTAAAAGAGGCTATTAAGAAGAACGATGAAAACCTAGCCTCTACGGTTGCTCTCAAGAGTTTTATAAATTGATCGGTAGAGAACCCACATTTTTGAGAAACCCTAAATGTCTATTTATAGTTTAGAAACCTTTGGAAAGAGATAAGAATCAAAAACATACCTTATCTGGAAATTTTCAGGATGGCGATCCGGATCGGATTTAAAGCGATCCGGATCGTCGTAACGAGATTGACGATTCCAAAAAACCAAGGGTTCGGGATCCGGATTGCAAGGTCCGATCCGGATCGTTCATGCAATTCAGCAAAGTCCCATGTTCGGGATCCGGATCGGAATTGCCTAGGATCCGGATTGAAATTGCCAATGAACAAGTACCCTTCGGGATCCGGATTGCAAGGTCTGATCTGGATCCTGAACATGTCCCATGTCCAGCTTTTGATTTTTATGCAATTAAAAATTCTTCCAAGTGTTTCTACACTATAAGAAAGTATTCGGATCACCACAATTATTTAGTTAAACATACCTGATCCTCTTGAATACTTTCTTCTTGAGATTGATGTAACTGATCCACAATTCTTCAACTTCAATCTTCAAGACTCAAGACACTGAGTGTCAACTTGAGCTCTTGTTGAATCTTCTCTAAGTCTTTGATTGTTGATTGACAATTTGATCCCTTTAAGACTCCGACTCAACTCACTGACATGACTCACGAAATATGCCAACACCAAAATGCCGTAACAATCTCCCCCTTTGGCAATTTCGTGACAAAACCTAAAAATACATAAAAGCGCTCAAGTCACTCATCTTAAACAAAAAAGTCGAAATTCAATGTTATCACCAAAACATTGATTTTCTTTGCGTGAAAGATCCAATAAATACAAAATTACATTTGAACCAAACAGTCCTAGAACGTACTCTATGACTTAGGACTTGGAGTCTTAAAGTGATGTAATTCCTGCAAAACAAAACTCCAAACAAAATCAAACGTTAGTCGTTAGAAATTAGAATCCTACATTTGATTCGTCCTTTTGGTTCTTTTGCTTTTCGGCTCTTTCAGTCCTTTCTTTATCTCCCCCTATCATGAGCATCTCTAACATGTTCTCCATGTTCTCCATGTTCTCCCTGTTATGAGCATCTCTAACATGTTCTCCATGTTCTCCATGTTCTCCCTGTTCTCCCCTTGTCTTGAGCATTTATGTTCTCCCCCTTTGTGATACGATTATTAATTTCTGTTCTCCCCCTTTTTGTCACAAATTGTCAAGCAGTGAACATACTAGACAAAAGAAAATCACTAACAGCATTAGTTCATAGAGAAAGAGAGATAAAAGCTCAGTTTCGGTATATAACAAAAATGCAGATTGCGTACCTGTACCAGAAATCAAATAATTTCTTGAAACAAATCCAGATTTTGGAATCTTTTCAAATACCGATTTGTAATCCATCAAGAAATCAATTTAAGTGCTTTAAACAATGAATTCACACAGATGCCATTCAATCCAATTAATTTCACGAAATTAAGAAGATTTACTCCAAAATCATGAAAAATAAAGGTAAAACATTATAAACCATTTTTCATGTTATATTCATCAAACACAAGTCATCAAAAATAATCTTGAGATCCAAACTCTATCAAGATGTAACAGATTTACAAAGATGACTTACGGAGATTTCCAAGTGACATCAATCTAGAATTCTACCCTTTCAAATTGAGATAAGCACTAAAATACCTAAGGGTGGCTCTTTGAGCATCTTTTTAACTATCCCACCTTATACCAACCAGGAAATTGTTCAAAAAATAAGAGCTTTGCAAATAAATCTCCAAATGCTTCAACTAAAGATTTTCTCATAAAATACTATCAAGCATCCATAACATGTGGTAGCTTCACACACAAACCGGACGACCGGGGTGGCAGCTCTTTCCAGCATGTGGTGGTAGTTTTCACACTCCTTTCGGATGTAACTCTTTCCACATCTTTCATAATTCAATTATTTACCCTTGTAAGAAGGCAATCTCTTACGTGAAAGAATTAAATCCCAAATTTTAGTCTATCGGTTGTCTCACATTTATCACAATGAATTCACACAACCGAGATAGATTAAGCATCTAAAGATCACACAAGATTTCTAAAATTTGATGCTTATAATATCAAAAACTCCTATAATGAAGTATCTTCAAGATTATGATTACGGAATAAAGTTGATAATTCATATAAAATTAAATTGGAGTGAATGAACGTGAAAAACCCTTTTCATTCAATGCACTTGTTCGATAAAAACCTTTTGTTTAAACAAAACATAAAAACAAAGAGCATTGAAAACATGTAATGCAGAGATTCAGAAAAATGTGAAAGGAAAACCAATCAAAGCATTACATACAGTCATAAGCTATTTAGAACTTAAGACAAGGAAAGATATCACCTTTCCGAATCCAAAATTGTCGAATTTTGGGTTGTCTTGATTCATTGTGGTTGGGAGATGATAGCTTTGACTGTTGATCCACCTTAGGTCTTTGCCTCGCAGTGATCCACTTGTATGTTTGATATTGTGGCTCGGACCTTTGGTGGGTTGAGTGAACTCCTTTGACTTGATGTGTCTTTTGATTCCGTTGAGTTCGCTCCGTAGATGAAGTTGCTGAAGAATTCTTCTTTCTCTTTTTCGGGCAATCCTTCACCAAATGTCCTTCAAGTCCACAAAGGTGACACGTTATTCCTTTCAATTTGAATGTGGAACTTGAAGCAAGCACAGTTTGATCCTTCTTAAATCCCAAAACAACCTTGCTTGTTTGACCTAATCCGGACATACAATCTAGTTTCTTGGAACCGGTTGAAAGCCTTTATATGTCGAATTTGAGTTCATGGACTTGCTTGGTCAAAGCTTGGTTGGTAACATGAATCTCCTCAAACTGCTTTTCAAGAAAATCAATCTTGTTAATATGGGAATTAACGATCGTTTCCGATTGATTTATCTTTTCCTGGAGGATTTTATTATTATCCAATAAAAGCTCTCGTTCCTCCTCGAGATCATGAAGTTTGATCTTTAAAGCATGATTCTCGTCTTGATTCTCAAGTCGTTGCTTCCTCAACTTCTTGATATGCTTGGCCATCTTCTTAGATTCCGCAAGAAGTTGTTGATATGCCTCAACGAGTTCTTCTTCGTCCGACTCCCCCTCACTTGATGACTCTCCGCCGGATGTTGATGTTTCATGCAAAATCAAAGGAATAGAGTCAGTGATTAATGATGATAAGCAAACATTAGAGGAGGGAATTTGAGAGGCATGAAAAGCAACGGCATTTTCCTCTTTACTTGAGGTCGATTCATTAGAAGTAGAATCGTCCCAAGTTTTCGCTTGCAAAGCCTTCTTTTTGTGTGATTTCTTAGAAGGACAATCCGTTGAAAAATGGTCGTAGCCTTTGCATCGATAGCATTGGATTTCCCATTCAAAATCATCTTTTTCTTTTTCTTTAGAAGGTTTTGCAAAGCTTTTGAGTTTAGAGGATTTAGAACCCGATGATCCTTTAGATGGTTTCGTGGATGAAGATCCATCGGTTCGATTCTTCCAAAACTTCTGATGAAATTTCTTTGTGATCCGCGCCAATTGTTCTTCAAAATCGGCAAAAGAGATTTCATCGTCCGAACTTGATTCGCTATCTTCTTCCTTTGTGGATTTGAATGCAATACCTGTAAGCTTAGAAGAAGACTTGGAAGAAACTTGATTAGTAGAAAAAGTCATCTCATAAGTTTGTAAAGCACCTACTAATTCCTCAACTCTCACCTCATCCGGATGACTAACGGTTTCAATGGCGGTAACCTTTGCCCTAAACCATTCCGGAAGAGTCCGAAGTATCTTTCTTACAATTTTCGACTCCGGGATCTTTTCTCCTAAATTAGCACAAGTGTTGATTACATCTTGAAGTCTAGTGTAATAATCTGTAAACAATTCATGCTCTTCCATGTGAATAGAGTCAAATTGACTTGTAAGCATCTGGAGCTTTTGAATTTTTACAAGATTAGTACCCTCATGTGTAATTTTGAGAATATCCCAAATTTCCTTCGCGGTTTCACACGCGGAAATTCGTGTGAACTCAGTCGAGGAAAGAGAATTAAATAAAGCGTTCATACCTTTCCCATTGTAAGAAGATCTTTCAAATTCCTCTTTGGACCATCTAGAGCGAGGTTTTGGGGTAGTAGAATTTCCTACTCCCTCAACAGGATGCACCCAACCGTATTCCACGGATTGCCATACCCGCTCATCAATTGCGATGAGAAAAGCTCTCATCCGCACTTTCCAATAAGCATAATTAGTCCCATCAAAAAGAGGAGGTCTATAAATATTACCACTTTCACCCATCATGATAGATAAACCTAAAACCCGCTCTGATACCAATTGTAGGTTTTTATAGGATCCACAAGGATCTAAATAGGTACTATCAAACAACTAGAGGGGGGGTGAATAGGTGTAATACTTATAAAACCAATCTCAGTGCAAAATAAAAACCAATGCGGAAAATAAAAACAGCACACCGAGATATACGTGGAAACTCCAATCCAGGAGAAAAACCACGGGACCAACACGCAATAACAATCCACTAAGAATAGAAGAATAACAAGGTGATTACCGACTCCACGGACTCAACCCCTCCTTCAGCTTCTTCGGACCTTGCGCTGACCGGTTGGATGTCCACGCAATAACAATCCACTAAGAAAAGAAGAATAACAAGGTGATTACCGTCTCCACGGATTTAACCCCTCCTTCAATTTCTTCGGACCTCGCGCTCCACCGATTGCACGTCCACTGCACACGTTCGAATCCACGAACGCCACTCGAATCCACGAGCACACGTTTCGAATCCACGAAACGCCTTTAGCACACCGAATCCACGATGCCACGTCGAATCCACGACGCAAACTCAGTCGATAAGAATATTGACTTCGATGGTGATCCTTTGCTTAGATTCTCATTGAGGAACAGTAGAAGAAATCTCTAAGCAAAGATTAGATCAATTCGACAAAAGATATGTTATTGAAAGAACCGTCGAATTGACCTAAAAGAGGCTATTAAGAAGAACGATGAAAACCTAGCCTCTACGGTTGCTCTCAAGAGTTTTATAAATTGATCGGTAGAGAACCCACATTTTTGAGAAACCCTAAATGTCTATTTATAGTTTAGAAACCTTTGGAAAGAGATAAGAATCAAAAACATACCTTATCTGGAAATTTTCTGGACGGCGATCCGGATCGGATTTAAAGCGATCCGGATCGTTGTAACGAGATTGACGATTCCAGAAAACCAAGGGTTCGGGATCCGGATTGCAATGTCCGATCCGGATCGTTCATGCAATTCAGCAAAGTCCCATGTTCGGGATCCGGATCGGAATGGCCTAGGATCCGGATTGAAATTGCCAATGAACAAGTACCCTTCGCGATCCGGATTGCAAGGTCTGATCCGGATCCTGAACATGTCCCATGTCCAGCTTTTGATTTTTATGCAATTAAAAATTCTTCCAAGTGTTTCTACACTATAAGAAAGTATTCGGATCACCACAATTATTTAGTTAAACATACCTGATCCTCTTGAATACTTTCTTCTTGAGATTGATGTAACTGATCCACAATTCTTCAACTTCAATCTTCAAGACTCAAGACACTGAGTGTCAACTTGAGCTCTTGTTGAATCTTCTCTAAGTCTTTGATTGCTGATTGACAATTTGATCCCTTTAAGACTCCGACTCAACTCACTGACATGACTCACGAAATATGCCAACACCAAAATGCCGTAACAAGGTACGTTCGTGGATTCGAAGCGTGCTACTGGGTGAAGACCGTGGATTCGGTCGGACGTCGTGGAATCGACGTTGGACGTCGTGGATTCGGCGTTGGATGCAGATCGTGGATTCGAGAAGCGTTGCGGAGCGAGCGGAGAAGATCAACTAGGAGCGTATGGAAAAAGGTTGAGTCGTCTGTGAGTACGGTATATCACCTTTGTACGTGTTATAATTCTAGTGGATTTCACCGTGTTATCGGTCCCGTGGTTTTTTACTCCGGTTTGGAGTTTTCCACGTAAAAATCTCTGCGTGTTATTTATTTTTCCGCATTGGGTTTTATATCGCAAAGATTTTTGAGTGTTTATTGTTTACACCTATTCACCCCCCTCTAGGTATTTTTTTTCCCTATTTAGATCCAATTATACATAACCCAACAGTATACCTTTTTCTTCTTATCTGTGCTAGAGCTTACAGTTATGTGGATGTGAGAGTTTGCGCACTTGCACTGTGGAATTTATAACTCGGCCTACGGGGCTCGGAATTTGGCGTGCAGGTACTCGTTTCGAAGGTATCGACGCGAGGAACACGATACTATTTTTGTTGGATTTTTCTTGGTTCTTGCTGCAGGTGAAAAATCCGCATCTTTGGGACTGTTCCAACAGAATTGTACGTACTTGGATATTTTGGAATAAAAATGTAATCTTGAACCTTATTGTTGTACCCAGGAAGGTTAGCGACCGTTTCTGAACCTGTTGGAACTGGGGAAAATTGGAGATAGTGAATTCTGGGTGTTTTCAGCTGTTTGGAGCCTAGGCTCGTGCAACATATACCGAGGAAGCAGTTTTAGCAGATTTTGGACTGAGAGCGTCTACACTCTTCGCCGACCCCATGTTTGCCTTGGATTGAGCATTTCAGGTGGGTAAGCTTAATTTTGGTAACTATATAAGGTTTTATATCATGGTAAATGCAAGTGCACATGTGGGGATATCACCCCTCTATGATTGATAACAGGCATATTGTTGCACAACCGATATGAGCGAGAGGTAAGCAAGGAATGACCTACTTGGGTGAGATTGGTATACCATAGTAGGAATATTTCAGCATGCTTTACTAATATATGTTTCACCCACTTTTATTGTTTCTGAGGACAAAGCATGCTTACATGGACATGTAGTTAGGCCATCTTTTACTGCTACACTACTTTTGGAACTTGACTTAGGAGAAACCATGTATTTCTTTTCTCCTTCTTTTTTAGTCAGGTGGTCTGTGTGGCTCAGGTTCGAGGAGGGGCTCTGGGTAGTGTAGTCGGGACTTGGTGTCTGGGACAGATTGGATTAGTTGTGGGGCTTGCGGCAACCGCGAATATTGGGCGGTTGACCGGACATTTATTTATGCACCAGATTGGGTATCTGTTTTCTCTAATGGACAGAGTTTCCAACTATTTGAGTATTTTTGCATCTGATTGAGGACCGAGGCTTTCTTTAGTGGTTGGGCTTTCCCACTTTGATCAGAGTCATGATCCAGTCCTGCTGATTTACGATACTTGTTACTGAGGCACTTTACTCCTGTGGGTCGCTCCCCTCGAGTGCCACTCCGGAGTGTACGATTTTCAGACTTCGAGTCCTTGAGACTCCCATCCCCTATCAGTGTTATGCGTAGGCTGGCATACCCGATTTGGCAGGCACAGCAGGCAGTACCAGTTCTACTGGTGGCATTAGATTGGGGGTTATTACAGACATTTGCCTTATAGTTGCACTCGTGTCAGGGGGACCGAGTGGAGTCTAGTAGCTGTGTTTAGACCAGTGCTAGCGTTGTGGGGAACCGTCTGGGGTTACGGTGGTCCCAGGGTCATTGTGAGTTGTTGACCGTGGCATAGGCAGGCATGGCAGGCATAGGCAGGCATGGCAGGCATGGCAGGCATAGGCAGGCACAGGCAGGCATGGCAGGCACAGCAGGCATAGGCAGGCATAGGAAGGCCTGGCAGGCATGGCAGGCATGGCAGGCATGGCAGGCATGGCAGGCATAGGCAGGCATAGGCAGGCATGGCAGGCATGGCAGGCATAGACAGGCATAGGCAGGCAAGGCAGGCATAGGCAGGCTTAGCAGGCATAGAGGCTTGATAGCTGTTGAGAGTCTCCGGCTTCCTTCTTTTTCAGTCTTTACGGTTTTGGTTAGCTTTTTGTATTTTGAGGACTTCGTGGGCAGACCGTCGGGTCTGGCAGTGGTACCCACTGAGAACTCCCTTTTTGGTGTAGTTCTCACACCCTCTGGAGGTTTTCCCTCTCATTTTCTTTCCTCTCCTCTGTTTTGCAGAGTCCTAGCGGATGTTGCTGATTCTGCGATTGTTGATCGAGGCGAGAGAGTTGCGAGATAGATACCTACCCGTCGTTGGAGAGTGGCAGTACCCCTTAAGAGGAGATCTACAGCAGATTAGTTGTTTTACTTTTCCTCTTTTGAGAGACTGATGTAGTGAGGACATTATGTATTGAGAGACTGTACACTGATGTATTTATTGGAGTTACCTCCCAGTTGGGTTCAGAGCTTGTATTTGAGGATATTGTATTATTATTATTCTTTTTGGGAGGCGGACATTATTGTATTATTTCCAGTTGTACAGTGATTGATTTTAGTTATACAACAGATTTTTATTTATAGCTCTGATATCTGTTAGCTGTAGTACTTTCTTGCAGGTAGGACGCTTCGCCTCTGCGGGTTTAACATAGGTGGCGGATCTGTTGGCGAGCCCGGGTCGCAGTTTCGACCCCGGGGCGTGACAGATTAGAGTGGTATCAGAGCCTAGGTTGTAGGTCATGGTGGACTTAGAAACCCTAGGCTTATGGTTTGACCCTTGGTTGACTTCGTGAGAGCCGTGATTTTTAGCGAGAGTCCTGATTGAGTTTTATACCTCTCCCAAGGGACGGGAGGAGTGATTGGCTTGTTTATTCTCCTAAGTGATTATGTTGGCTGCAGACAACATAATGCTGTGGAACGGGTGACATGCTTTAGACTTTCGCTGGATTGGGTCGAGCGCTGTTTTGTGTTGTTTTGTGGTTCCGTCGTGGCGAGCGGTGTCTCCCCGATGCTGGGTTTTGACCCGTGTGCATCCTGTCATAGCAGTTGGTTTTGGGCCGGATACCCCGATTAAGGTCAGAGAACTCCGGACCCAGATGACAGGATTGTCAGAGGCTTATCAGCGACAGAGTGAGCAGCTGGTCTTGGTGACACAGTTGTCGGAGCACTGAGTAGCCCCCTCTGTGCCAATGTTTAGTGCCGAGGCACCGAGGCAGGGTGGATAGCTGACAGCAGAGGACCTGTGGGACATGATCGATCTATTGAGCCAGATTTGGCAGATGATCCACCCCGACTCGTAAGATTGAGTTTGGAGCCTTTGGAGGCAGAGTCGTGGTTGGTGGTGATGGAGTGATTAATTGAGGGCCTCCCTGTGCTAGAGAGTGTATGCAGTTGTTGAACTGCGCGCTCCAGGTTTCGAGGGACGAGGCGCATAGGATATGTGAGACTGGGAGTGGATTGCGCCAGGATACCTTTCAGTTTATTCAGTCCCTCCGATATAGGTTTTGGACGCCTCGTTGGAGTAGGTGTTGTGTTTGGAGCGTAGCGTTGCAGTTCCTTTGGATAGGGATCTGCCGCCAAAGGCGAGTTCTGGATTTTGGCGCTTGGCGCCGGGTGATGGAGGACAGATCGGCCGGCAGGGGCATTCCGATTTCTTTTTCCTGGATAACGAGTTCCCGAGATATCAGAGGTCGGGTGGACCCCGATGGCAGCATCAGTATTTATATCAGAGTGGCGCAGCGGTAGCGGGGATTTGTTATCTGCGGAGGACCTTGTTCGTCACCTCAGTAGGAACAAAGACAGAGGTCGTGCTCCCTATGTGGATAGTTCTGATTTTCTTTATTGATTGAGCGACAACCCTTTGCCTCATGCGGATGAATCTGTGCCGCCCGGTTGGAGGGCGCCACGGTAGTGGATTAAGTTGTCACAGGTGTGATTTCATCACAGCAGTCGGAGTTTGAGCATGTTGTTTTCCTGCATGGACTAGAGGCAGATTTGTTACCATGTGCACTGGAGGTGCAGGTTTCTGTTGTTGTTGTACATGTGGAAGAGGCTCTTGGATCATGTCCAGTGTAGCTGAGGCTGCGAGTTACCGATAGATTTATTGGTAATTGTGGCAGCTCGGTATTTGGACCATGTGCTTGAGATTGATTGGCACAATGCCACAGAATGTTTGACTGCGGCGAGAGAGGACTTGGACCTTCTGCAAAGCGGACAAGATGAGGCTTGCTTGTTGAGATTATTAGAGCACGCATGTTATAGCGACAGTATGAGAGGTGCTTACGGCGGCACCGGGACTCAAGGATATCTCGGTTGCCCACGAGATCCCGAGAGTGATTCCACCTGAGCTGTTGTCGATGCCGCCGGTTAGGGAGATAGAGATTGCGTTTGACGTGGTTCGAGGGACCGCGTCACCCTTGACAGCACCTCATTGGATATCGCTTGTAGAGCTGAGAGAGCTGATGGCACAGTCGCAGGATCTGAGGGATCAAGGGGTCTGTTTGGCCTAGTGCCACGTCTTGGATAGATGATAATGAGGGTTCGTTACGATTTGAGCACAGGCAGGTTCAGGTATTATCAGGGACCTTTTGTTGGAGTTCTACTCCGGCAATTATTGTATGATGCGAGTACCTACTTGGGATTTGACAGCCGAGGGCTGTGCCTGGATGGCATTCAGGGTCCGGTAAGGGCAATATGAGAGCGTGGTGAGGCCAAATGGAATGACTAATGCCCTGTGGCTTCAAGATTTGAGGAATTGTGTGTCCTAGTTGTACTTGGACGGATTGGGAGTGGTGTTCCCCGAGGATATTTTGATTTACTCCTAGAGCGACTTGGAGCACTTGTGGATGAAGCTGTATGCCAAGTTATTGTGATACAAGTTCTAGCTCCAAGTGCATGCCTTCTTGGGTCGCTTTGTGTTAGCCGTAGGGGCGGCAGTGGAAATCCGGCCAATATGGATACTAATTGGGAATTGGCCGAGATCAATATTTATGGTCAAGGTAAGGAGTTTTTTTGGACTGGGTTGTGCTAGGAGAGCTTGGCAATCGGTTGATGAGACTGATACCGCGCCAATACTAGCATTTCCAGTGTTGGGAGAGAGATCTGCGAGTTTGAGTGATACCTCCCATAGTGACTGTGGAATTACCGTTGGGTTATTAGTGAGCATTCTGGATTACCCCGACAGGGCCACTGTGATGGCAAATACCTTGAACAGGAGAGCTGGCTGGGGTTGAGTTGGATGATTCCACAGCTGGCACTGTGTGGGCTGTTGCGGCAAACATGGCTTGCGGTTGTGTCCCTGAGGGTTCCTTTTATGGTAGACCGTGGCTGAGTAGTTCACTCGGATGGTCAGGATTCGGGAGTAACCGAGTGAAGACCCCAGCTTATTGGATGAATGTGTGGGTATGCTTCGGGTCGCCTTGTTGAGATTGGCACCAGGATGTGGTTTGGTGCGTGTTGCACTGGTGGTTATTTTGTTTCCCCCAGCTTTTGATGGAGCCCCTGTATTGTTTCACGTCTCAGCTCAGGAGTGTTTGCTTTTAGATCCCTCACCCGTGATTGACTCGCACCATTTGAGCGCTAAGAGTGTTTGGAGTACGAGGGACGCCCGTTGCGAATTCTGGCTCGATAGTTGAGGGAATTGCACAATCGGGCCATGCCGTACTGGGTATTGTTGTTGTTGAGGAGTAATCACGGGGAGTGAGTGATGACTTAGGAGCTGATGATGATGATGTTGAGTACTTACCCTTGTCGTTTGTGACTCCGGGTGGAATTGAGCTAGTTTCGAGGACGAAACTTTCTTTAGTGGGGGAGGATGTGAGGACCCGGATCCCCACGACGAGATTACTGGTTGACCAGCAGCTCCTGGAGGCCTATATGGTTCGTCGGCGGGGTTTGTGCATAATTTGGACGCAAGTGATGGACTTCGGGCTTAAGATGGATCACGTGGGTGATCGGTGGACTCCGTCGAAGCTTTAGAAGTGGTTTCGCGCGCAATGGATATTAAAATTGGACCCAGCGCAAAGTTTGGAACAAGGGACACCTTTCCGGATGCCTTCGGCAATTTTTAGAGTTGGAATTTGGCAAAATGGACTTCGGATTTGGATTCAGCGGCGAAAACGATGAAAATGGACTATTCACTTGTATTTTTCGGAGCCCGGATGACGCGCGCAATTTTCCAGGCTTCTTGGTACTGTTCCGGCACCGGCGGGCGGCGGCGGGCAGCGGCGGGGCAGGCGCGGGCAGGTGCGCGGTCCACCGTGGAGGCGTGCACCGGATGCGGGCCACGTGGCGGCTCCCGGTTGGGCCGGCGCAGCGGGCGCGGTCCACGGGGAAAAGCGGGTGTACGGTGGACCGGTGGGGGGACACGTGGCGCACACCGGTTGGCCGGTCCGCGTGCACTCGGTCCACAGAGCAGGTGCGGCCGCCTCGGGGCGCGTGCCTGGCAGGGGGCGCAGGCGGCGCTGGCAGCGCACACGTGGGCGCGGCAGCGAGGTGTTGACCAAGTGCCTGCCACGTGTCGAGCCCTCGTTGGTCCACGTGTCGTTCGGCGGGAGGCAGGTTTTGGCTGTCGCCTGTTTGGCGGGCGACGTAGAGGCCCGCGGGAGTTTCGGGCTGCTACAGTGCGCGCCTAGGGGAGATTCGGGCTGCTACAGTGCGCGCCCGAAAGTTCCTTGCGCCCGGAAATTAGGACACATTCGGTATTTTCCGAATTGTTTCCTGGAGCCTATAAAAGCGATCCGAGCTTCTTTCTTTCCCCTTTTTTCGGCATTTCCGAGCCTCCTCTCGCCATGGCACCCTTAGCAAAGATGATCCCCGAGCTATGCTGCATCCATCTGCAAAGTTTTGAGATTTTTGGTGGCATGCTTATCGAGGTTTCCATTTTTACGGCGCGGCGCGACGCTCGTCCATTTGGGTTCCCCTTCGTCGCGTTTCGGTGCGCAAGCTCCCCCGGCCTACTCCGACCACCTTTTTGAGCGATTTCTTCGCCGCTGGATCCGAGACGGTCAGATCTACGATCTAGGTATTTTCAGCATTCCCTCATTTCGCGCTTTTCGAGGTGTTTGTTCGAGCTTACTGTGACCCTATTTCTGTGTTGGAGTTTTGGACAGCGGCGTGGTTTTTCGGCGATATCTCCGCAACCGGGCATCGTATGGCAACGTGCCTCTACACTTTTTTCATCTACTCGACGCGAGAATCGTCACCATATTTTTCTTGGATTTTTCAGAGACCTCCCCGGAGGTATACCTTTTTCTTCTTATCTGTGCTAGAGCTTACAGTTATGTGGTTGTGAGAGTTTGCGCACTTGTACTGTGGAATTTATTACTCGGCCTACGGGGCTCGGAATTTGGCGTGCAGGTACTCGTTTCGAAGGTATCGACGCGAGGAACGCGATAATATTTTTGTTGGATTTTTATGGGTTTTTGATGCAGGTGAAAAATCCGCATCTTTGAGACTGTTCCAACAAAATTGTACGTACTTGGATATTTTGGAATAAAAATGTAATCTTGAACCTTATTGTTGTACCCAGGAAGGTTAGCGACCGTTTCTGAACCTGTTGGAACTGGGGAAAATTAGAGATAGTGAATTCTGGGTGTTTTCAGCTGTTTGGAGCCGAGGCTCGTGCAACATATATCGAGGAAGCAGTTTTAGCAGATTTTGGACTGAGAGCGTCTACACTCTTCGCCAACCCCAGGTTTGCCTTGGATTGAGCACTTCAGGTGGGTAAGCTTAATTTTGGTAACTATATAAGGTTTTATATCATGGTAAATGCAAGTGCACATGTGGGGATATCACCCCTCTATGATTGATAACAGGCATATTGTTGCACAACCGATATGAGCGAGAGGTAAGCAAGGAATGACCTACTTGGGTGAGATTGGTATACCATAGTAGGAATATTTCAGCATGCTTTACTAATATATGTTTCACCCACTTTTATTGTTTCTGAGGACAAAGCATGCTTGCATGGACATGTAGTTAGGCCATATTTTACTGCTACACTACTTTTGGAACTTGACTTAGGAGAAACCATGTATTTCTTTTCTCCTTCTTTGTTAGTCAGGTGGTCTGTGTGGCTCAGGTTCGAGCAGGGGTTCTGGGTGGTGTAGTCGGGACTTGGTGTCTGGGACAGATTGGATTAGTTGTGGGGCTTGCGGCAACCACGAATATTGGGCGGTTGACCGGACATTTATTTATGCACCAGATTGTGTATCTGATTTCTCTAGTAGACAGAGTTTCCCACTATTTGAGTATTTTTGCATCTGATTGAGGACCGAGGCTTTCTTTAGTGGTTGGGCTTTCCCACTTTGATCAGAGTCATGATCCAGTCCTGCTGATTTACGATACTTGTTACTGAGGCACTTTACTCGTGTGGGTCGCTCCCCTCGAGTGCCACTCCGGAGTGTGCGATTTTCAGACTTCGAGTCCTTGAGACTCCCATCCCCTATCGGTGTTATGCGTAGGCTGGCATACCCGATTTGGTAGGCATAGCAGGCAGTACCAGTTCTACTGGTGGCATTAGATTGGGGGTTATTACAGACATTTGCCTTATAGTTGCACTCGTGTCAGGGGGACCGAGTGGAGTCTAGTAGCTGTATTTAGACCAGTGCTAGTGTTGTGGGGAACCGTCTGGGGTTACGGTGGTCCCAGGGTCATTGTGAGTTGTTGACCGTGGCATAGGCAGGCATAGGCAGGCATGGCAGGCATAGGCAGGCATGGCAGGCATAGGCAGGCATAGGCAGGCACAGGCAGGCATGGCAGGCACAGCAGGCATAGGCAGGCATGGCAGGCATGGCAGGCATAGGCAGGCATGACAGGCATGGCAGGCATAGGCAGGCATAGGCAGGCATGGCAGACATAGGCAGGCATAGGCAGGCATGGCAGGCATGGCAGGCATGGCAGGCATAGGCAGGCTTAGCAGGCATAGAGGCTTGATAGCTGTTGAGAGTCTCCGGCTTCCTTCTTTTTCAGTCTTTACGGTTTTGGTTAGCTTTTTGTATTTTGAGGACTTCGTGGGCAGACCGTCGGGTCTGGCGGTGGTACCCACTGAGAACTCCCTTTTTGGTGTAGTTCTCACACCCTCTAGGGGTTTTCCCCCTAATTTTCTTTCCTCTTCTCTGTTTTGCAGAGTTCTAGCGGATGTTGCTGATTCTGCGATTGTTGATCGAGGCGAGAGAGTTGCGAGTTAGATCCCTACCCGTCGTTGGAGAGTAGCAGTACCCCTTCAGAGGAGATCTACAGCAGATTAGTTGTTTTACTTTTCCTCTTTTGAGAGACTGATGTAGTGAGGACATTATGTATTGAGAGACTGTACACTGATGTATTTATTGGAGTTACCTCCCGGTTAGGTTCAGAGCTTGTATTTGAGGATATTGTATTATTATTATTCTTTTTGGGAGGCGGACATTGTTGTATTATTTCCAGTTGTACAGTGATTGATTTTAGTTATACAGCAGATTTTTATTTATAGCTCTGATATCTGTTAGCTGTAGTACTTTCTTGCGGGTAGGACGCTTCGCCTATGCGGGTTTGACATAGATGGCGGATCTGTTGGCGAGCCCGGGTCGCAGTTTCGACCCCGGGGCGTGACAGGTGGTACGTTGACCCGTGTACTCCACAAGGTGACGTGGTGGGGGCCCCTTACGGTTACTTAAGGTGCCGCACAAGTACCGTAGAGGGGTTAAAAGCTCCAAGGTGAGAGCAAGGTGATTCTGTTCGCTGGGGGTCTTTAGACCTTTTGGCAGGTGTTCCGTTCTGACTTACAAGGGTATTGTGGATTCATGAGGGCGAGTTTTGGATGCTCTGGTTTATCAGTTTGCTTTTCTTTCAGTACTTTTAGCATCTTATGTTTTACATCTACCTCTTACTCTTTGATCACTGACTTCCCACACTGTGATAGGTTCGGTCAAGGGTGGGGTCCGGGACGATTAGGGGCTGGTGACTTTTCTTTTACTTACGTTTTTGATTACTTTTGATTAGTTGGCTTATGTGCGTGTGATACATTGTTGTGGATGTTGGGTTTAAACTGTGTTTTATCGTGGATGAACGTTTCCCTTACTGGTTGTTGTTTCGACCACTCTTTTCAAATCAAGTAAAAAAATTGCGAAAATATTTTACAAAATGTAGGTGTCGTGTGGGCACCGTTTTACAACCCGTGGATTTATCCTTTCAAAATGTGGGTGGCCGGCTTGGTTATTGCACATGATGATATCCTTCCCTCAATGTAACTTCTTGGCTAGTGTGGTTAAAGTATGATTTATGCTTGCGACGCCGTGCATATACAAAGGAGACTCCGTCCGTTTGCGGGGTGAATTTGTATATGTGGCGGATCTGCGCACGTGCCCGGCGGGGGTACTTATAAAAAAAAAAAAAAAATGTACACGTTTTCCGCTTATTTTAAACCCCCGGGGCGTGACAGTGGGGGCCCCTGTAGGTGGGGGGTTAAAAGCAACAAGGTGAGAGCGATGCGTATTTCTGAGGTAGGTGCTCAGAGCGGATCGTATTTCTGAGGTAGGTGCTCAGAGCGGTGCGTATTTCTGAGGCAGGTGCTCAGTTCTAATTTTTACAGGGGGTTGCGATTGACTACATGAGGGGGAGTGGGGATACTCTGATCTTTCGGTTTGCGATACACTTAGTTGTTTTTAGCATCTTGCACTCTTTGCGTTACTCCTTATTCTTCATGTCATTGACTTCCCACACTGTGACAGGTTCAGTCAGGGGTGGGATCTGGGACGACGGTGAGGCCGCGACTAGAAGGATGTAGCCTTTTTCTTGGCTGGTGACTTCTGCCCTTTTTCTTAGTTGTTATTTCAGTTGGTTAGACTTTGTGCTTGTGACTCTATTTTTCGTGGATGGTGTGGATGTTGGGATGGACTTGTGACATTGTGATTGACCAGTTTTACTTATGCGTTTTGGACGGCCGTTTTAAAATACAGAAAAGAGATTGTGAAATCGTTTTAAAAATGGGGTGTCGTTTGGACACCATTTTGTAAATCTGTGGTTTTATCCTTTCAAAACTGAATGTCGTTCGGCAAAGAGATTGCGAAAACGTTTTAAAAACAAGGTGTCGTGTGGGCACTGTTTTCCAAACCCGTGGCTTTATCCTTTCAAACTTCCGTTGGTCAATGTAATTGTGGAATGTTTATTAGTTACTCTTTTAGTCTTCGTCTTGACTGGTGTGGTTAAAGTATAAGTTGTGAATGTGACGCCGTACACATACAAAGGAGGCTCTGTCCGTTTGTGGGGTGACTTTGTATGTGTGGCGGGTCTGGGCACGTGCCGGAGGGAGGGAATGTTTAAAAAAATATATATATTATTGCGCTATTTTTCGCTTCAATAAACCCACGGGGCGTGACACAATCAACCCAATCACAGTGACAAAACATAGGGTCCAGTCAAACCTGCGCCCACCTACTGCCATTACATCCGCAGAGGATTGGACTTACGTAGGACGTCCGTGAGTACCAAAACTGGCCTAGTCAGAAGAACTGCGTCGACAAGTCGCGATAGCAAAGTAGCAGGCCCAGCTCCGGAGCGGCAATCGAGGGGCGTGACCTCATCGAGGAAAGTATCCGCGCATCTCTGTCGAGCTCAATATGGCTCATGCAGGCTATAATCCAAATCAATGATCAACAAGATCAACAGTACCCAAAATCACATCTCTAACTCACTAGCTGGAAATACTCGAACAGTCATGACCGTTGTCAACCCAACGGCTCCCCAAATAGGACATCAACTCAACATGCAAACTCACTAGCTGGGTATACTCCACAGCCGACAACAATGAAGGGTTCGGAAACCCCGAAAGACTAGAACCTACAACCCAAATTAAACAAAAACAGGCTCTAGGCATAGCCTCTCGTTGTTCTCGACCCAAAGAATATGGTAGCCCTTAGAACCCAGATCACTCGAACCCTCATGGGTGAGGGAGTTTACAAAAAAATGCGATATTTATTACTGAAATCCATTTTCACTCGAACCCCCTCGCGGTGAGGACTAAAAGTAGTTCTTTTTCCTTTTATAAAACCATCTTGATTTAAGAAAACCCATTTTAATGATTTTTAGCTCTTTTTAGGAAAAAAAAAATAGTTAGAAAATAAGTTTTATTCCCAAACCCCGAAGTGCTAATGCCTTCGCCCAATCAGACAAGAATAGACTCCGGCGACCCTTCGATGTCTAGAAGAAAAATATTGGTTGACTAAAATCATGTGTGTTCAAAAAGATTTTGGGTTCCAGGTCCTGCTACCACTAGTACACTACTGCCACGAACACAACGGCGACAAATAAATCGAAGAACTCGAAAACCCGGGTCACCGTTTACCCAAACGGCCCCCGCCACAGGTACAAGACTAGCTACATCTACCAGACTCCACTCTGCCCCCAAGCACGAGTGTAACATGCATCCCACACTAAGATAAATCCCGACCACTCGGCCCACAACACGGGCGAGGAAAACACTATGTCCAGGGATAGAGTATAACGTGTGGATGTCTAAAGCATAAATAAACCTAGCCCAAGTTGGAGTTTTCTACTAGTCTGGTTGAAACATGCAACATATGACGGGGTGCTAGGTCAAAGTTCCAATAATAGTATTTAGCTGAACAGGAACATAAATAGGGAACACTATCAGACATGATCTCAATATCAACCAAAATAAACATCATCTCTTTCCCTAACATGCTTCCTAACACATCTCACAATCATGCATGCTTGCTATTCCATAGAATTAGAGAACCGTCCACCGGTTTTGGAGACGAAGTAACCCACCTGAAAGTGCGCACAATCCACAACAGTAATAGCCTCCTCACTGCCAGACTCTCCGCAAGATATCCAAATCTGCGAACCACTGCAAAAAGTATCTCATTTAGCATCAAAGGTAGCAGCTCCAAAAACAACACTTGTTGTTTTGCAAAAACAACACAGAAAATGAGGGATTTCACCTCTGCATAGTCCTCAAAAAAGTCTATAAAAATCATCGTTACGTTCCTCGCAAAGTGTAGATACAAATCGAATATTTATACGCCTCAATCCGATACTCGTAGGCCAAAAAAATCCATAAATACTCCGCCGCTATCCAAAAATTGTCGCAGAAAAAGGGGGTTTAAAGAAGCTTCAGAAAACCCAGTAAGACCTCAAAATGGGCAGAAGTGGTAAATACAAGAGATGTAGACCTACCTGTCGTGAAGAAAATTCCGCAAGAATCACTCAAAAATTCCCTTGGCGTAGCCAAGGGGAGTCCGCGGACCAAAATGCGACGGAAAAGAACACCGGAAGAAGAACGTCGCAGTGCGCCGAATCGCAGAAATCGCCGATGTTGAGATCTCCAAAAATCATCAAATCTCTGTGGGAGATAGAGAACAAGAGAGAGAAACCACGGCCAAAAGGGCTCATCTCGGGGTTGCTCAAAAAAATGAAAAGGGAGAGAGAGAGAGAGGTATTTTTAGAGGCTAAAAGGGGGGGGGATCACCCCATTGGGGTGCGTTTTCGGGCGCCCGAAACATTCGGGCCCCAAAAAATGCATATCGGCCTCCTCTTCGCGCAGTGCCCGGATCAGCCCGGGCGCGACGCGTGTCCCGAACACGGGACAGCGGCGCCCGGCCGATCGGGCGCTGACGTGTGTCCCGACAACGGGGCGAGGCAGGCCGGTGGCGCCTAATGGCGGGGCGCCACGTGGCGCCCCCCGCGTGGGCGCCATGCCGCCCGCACCTACCCCGACCAATCAGCGTGCGCCACGTGTCCCTCCTCGGCGCTCGCTGCGACCGGCGCACGCGCCAGGTCCATAGACCGCACACCTGCAGCACCGCGTGGACCGAGCCGCGTGAGTCGACCAATCCAGAGCTGCCACGTGGCTCCGCCCTGGTCCACGGCTCCCCGCGCGTGCTCCCATGGACCGTGCGCGTGAGCCGGCCAATCCTGGGGTGCCACGTGTCCTCCCTTCGGTCCAAAGCTCCCCCCATGCACCAAAACGCGCGGAAAACTTCCGGAGGTCCATTTTCGGGCATCCGGACTCCGAAAAATATAAATAAATAGCCGATTTTCGACGCTTTTCTGCGCTGAATCCAAATACGGTCTTGGATTAGCCTGAAACCCTTTCTAAAATTCAGCAAAAGTAGCCGAAAGACAGGCTTGATCCAGAAACCTCACTGAGTCCGTCCAACGTGTCCATTTGACGCGTTGCGGGTCCGACATACCAATAATTGGTGTTCCACAACAAGGATCATGGGGAAAAGCTGCACGGGGATCGGGCCCACTACATCCTCCCCCACTAACAAAAGTTTCGTCCCCGAAACTAAAACGCACCACAACCACAAAACCAACTCGTCCAAAACTATCGAAGTACGCTGTCACAACCAAACAAGAAAGGTAAAGGCCCCACCAGCAGGAACGTCATCAACTCCAACTCTCTATTTGGAAAGCAGCCGAAAATAACGAAAGGTTCGAAAATTCCGAAAGGCCGGTGCCTTCACCCAAATCAAACAAGAATATGTTCGGGCACTGTCTCCATTTCTGGAGTAGCCTTTCAAAGTTTTCATCCCGTTCGTAAGTTTCAGCATAAAGGCGAGAAAAAGGGAGAGAAGTGTTGAAGCCGTTCCTGCTGTGGCTACAAAAACGAAAGCTACGATCTAACCGTGACCCCTAGCGACACAACCTCTAGTCCTAATCGTCACATACGCTCAAGTGGTGGCGTCTGTCCATTGCCGCTGAAGCCATCGCTGCAGGAAGGGTACTTCAGCAACCTGTGAAAATAAACTCCTCCTGTCCAACTCACGGAAGGGTCACTGTTCTCATTCCACAATCAGTCGTTGCATGATATCGCGCCAACCAATCCATCACGTGTGCTCGGTTAGAGTCTTGGAGCTGCCACCAAACCGTCACGCCTGCTGGTATAATCCCAAGTCTCAACTGTACTGATCGTGCTCCACAACCCTCCTCTACTCGCAGGATATGATCGAGAATCTAACCACTAATACATGTAGCAATAATCCTTATCTCTTATCCATGAAGAGATGCAAATGCTCTTGTCACGCCCCGGGGTCGAAACTGCGACCCAGGCTCGCCAACAGATCCGCCACCTATGCCAAACCCGCATAGGCGAAGCGTCCTACCTGCAAAAAGAGCTACAGCTAACAGATATCAGAGCTAAAAGATAAAACTGCTATAGAAATGAAATCAACCACTGTACAACTGAAGATAAAACAACAAGGTCCATCTCCCAAAAATGATAATCATACAATAACCTCGAGTACAAAACTCATAGCTCAACAGGGAGATATCTCAAATAAAACATCAGTGTACCAGCTCTCAATACATCATATCCTCACTACATCAGTCTCTCAAAAGAGGAAATAAATACTAATCTACCGACTATGCTGAAGATCTCCTCAAAGGGGGGTACCGCTACTCTCCAATGGGTCAGGATCTAGCTCGCTACTCCCTCACCGCGAACAGCAACCGCAGAAACGGCAACACCTGCCAAGACTCTGCAAAACAAGGGAGAGAAAGGACAAAAAGGGGGAAAAACCCCCAATGGGCGTGAGAACTACGCAAAAAGGGAGTTCTCAGTGGGTATCGCCACTAGGCCCGACGATCTGCCCACCAAGACTACTAGAGGCAAAATATAACCAATGCAATAAAACTGAAAGAAGAAGCTGGAGACACTCTACAGCTACCATGCCTCTATCTAAAAGCTCCAATGGGGAAACTCTGATAAAGATATGCAACACCCGCACACGTGGTGCTCAATCGACCCAATCAAGCTGACTGCCACATCGGGTCCAGTCAAACCTGCGCCCACCTACAACCACCTCCCGCTGACGGGCAGGAATTACCTAGGGCGTCCAAATGGACTAACTCGCTATCGAGTAGTGGCTCATGCAGCCTATAGTCCAAATCCATGCCCTCTCTCTCATAATGGATAGACTCAAGATGCTCAATCTCTCACACAATGGTCAAAGAACTCACAACGACCACGGGACCACCGTCAAACCCCAAACGGTTCCCATCAACACTAGCACTGGTCTACACACAGTCACTAGACTCCACTCAGTCCCCCTGACGTGAGTGTAACAATAAAAGTATCTGATCGAACAACCCAATCGAATGAACCGGTATAAAACCCGGTACTGCCTGCTCAAACTGTCTCAAGTATCTGCTCGCAAATCGGTACTCACTGACCGATAAAAAAGGTCTGGCTCTCACTGGCCAATAACCAAAATCTGGCACTCACTGGCCGATGTGTAAATCGCCTACTCCGGAGTGGCACTCGTGGGGAGCGACCCACACGAGTAAAGTAACTCAGTAACAAGTATCTCTGTCACAAGTATCACGATATAGCAGGACTGGATCACAACTCTGATCAAAGTGGAAAACCCCGTCCACTAAAAGAAACCCCGATCCCCAATCTGGTATAATGAAACTCAACAAGTGGGAAACTCCATCCACTAGAGAAGCCTAATACCCAATCTGATGCATAAACAATCTCCGGTCAACCGCCCAATGTCCGCGGTTGCCGCAAAACCTCACGAACCACAACCTATCACCATCCGGCACAACCTGTCCCCGACACCAGGACCCCAGCTACACTATCCCAAATCCCTGCTCGAACCCGAGCAACGCGAATCAAGTATCTAGAAAGAAAGGAGAAAGAACAAACATGGTTTCTCCTAAGTCAGATCCCAACATGAAAGTGTAGCAGTAAAAGGTGGCCTAGCTATATGTCCAAACAAGCATGCATTTGTCCTCAAGGAAGAATAAAGAAAATAAACCTCATGCCAAAATTATCAATGACCATACCTGTCCATAATCCTCAATACATAATGGCTCCTCAGAGTAGAACCTGCACATAACTACATAATCCTATCCTATTGCATAAATCAGCCTCATAAAAGATTATGTGCTAATATGGCATGATAATCAATCATATAGGGTAACCTTGCCTTAGGAAAGCTTCCACTAATCATCAACATGAATGTTTGATTAATACCATTTTCATACAATGAATAATTCACTTGCAATTCCCATAAAATCCACATTGTTAGGCTTACCGATCAATCCCAGCCATTGTACCATACACCTGCATGCAATTCTAACATATAAAAATTTAGAGAACCGCCCACCAGTTCTGGGAATAAGGCACCCACCTGAAAAGCTGACTGTCCAAAGCCCAACAGCTGAAAACACCAGATAACTCTAATCCCTTGCTCCAATAAGTTCAGCACACCCGTAACCCTCCTGGCACAATACAAAGTCCACTATTACACATACATTCCAAAATTTGCTCTCACACACACATACAACAACAGTCCCAGAAATGCTTAATTTTCACCTGCAGAAAGAGTCCAGAAAATTCCCAGAAAAATATCACCGCGATCCTCGCGTCGATAGCTTCGCAACGGTAGCTTGCACGCCCAAATCTGAGTTTGGTAAGCCAAGATATAAATTCGACAAGGTGGTACACTCAAAAGATTTCAGCACAAAACGACTGTAGCACTGTACATAGAGAAACAGTGATTTCCACCTCTGATAAAATCTCGGAAAAAACCAAGAAAAATACGAGCGCGTTCCTTGCGA
The DNA here is from genome assembly GCA_029204045.2 of Tillandsia leiboldiana. Classification (NCBI taxonomy): domain Eukaryota; kingdom Viridiplantae; phylum Streptophyta; class Magnoliopsida; order Poales; family Bromeliaceae; genus Tillandsia; species Tillandsia leiboldiana. Next base: position 33,235,791 of record CM055063.1, read on the forward strand.
TCTGAAAATGAAAAAGTTGTATAAGCTCGTTTCCGTCTGACGCTCGTGCGCAAAGATATGGCCAAAACACCTCGATGCTGTCCCACAAAGCCAAACAGAAAATGGGTCACAGTGTTGCCTCGGGATCCATGCCAAAAACTCGAAACGGGAAAGCGCGATCAATACAAAAGATGAAGCCATACCTCTTAGGAGTCTGCCGGCGTAAGAATCATAGAAAAAGGATCTCGGGGTAGCCCAGCGGAGCCAAAACACTACTGCTGCGACGAAGGGGAACACAGGAAATGCAACGTCGCGCCGCGCCGTAAAATCCAGAACCTCGGGGTGCGTGCACCCAAAAATCCCAAAATGCTGCAGGATGATCAAGAACTCAGAGAGAAACAAATCATCAAGAGGGAGCTCGGGGAGATCTTCCAAGGGCTGAGAGGAAAAAGCCAGAAAAGAGGGCTCGGGCTGCCTTTATATAGGCTGAAGAAAACAATTGCCAAAATTCCGGATGAGTCCCAACATTCGGGCGCCCGAAAATTTTCGGGCGCACACAGTGCGCCCGATCCGGCCTGTCCATCAGCGCCCGAATCCACCACAGCGCGCCACGTCACCCCGAAACAGCAAACAACAAAACCATCAACCCACGCTGCGCCACGTGGCCCGCGTCCACAGTACGGGTGGTTGGCGCCAGCCAACCACGAGCTGACACGTGGCACTCCCACGCACGGCCCCCCCGCGTCAACGCCTCGGGAACCGTGCCCACCTGCTGCCCGCCTGCCCCGCGCGTACGGCTACCTGCCCCGGTCACCTGCTCCGCTCCTTGCGTGGACCGAGCGCACAACACCGCTCCAACCACAAGCTGCCAAGTGGCACCGCCCTGGTGCACGCCTGCCGCGTGGACCGCGCACCTGCCCGCGCCCATGCGCGCCTGCCCGTGCCGCTCTGCGCCTGGCCGCGGCAGCGCGCCGCCTGCCCGAGCTCGCGCCGCCGCTGCCCGCCGCCACCGGCGACACTGTTCCGGCCGTGAACAGTAAAATTACTGTAGCAAGCTCCGAAAAATACATGTAAATAGCCCATCTTGACCGTTTTCGCGCGCTGATTCCAAATCCGGCGTCCATTTTGCCAAATTCCAATCCTATAAAGTGCCGGAGGCTCCCGAAAAGGTATTTTTAATCCGAATTTCGCGCCGAGCCTAAATTTGACATCCATTCTGCACGTAAACTCCTCTAAACATCCGACGGGGTCCCCCGATTACCCACGTGATCCATTTTAAGCCCCGAGTCCATCTCTTGTGTCCAAATTGGCGCGCGAACACCGCCGACATGCCACGTAGGCTTCCAGAAGCTGCTGGTCACACTGTAGAAGCCCTGCAAAGATCCGGGTCACCACATCCTCCCCCACTAAAAGAAAGTTTCGTCCACGAAACTAAGGCAACTCCCAAGGAGTCTCAGAAACCAGGGGTCAATACTCAACATCGCCGTCTCCAGCTCCCAAGTCACCTATCACTCCCCGTGATTACTCCTCAGCAACAACATCAGCAACAACTAGAACGGCATAGCCCGATCGCGCAATTCCCTCACCTCACGAGCCGGAATTCACAACGGGCGTCCCTCGTACTCCAAACTCTCACAGACCCCAAGAGGAACGAGTCAATCACGGGCGAGGGGTCCAAAACATAACACTCCTGAGCTGAGACGCAGAGAAACCTCAAAAACTCCAACAAAAGACGGGGGGAAAGGAACAAATAGCCCGAGCAACACGCTCTAACATTACTCCTAAGAGCCAACTCAACCCAAGCGACCCGAAACACATCCACACAAACACCTGCACAGAAAAGGGGCCCTAACAAGCGGGGGTTCACACTCAGTCACCCTCAAAACTCAACCACCAAAGTGGATTGCTCAGCCGCAGCCTTTCATCAAAAGGGATCCTCAGGGACACAACTCAAACCCTGCACACAATAATTGCCCCACACAGTGCCAGCTATGGAACCGTCAAACTCGACTCCCAAATAGCTCTTCTGCTCCAGGTATCCGCCACCACAGTGGCTCTGTCGGGGTGATACTGGATGCTCAACAAAATCCAATGGTAGCTTTACAGCCACTATGGGAGGTATCACTATAACTCGCAAATCCATCTCCCACCACTGACAAGGTTAAAATCGGTGCTGGTACCAATCTCATCATCCGCTCCACAAGCCCTGCTGGCACTATCCGATCCACAAGCTCCCCACCCTAACAATAACCGTCGATCTCAGCCGGTCTTAAATAGCATCCATTTTGGCCAGATTTCCACCGCCGCCCCTACGGCTAGAATATGTAATCCAGGAAGATATGCTCTCGAAGCTAAAACTTGTACCAAAACAACTTGGCATAAAGCTCCATCCTCACAGACCTTGTCACACCATCTACACATGCTGCACAAGCTCTAAATCACTTAGGGAGGGGGGGGGGTAAAACCAAAATATCCCTGGAGGATGCCGCTAACAATCCATTCAAGTCCAACTGGAACACGAAATTCCTCAATTTTAAAGGCGACAGGGAATTAGTCATTCCATTGGCTTCACTGTACTCATAATGCCCCTACCGTGTCCTGAACACCATCTAGACAAAGCCCTCAGCTGAAATTCCATATTGGTGCAGGCATCATACAATAACTGCCGGAACATAGCTCCATCAAAAGATTCTAAATAATGCCTGGATGTGCCTGGGCTCCAATCCCAAAGGGCTCTCACCGTCGTATATCAACGACGTGGCACTAGGTCAAACAGACCCTCGATCCAACAGATCCCTGTACCGGTGTGATCAACTCTCCCAGCTCTTACAGATAATATCCAAGCGGTGCTATTGAGGTTGGCGCGGTCTCCAGAACCACGTCAACCGCAATCTCAATCTCCCTAACAGGCAGCATAATCATCGACTCGAGTGGACTCACACCCGGGATTTCGCAGCAATAGAAATATCCTTTGGTCCCGGCGCCGCCATAAGCTCCTCTCACACTGTCGCTAAAACCTGAGTGCTCGAACAATCTCCCCATAACAAGCCTCCTTTGTCTGCCTCGCAAAAGTCACAATCATCACCCTCTCTGCACTTAACCATCCAGTGGTGCCGTGCCAACCAATCCCAAGCACTGGGTCAAAACATCGAACTGCCACCCATGTCAAAAGGTTTGCCGGTATAACTCATGGTCTCAACGACACTGAACATAATCCACAAGCCTCCTTCACATGCACAACACCGATGGTATCCTGTACCTCTAGTGCACGTGGTAACAACTCTGCCTCTAGTCCATGCCGGAAAGCAAAGTGCACTAACTCCGACTACTGTGATGAAATCACACCTGCAACAACCCGATCCACTGCCGTGGCGCCCTCCAACCAGGCGGCACAACTCATCCACATGATGCAAGCGGTTGTCGCTTAGTCTGCCAGAAAACATACTAACCAAACACAAAGGGAGCACAACCTTTGTCTCTGCTCACACTGCGGCGACGGATACGGTCTTCCACAGACAACCAAACCGCGCTACCACTGCGCTACTCTGATAGATGCTGATACTACCATCGGGGTCCACCCGATCTCCAACATCTCAGAAATCCATTATTGCAACCGTCATAAGACAAAACACCATTAATCCATGCAATTCCCTATACACATATCCTTACTAAGCTCACCCCTCAATCCCATATAATACATTCAAAACATGCAAGTTATAAATCACAAAGGGTAGAATTCCCTTGGGTAAGCTTTACATCAACCATCCATAAGGATATCCGCCCTCTAGGAAAGCAAAACGAAACTGCCTCTGCCGGCCGATCTGTCCTCCATCACCTAGCGCCAAGCGCCACCGTCCCGAACACGCCTCCAGCGGCAGATCCCCATCCAAAGGAACTGCAGCGCCGAGCTACAAACACAATGCCTACTCTATCAAGGCATCCACAATCCAAAATCTGAACAGGAGGGACCGAAGAAGCTGAAAGGTATCCTGGCGCAATCCACTCCCAGTCTCACATATCCTATGCGCCTCGTCCCTCGAAACCTGGAGCGCGCAGTTCAACAACTGCATAACTCTCTAGCACAGGGAGGCTCCCAGTTGATCACTCCATCACCACCAGCCACGACTCGGCCTCCAAAGGCTCCAAACTCAATCTTACGAGTCGGGGTGGTTCACCTGCCAAATCTGGTTCAATAGATCGATCATGTCCCCTCAGCTCACCAGCTGTCAAGTATCCACCCTGTCTCGGTGCCTTGGCACTAAACATTGGCACGGAGGGGGCCACTCGCTCCATTGGCACTACAGAAATCCCTGCTGCTGAGGATACTACATCCTGGTGGTCTCAGAAGAAAAGTACTATCGGGCTGCCCACTGCTCCGACAACTGTGTCACCAAACTAGCTGCTCACTCCATCGCTGATATGCCTCTAACAATCCTGTCATCTGGGTCTGGAACTCTCTGACCTCAATCCGGGTATCCAGCCCAAAACCAACCGCTCAAGCTCAACTGCCATGACAGGATACACAAGGGTCCCAAACCCAGCGTCGGGGAGACACCGCTCGCCACGACGAAACCACAAAACAGCACACAACAACGCTCGACCCAATCCGGCGAAAGTCTAGAGCATGCTACCCATTCCACAGCGCTATGTTGTCTGCAGCCAACATAACTACTTAGGATAATAAACATGCCAATCACCCCTCCCGTTCCTTGGGAGAGGAGCAAGACTCAATCAGGACTCTCGCTACAAGTCACGACTCTCAAGAAGTCATCCTAGGGTCCAACCACAAGCCTAGGGTTTCTAAGTCCACCATGACCTATCCCTAAGCTCTGATACCACTCTAATCTGTCACGCCCCGGGGTCGAAACTGTGACCCGGGCTCGCCAACAGATCCGCCACCTATGCCAAACCCGCATAGGCGAAGCGTCCTACCTGCAAAAAGAGCTACAGCTAACAGATATCAGAGCTAAAAGATAAAACTGCTATAGAAATAAAATCAACCACTGTACAACTGAAGTTAAAACAACAAGGTCCATCTCCCAAAAATGATAATCATACAATAACCTCGAGTACAAAACTCATAGCTCAACAGGGAGATATCTCAAATAAAACATCAGTGTACCAGCTCTCAATACATCATATCCTCACTACATCAGTCTCTCAAAAGAGGAAATAAATACTAATCTACCGACTATGCTGAAGATCTACTTAAAGGGGGGTACCGCTACTCTCCAATGGGTCAGGATCTAGCTCGCTACTCCCTCATCGCGAACAGCAACCGCAGAAACGGCAACACCCGCCAAGACTCTGCAAAACAAGGGAGAGAAAGGACAAAATGGGGGAAAAACCCCCAACGGGCGTGAGAACTACGCAAAAAGGGAGTTCTCAGTAGGTATCGCCACTAGGCCCGACGATCTGCCCACCAAGACTACTAGAGGCAAAAGATAACCAATGCAATAAAACTGAAAGAAGAAGCTGGAGACACTCTACAGCTACCATGCCTCTATCTAAAAGCTCCAATGGGGAAACTCTGATAAAGATATGCAACACCCGCACACGTGGTGCTCAATCGACCCAATCAAGCTGACTGCCACATCGGGTCCAGTCAAACCTGCGCCCACCTACAACCACCTCCCGCTGACGGACAGGAATTACTTTGTAGTGAACCGGAATTTTGGTATATAAATAAATGTGAATAAAATGGTATGAAATGTTATTTTATTGAATTTATTGAGGTAAAGGATGACCTGGAAACGAATTGGGCCCAAATCGGGATTAGAATGGGAGATCTTGAATCTTACATGAGAAAGTGGGCCCAGATTGTAAGTGGAAAATTCACAGTCTCGGAAAATTTTGAGAAAATTACGGGAGCTCCGTAAATGTCTTTTATTGCCACAGCAAAAGTTTCGCGTTGATCGGACACCCGGATAGAGAGAACGGGCTCCGCCAGCGAATTCAAGTATAGTGGGACTTTTGGCAATCCAGAGAGGGTCGAAACTGAAAAGTTTAAGTACCAGGAGGTAAATTAAGTTAAACTGTGGCTGCCCGTCAAATTTGAGCGAAAACGGACGAGAAACGGGCAACAACGGACGAAAACGGGCGAAACTGGGCTTGGGCCCAAGTTTCGGGCGCCCGGAAAGTACTGTAGCAATCAAGCTTTTGTGGGCTGCAGCGAACCGGGCTGCACTGTAGCGAACCCGGTTCACTGTAGCAACCCGGTCCGGTGGTGGGTGCGCCCGGAAGTTACTGTAGCGCTCCCGAATCTCGAGTTGGCACAGATCCCGAGGCAGCTGGCACGGATCCAGAGGTAGTTGGCACGGATCCCGAGGCATGGGCGCGAATCCCAAGGCATGGCCGCGAATCCCGAGGCAAGCCTTTCCCGCGCGAGGCGCGGGGGCGCGCGGCCCGAGGCGCGCGTGGTAGGTGGGGAGCGCCACGTGTCGCTCTGCCATTGGTTGCGCTGACCGACGGCTGCAGGCGTGCGCGGGGAAGGCGCGACCGCACTGTAGCGGTGTCAGCGTACAGGGCCACATGTCGGCCTCCTATTGGACGGCCAGCGCGATGTGACGCGCTGACGGGACAGGACGCAACCACCACGAGAGGAAGTGCGGTCCACGTGGCGGCCTCCCATTGGCCGCCGCGGTTCGTTGGTCGCGGTGCACGGGTCCAGGGCCACGTGTCGCCTCATCGTTGGCCGAGCGGTGCTGACGTGGCGCCCAGCTGGCACAGCATGGACGCGTGGACCGCGGCGGGCTAGTTACTGTAGCCGCCCGAAAGTTTTCGGGCGCCCGAAAGGGTGCGCCCGAAAGTCCGGAAATGGCCTATTTAGGCCCGAATTGCCCCATTTTCCTCCTTTTCTCCGGTTTGGCTTCACCCGAGCGTACCAGGAGGCGAACCGGGCGATTTCGCCCGGGGTTTTTGAGGGCGCACGAGCACGCCGTGGACTCCGTGGAGCGCGCAAGATGTTTCAAAAAGGGCTGATAGGCACGTTGGACGACGCGACGATGTTGAGGTAGGTCCCGTATGCCATTTTGCGGTATTTTTGTCGCAGTTCTTACATTTCCTTTTGGATTTTGGATTTGACCCCATGCCCACGTGCATGTTAGGGACCCAACTTTTCTGTGCCGTTTTACTGCGCGAGTTTCGCGGGCATTTTGGGTGCGCCTCGTTTTGCGTGCCGCTCGTGGAGATATGCACCGTTTTGCGTGCGGATTCGACTAATATGCGCAGTTTTGGACGCGGGCTCGAAAAATATATGCACCGTTTTGCGTGCAAAGTTGAAAAAGGAACGTGCATCGTTTTGCGTGCCAATACAAGGTATGTGCTCCATTTTGCGTGTAGGTTGGACTAACGGGCACCATTTTTCGCGCAGACTCTAACGTTGCGTCTTGTTTTTCGTGCAGGGCTGGAAAAACGTGCATCGTTTTGCGTGCAACCCTATCGTAGAATGTGCACCGTTTTGCGTGCAAATACGGGATGCATGCTCCGTTTTGCGTGCGGGTTGGACCAATGCGCGCAGTTTCGCGTGTAGAATCTGAAGGTTTGCATCATTTTCGTGCAGGGCTAGGGAAAAATCTGCACCGTTTTGCGTGCAACCCTACAGTCAGACGTGCACCGTTTTGCGTGCGGTTTCGAGGTACGTGCACCGTTTCGCGTGCAGTTCGTGTTGTCGCGCACAGTTTTGCGTGCCGATCCTAATATTGTGCGTCATTTTTTGTGCAGGGCTAGGAAAAATATGCACCGTTCTGCGTGCAACCCTACAGTCAGACGTGCACCGTTTTGCGTGTAGATTTGAGGTACGTGCACCGTTTCGCGTGCATATCGTGTTGCCGCGCATCGTTTTGCATGCCCGCTGAAGTGGCGCGCACCATTTTATGTATAGGTTTTTAATGATGTGCACCGTTTTGCATGCAGGATTGGAGGACGTGCACCGTTTTGCGTGCGGACTCGAGGGATGTGCACCGTTTTGCGTGCAAGCTCGAGGAGACAAGTGGAATCGCGCGGAGACCAATTGCAAGTGTCTACAAGCAATTGGGGACACCACAAGGTGGGGAATTCTGCCAAAAATGGGTGACCTCTCCCCTTGCTCCTTTGCTTTTTGATTCGAAGCATGATAGTAGCCTGTTAGAGGCGTTAGGTAATTATGATTAAGATTGCATGTGTAGATGGATTCAGATGAAAAAGTGCAACTGTTGGTTGCGAGAGATAGAGGAATAGATGTGCATGTGCAAAGGGACACAGAGGAAAAGTGCAACTGTTGGTTGCCAAAGATATATAATGATTATGCATGCGTAGAGATAATTATTATTTTATGAATAAAATGAAAATAATTGCATGCATGAAAAAGGATTAGCTATTATGATTGTGATCATGTTAGGGTATAACCCTAGGAATCACGTGACATAAGGGAATAACATTTGTTGGTAGTAAGACTAGGAGAAAACCTAGTATAGGGGTTTGACGAGTGACATCAACTTAGGAGTTATCCTAGGGTGGATGAGTGGCATGGTCTTAGGTAATAACCTAAGGACACTGGATAGAGTGATCAATATAGAGTCAAGGAACTCTAGGACAAGCATGACATGGAACTTAGGTAAAGAGAACCTAAGGTGAACTAGTGATCAGCATAGAGTCAGGGAACTCTAGGACAAGTATGACATGGAACTTAGGTAAAGGGAACCTAAGGTGAACTAGTGGAGTTTGAATTCACAGACAGGATATTAGAGTCCGTGTAACTCTAAGATAAAGTGGAACAGGAAAATAGAGTTAAGTTAACTCTAGGATTCAGTAAGGAATCAGGAAAGCGGGATAAGATCCCAAGGTTAAAGAATTAAACAAATATAACCCTAGAGAGTCATAGGGTGTCTGGGCAAATGGACAATAACTTTAACTTCAATTTGAGTTAAACAAAGAAAGTGAAATGTGTAAGAGTCCAGGAGACTCTCTGGTTACCCGTGTGGCAAGACCTAGGGTAAGGGATGAAAAAGTGGTTAATAAGCAAGACAAGCAAATTGCTTAAGATAAAGAGAATGAAAAGAGGATATAAATGACGCCTTCGAATTTGAGACTCGTCAAGTGGAGCAGGACTCCCTGGACAGTGACCCATCGGACGAGATACTTTCGAAAGGCTTAAAGTTAAAAGAAAGCTAAATATGGCTAAAAAGCATAAAGAGAATGTAAATGGCGCCTTCGAATTTGAGACTCGTCAAGTGGAGCATGACTCCCTGGGCAGTGACCCGTCGGACGAGGTACTTTCGAAAGGCTTAAAGTGAAAGTAAAGAGCTAAATGCTCAAAGAAAAGAGAAAGAGATTTGCCAGTGGCAAAATGGGAGCTATAAGCTTGAATAAGAAAAGAAAGAAAATATAAAAATAAAACGGGCGGACCTACGGTGAAATCAGCCCAGGTTGGAGGTACGGGCAGCATCCCTCTCCCGGGCAGTGACCCGCTCGGGACGTTTCTTCCGTAGGACGGGGTAACACTTGCGGGTGTTATCGGCAACCGTAGAAATCTTATCTTATGGTAGCAGGACTACCGGGCTTGGGCCCGTTGGATAAGAATTTTCGAGGGTTAACTTTAACTAAAGCACCAGAATCTAAAGAATAAAGAGAAAATAGAGTGGCCAAGATGGCCGGGTTAGTTGAACCCTGTATGCAGCGGCATAGTGGCCGAGTTGGTGCTTAGTAGCCTAGTACTCGACAGAGTAGTGCTGGGTTGATGCGTATATACAGACAGTGATATATTATTTTGCATAGCTGCATTTTGATTTCGAGGATTTTAGTTTCCTAGCACTATTATTATTGCTTCCATTGGACCAAGTGGTGTAGGACACTTTTTCTCGGTGGTTGAACCCACTGGGAACTATGTCGTAGTTCTCACACCCCTTGGGTGACTCCCCCCACTGGTTCAGGTATGGATGCAGCGATCGCGACGGTTCAGAGGCAGACGGCGAGGTATACGACAGGGGCAAGGGCCCAGCAGCATAGAGACCTAGAGGGTCTAGCAGAGATATCCCTTTATATATATTTCTTGAGTGAACCTTGTATGGTGAGGAATTATGTAAAAGAGTTGTAATAATTTTATTTGCAAGTTCAGAAATGTAATGTGTAATAAGTTTAAGTTATGGTTCACTCTCGTATGCTTTCATTTCCGCATTAACTAATTGTTATTGAATGAAAGTTTTAAATTAGTAGTGATTTTTAGTACTCTGATATTGAGCTTCCGCATACACTTGTTGTGTTATTATGGATGTTACCGTTCCTTTCGGGTAGGAAAAGGTCTTACCCGATTGGCGGGTCTGTTAGCGTGCCCGAACCGTAGCAATTGGCGGACTCGGGGCGTGACAGATTAGAGTGGTATCAGAGCCTAGGAATAGTCCTAGGTGGTTAGCAACCTTAGGGAGACCCTAGGGATTAGCACGAGAGAGTGTGTGGATTATTGGGCGAAAGTATTTGATTGGTTATTGTTGTTCCCAAAATGGATGTTGGGACTGATCGAGGGCGACGAGCTTTCATTCTTCGGATATTACGTTGGCGGCCGACAACGTAATGTTGGAGATGAAAAGGAGTACCCTCCTATACTTTCGCATGATTGAGTCGACGAGCCTTTTTGTCGGTATATAGACTGCGCATTGCTCAAATGGCTAAGTTTGGGCTAGTTGTTTCGTCGTGGTGTGCATATTGGCGATGACACCACATTGGGAAACGCACCTGTTTCGACTCGAGTCACGAGAGGGCTCGGGGTCAAACGACGTACGCGAGCTGCGATAGCAGGTGGCCGCCCATGTTACGGATTTTGTTTTGGCGCATTTCGTGAAAGTGTTAAGTCTTGAAGATTGAAGATGAATGAAGTTTGGATCATATACCTCAATCTCAAGAAAGAAGAATTCAAAAGGATCAGGTAAGTTTAACTAAATATTTTTGGTGATCCGAATACTTCTTGTAGTGTAGAAACACTTGGAAGAATTTTTTATTGCATAAAAATCAAGAACTGAACATGGGACATGTTCAGGATCCGGATCAGACAGTCCAATCCGGATCCCGAAGGGTGCTTGTTCATTGGCAAATCCGATCCGGATCATAGTCATTTCGATCCGGATCCCGAACATGGAAATTTGCTGGAATACATGAACGATCCGGATCATGCATTACAATCCGGATCCCGAACCCTATTTTTTCTGGAATTGCCTGACTCGTTACGACGATCCGGATCACAGCTAATCCGATCCGGATCGCCGTCGTGAAAATTTCCAGAAACGGACAGTTTTTGATCCTTATCTTCTTCCTAGGGTTTCTAACCTATAAATAGACCCTATGATTCTTTTTCTAGGGTTAATCCGAGAAGCCGTAAATCCACATACAAGCCGTCATCTTTTATACGGCCTAAGATCCACATATAGAGAAGAAAGGAAATCATTAGATATTACTCTATGTTTCTTCATCTATATTGATTAGTTTGATTCTAGGTTTTCATACTCACATCTTGAGTTGAATCAAACTAATGAATACTTAGATGGTATTTCCTATCTATCTTTGATCTAAGTATTCGGCGGATCATCACCACCCAAAAACAACGATTTATCCCAAAATCGGCGCGTGGACTCGCGCGGCCTTGTGGATTCAAGGTGCAACCGCTCTCGTGGATTCGGAGCGAGGTACGTTCGTGGATTCGAAGCGTGCTACTGGGTGAAGACCGTGGATTCGGTCAGACGTCGTGGACTCAACGTTGGACGCCGTGGATTCGGCGTTGGACGCAGATCGTGGATTCGAGACGCGTTGCGGAGCGAGCGGAGAAGATCAACTAGGAGCGTATGGAAAAGGTTGAGTCGTCTGTGAGTACGGTATATCACCTTGTACGTGTTTAATTCTAGTGGATTTCACCGTGTTATCGGTCCCGTGGTTTTTTACTCCGGTTTGGAGTTTTCCACGTAAAAATCTTGCGTGTTCATTTATATTTCCGCATTGGGTTTTTAATTGCGCAATGATTTTTTGAGTGTTTATTGTTTACACCTATTCACCCCCCTCTAAGTGTTTTTTCCCCTATTTAGATCCATTATTACATATAACCCAACAAGTGGTATCAGAGCGGGAATAGGGTTGTAAACAATGGTTGAAGGTGGAAACATCAACAGACCCCCATTCTTTGATGGAACAAATTATGCGTACTGGAGAGTACGGATGAAAGCCTTTTTAATTTCCATCGACGAACGGGTGTGGCAATCAATTGAATTAGGATGGTCTAATCCAACTGAAATTATTGCTGATGTTCGCACCATCAAACCTAGGTCGAAGTGGACCAAGGAAGAGTTAGATTTATCTTCTTACAATGGTAAGGGAATAAATGCTTTATTTAATGCCTTATCACAAACTGAGTTCTCTCGCATCTCGGCATGTGAGACTGCGAAAGAAATCTGGGATGTTCTTCAAGTTACGCATGAGGGAACTAACCTTGTGAAGATTCAGAAACTGCAAATGCTTACGAGCAAGTTTGACTCTTTTTCATGGCAGAAAATGAATCGTTCACTGACTATTACACACGATTGCAAGACATCGTAAACTCATGTGCTAACTTGGGAGAGAAGATTCCAGAATTTAAAATTGTAAGAAAGATCTTAAGAACTCTTCCTGAAAGATTTCGTTCCAAGGTCACAGCCATTGAAACTATTAAACACCTGGACGAAATCCGTGTAGAAGAATTAGTTGGTTCTTTACAAACTTATGAAATGACATTTACTACTAACTATTCTTCGGGAAAGGCATCATCTTCTAAGTCTTCAGGTTATGCTTTGAAAACAACAAAGGAAGAAGACACGGATTCATCCTCCTCAGACGATGACGAGAACCTATCTATGGAGGAATTTGAGAAGCAGCTCGCTCTCTTGACAAGGAAGTTTCGCCGCAACTTTCGAAGGGGTAATTCAAGTAAAACTCCATCCTTCGGAAAGTCGAAGAAAGGCAAGGGTATTTCAAGTTACAAGTCAAGAAAGCAAGAGAACCTTTCAAAGGATAAGAAAAGTTCAGAGGGACAAGTCCAATGCTTCAAGTGCCGAGGATACGGCCATATCTCAACGGAGTGTCCAACTAAGAATCCGTCGAAGAAGAAAGCGATGCAAGTCGTCACATGGGATGACAACTCAACGTCAAATGAGTCATCCTCAAGTGATGAAGAAGAAAGCGCAATGGCATTCCACGCGTCCACATCTTCACCCTTCATGTGCTTAATGGCAAGTACTTCAGATTCATTGTCCAACTCCTCCCGGGTTGAAAAAACTGCAACGGATGATGAATCAAGTAACTCTGAAGGTGAAGATTTTGTTTTAGCCTACCACAGACTTTTACGGGATTCAAAGAAACTGGCTAAACAAAACAAGGGGTTGAGAGGAAGATTACAGGATCTCGAAGAAGAACTAAAAAGGGTAACTTCTCTCTCAACCGATCTTGAAGTGGAAAGGGATAATCTGATAAAAGCAAATGTTTCCCTTCAAGAGTCCAATGAGCTTTTTGAGAAGGAACATACAAAACTGGTGGATAAAGCGGATCACTTCTCAAAGCTCTACATCGAGGCCCAACAAGATAAATTGGAAATGACAAAGACCATTCTCCAACTAAAGGATGACTTAAAGCGATTTTCTTCTGGAAGGAGTAAGTTGGATAAGCTTCTTGGTCTTGGTCAAACAAATCGGTTCGGCCTCGGGTACACTCAAACTGGAAACAGTCCAAGTTCGAGTGGGACAGTTTTTGTGCCTCAGTCGGTATCTCCTCCTCCGACACCGGGATTCACGACAAACAACGACAACAAGCCTACTTCTTTCTCTTCGGGATCGTCAAGCGCAAAGGTATGTTTTCGTTGTGGTATTTCAGGGCACATAAGGAGATATTGCAAGACAGGAGCCAAACGCTCAACTCAGACATTTCTTGCAACGACTACCTAAAAGGTGATTCCTCAGAAATCAAATGCAAATCATACAAAGGAAAAGAGACTTGGTAGTTCACCGCACAAGACGACATCATCAAGGAGCAGCAATCGATCTAACAAGACGCCTTCACCTAGGAGAATAACCTCACGACCATTACCGACGCATTCCAAAAGGTTTTGGGTGCGCAAAGCTGAAATCTTCCCTTGTCTTGTTACTAATGTTTCCTTGCATGCATATGATAATTCATCTTGGTATCTGGATAGCGGTTGTTCCCATCACATGACCGGTGACAAAAATAGTTTTCAAAACTTTGAGAAAATCTCCGGAGGACTCGTTGTTTTCGGAGACGGTCGATCTTCCAAAATTGTTGGAAAAGGAACGGTAGCTATTCCAGATGGCCCGATTTTGAAAAACGTGTTATTTGTTGATGGCCTTAAGACAAACCTCATAAGCATAAGTCAACTTTGCGACAATGGTTTTTCAGTTAACTTTTCATCTGTTGAATGTGTTGTAACTGATAAGGACCATGTCTTCTTTTTAAAAGGGGTTAGATCTGAAAACAATTGCTATGTTGTTCCTAATAAAATTTCAGAAAAATGTAACCTAGTTTCTTTGGATAATGAAACACTTTGGCATGAAAGACTAGGTCACATAAATTTTAAAGAACTAGCAAAGATTTCAAATAAAGACGTGGTTAAGGGGGTTCCTAAACTTTTATTTAAAAACAACATTGTGTGCGGAGGTTGTCTTAAGGGAAAACAATCAAGGGCTGCACACAAGAACCTGAACCACGTTGGTACCAAACGGCCCTTGGAATTACTGCACATGGATTTAATGGGGCCGACCCGTCAACCATCTTTGGGAGGTAAATGGTATATTTTCTTATTGGTTGATGATTTCTCTAGGTTTTCATGGGTAGCATTTTTAAAAGAGAAAGCTGATACGTTTGATTCTTTTCATGAGATTTGCCATCGTATTATGATTGAAAAGAATGAAAAGATCATTCGTGTTAGAAGTGATAGACGTGGAGAATTCATTAATTCTAAATTCATTGATTTTTGCACTTCCAACGGCATGAAACATGAATTCTCGGCACCCTATACACCTCAGCAGAATGGTGTTGTTGAGCACAAAAACAGGGTTGTTCAAGAGATGGCGCGTGTGATGCTTCATAGCCGGAATTTACCGCTACATTTTTGGGCTGAGGCTGTGAACACCGCCGTCTATGTCATTAATCGAGTGTATTTGCGCCCAGGAACTTTAAATACACCATATGAGCTGTGGTTTAGTAGAAAACCGGATATCAAATACTTTCGTATCTTTGGGAGTCGATGTTTTATTTTGCGTGATCGCGAAAATCTTGGTAAGTTCGATTCTCGAAGTGACGAAGGGATCTTTTTGGGTTATTCTACAAATAGCAGAGCATATCGGGTATTTAACATGGAATCTAAAACGATTGTAGAATCTATAAATGTTAAAGTAGATGAAGCTTTTCTCTTTGCATCTGAAAAATCTACCCTCGATATCTCTCTTGATGATGATACTCCTGTAAGTGCATCTTCTCATGATAATACTTCCAATATTAATGATGCATCTAATGGTTCTTCAAGTTTATCTGATGTGCAGGAATCATCTCATGTACCTCCGAGTACTCCGTTACAACAAACGTTACGCATCTCCAAGGATCATCCTGAATCAAACATCATTGGAGACCCACAAGAAGGAGTCAAAACTCGGAGACAGTTGGTTTGCGGATTCGCTTGCTACGTTTTCCTTGATCGAACCAAAGAACATCGATGAAGCTCTTCAGGATGACTACTGGATTAAAGCAATGCAGGAAGAGCTCCATCAGTTTGAGCGAAACAAAGTCTGGGAATTAACAAAGCCTCCAAAGCAACACAATGTGATGGGTACCAAATGGATTTTCAAGAATAAGAAAAATGAAGATGGTACCATCATCAGGAACAAAGCACGTTTAGTTGCTCAAGGCTACTCTCAAGTAGAAGGTATAGACTTTGATGAAACTTTCGCCCCCCCTGTAGCTAGACTCGAGTCCATTCGTATATTATTCGCGATAGCTTGTCATTTTAAAATAAAATTGTTTCAAATGGACGTTAAGAGCGCGTTTTTAAATGGGTTTTTAAATGAGGAAGTTTATGTAGCTCAACCGAAAGGTTTTGTAGACTGTAAACAACCTAACCATGTTTTTCGTTTGAAAAAGGCTCTTTACGGTTTAAAACAAGCACCGCGAGCATGGTACGAAAGGTTGACAAAGCACCTATTAGATAAGGGCTATACTCGAGGGGGAGCTGACAGGACTCTCTTTGTGAAGCATTATCAGAATAACCTCATTGTAGCACAAATCTATGTCGATGACATTGTATTTGGTGCGACAAAAGATAATGATGCTTCTAAATTTGCTGAAACCATGGAAAGCGAATTTGAGATGTCAATGATGGGCGAATTGACTTATTTCCTTGGATTGCAAGTGAAATAGAGTGACGAAGGCATCCATTTGTGTCAATCCAAGTATGCTTTGGAGTTGGTCAAAAAGTTTGATCTAGAAAATTGTAAAGATTTTCCAACTCCAATGGGAACTAGCAATAAAGGATTAGGAAGTGAATCTTTTAGTGAGAATGTAGACGAGAAACTTTATCGGAGTATGATTGGAAGTCTACTTTACCTCACGGCTAGTCGCCCAGATATATCTTTTGGTGTTGGGATCTGCGCGAGATATCAATCTGCACCAAAGGAGGTTCACCTGAAAGCGGTGAAACGGATCATCCGATACATTAAAGGAACCATAAATTTTGGAATTTGGTATCCTATGGGAACAAGTCTAGATATTATTGGATACTCAGATGCCGATTAGGCAGGATCTGTGGATGATCGGAAAAGTACGAGTGGTGCATGCTTTTATTTAGGCCATTGCCTTGTTGCATGGCACAGTAAAAAGCAAAACTGCATTGCACTCTCGACTGCCGAAGCGGAATATATCTCAGCGGGTAGTTGTTCAAGCCAACTCATTTGGATGAAAAGTGTGTTGAGCGACTTCCGGATTTCAGCAACTTCGGTAACAATTCTTTGTGACAACACTAGTGCTATAAACATTTTCAAAAACCCTGTGTTGCACTCTAGAACAAAACACATTGAACTTAGATATCATTTTCTTAGAGAGCTAGTTGAATCAAATACTCTTCAACTGTCATATATTTCAATTGAAGATCAATTAGCTGACATTTTAACAAAACCTTTGGATCAAAAACGTTTTATTCATTTGCGTAAAGCAATTGGAATGCTTTCCTTGAAATAAACTTCTTTTTGAAACTTTTGCTTAGGTTAGGTTTTTTTTTGTGTTTTTGTTCTTTATCTACGTTTATACATAGTACATTAAT
>CM055063.1:33253177-33326687 GCA_029204045.2 Tillandsia leiboldiana
CTAACCTATAAATAGACCCTATGACTCTTTTTCTAGGGGAATCCAAATAGCCGTCATTTTCTATATCATCTTATACGGCTCTAGATCCACATATAGAGAAGAAGGAAATCATTAGAGAATACTCTATGTTTCTTCATCTATATTGATTAGTTTGATTCTAGGTTTTCATACTCACATCTTGAGTTGAATCAAACTAATGAATACTTAGATGGTATTTCCGATCTATCTTTGATCTAAGTATTCGGCGGATCATCACCACCAAAAAACAACGATTTACCCCAAAAATCGGCGCGTGGATTCGCGTGTCCTTGTGGATTCAAGGTTCAACCGCTCTCGTGGATTCGGAGCGAGGCACGTTCGTGGATTCGAAGGTGCTATTGGGTGAAGACCGTGGATTCGGTCGGACGTCGTGGATTCGACGTTGGACGCCGTGGATTCGGCGTTGGGCGCAGATCGTGGATTCGAGAAGCGTCGCGGAGCGAGCGGAGAAGATCCTCTAGGAGCGTATGGAAAAGGTTGAGTCGTAAGTGTGTACGGTAAATCACCTTGTACGTGTTTTAATTCTAGTGGATTTCTGCCGTGTTATCGGTCCCGTGGTTTTTTACTCCGGTGATGGAGTTTTCCACGTAAAAATCTTGCGGTTATTTTTATTTCCGCATTGGGTTTTTTATCGCAACGATTTTTGAGTGTTTATACGTTTACACCTATTCACCCCCCTCTAGGTGTTTTTTTCCCCTATTTAGATCCTTATACATATCCCAACAAGTGGTATCAGAGCGGAGAGGGGTGTAAACAATGGTTGAGTGGAAACTTCAACCGACCCCCGTTCTTCGATGGAACAAATTATGCGTACTGGAAAGTGCGGATGAAGCCTTTTTAGTTCCATCGACGAACGGGTGTGGCAATCAATTGAATTAGGTGGTCTAATCCAACTGAATTTATTGGTGATGTCCACAACCTTAAAACCTAGGTCGAAATGGACCAAGGAAGTTAGACTGCATCTTCTTACAATGGCAAGGGAATTATGCTATTTTAATGCCTTATCTCAAACTGAGTTCTCTCGCGTCTCAGCATGTGAGACTGCGAAAGAAATCTGGGATGTTCTTCAGGTTACACATGAGGGAACTAACCTCGTGAAGATTCAGAAACTGCAAATGCTTGCGAGCAAGTTTGACTCTATCTTGATGGCAGAAAATGAATCTTTCACGGACTACTATACACGATGTGCAAGACATCGTAAACTCATGTGCTAACCTGGGAGAGAAGATTCCAGAATTAAGATTGTAAGAAAGATCTTAAGAACTCTTCCTGAACGATTTCGCCCAAAGGTTACTGCCATTGAAACTATTAAACACCCGGACGAAATACGTGTAGAAGAATTAGTTGGTGCATTACAAACTTATGAAATGACATTTACTACTAACAATTCTTCTGGAAAAGCATCATCTTCTAAGTCTTCAGGTTATGCGTTGAAAACAACTAAGGAAGAAGACGCGGATACATCCTCCTCAGACGATGACGAGAACCTTTCAATGGAGGAATTTGAGAAGCAGCTCGCTCTCTTGACAAGGAAGTTTCGCCGCAACTTTCGAAGGGGTAATTCAAGTAAATCTCCATCCTTCGGAAAGTCGAACAAAGGCAAGGGTACTTCAAGTTACAAGTCAAGAAAGCAAGAGAACTTCTCAAAGGATAAGAAAAGTTCAGAGGGACAACTACAATGCTTCAAATGTCGAGGCTACGGCCACATTGCAACGGAGTGTCCCAACAAGTATCCGGCAAAGAAGAAGGCGATGCAAGTCGTTACTTGGGATGACAACTCAACGTCAAATGAGTCGTCTTCGAGTGATGAAGAAAAGAGCTCCACGGCATTCCACGCGTCCATATCTTCACCCTTCATGTGCTTTATGGCAAGTACATCTGAGTCGTTGTCCAACTCCACTGTTGAAAAGATTGCAACGGACAATGAATCGGATGATTCGGAAGGTGAAGATTTTGCTTTAGCCTATCACAGACTTTTGAGGGATTCAAAGAAAGTGGCTAAGCAAAACAAGAGTTTGAGAGGGAGAGTGCATGATCTCGAAGAAGAAGCAAAAAGAGCAACTTCTCTCTCAAACGCTCTTGAAGTGAAAAGGGAAAATCTGATAAAAGTAAATGTTTCCCTTCAAGAGTCCAATGAGCGTTTTGAGAAGGAACATACAAATCTGGTGGATAAAGCGAATCACTTCTCAAAGCTCTACAACGAGGCTCGACAGGATAACTTGGAAATGACAAAGACCATTTTCCAACTCAAGGATGACTTACAGCGATTCTCTTCAGGAAGGAGTAAGTTGGATAGACTTCTTGGTCTTGGTCAATCAAATCGGTTCGGCCTCGGATACACTCAAACTGGAAACAGTCCAAGTTCGAGTGGGACAGTTTTTGTGCCTCAGTCGGTATCTCCTCCTCCGACACCGGAATTCAAGACAAACAACGACAACAAACCTACTTCATCCTCTTTGGGATCGTCAAGATCTAAGGTATGTTTTTGTTGTGGTGTTTCAGGGCACATAAGAAGATATTGCAAGACGGGAGTCAAACGCTCACCTCAATCACCTCTTGCAACGACTACCAAAAAGGCGCCTCCCCGGAAATCAAAGCAAAACCTTTCAAATGAAAAGAGCCTTGGTCGTTCACCGCGCAAGACGACATCATCAAGGAGCGGCAATCGATCTGACAAGACGCTTTCACCTAGGAGAATAACCTCACGACCATTACCGACGCACTCCAAAAGGGTTTGGGTGCGCAAAGGTGAAATTTACCCTTGTCTTGTTACCAATGTTTCCTTGCATGCATATGATAGTTCGTCTTGGTATCTGGATAGCGGTTGTTCCCGTCACATGACCGGTGACAAAAATAGTTTTCAAAATCTTGAGAAAATCTCCGGAGGACTTGTTGTTTTCGGAGACGGTCGATCTTCCAAAATTGTTGGAAAAGGGACGGTAGCTATTCCAGATGGCCCGATTTTGAAAAACGTCTTATTTGTTGATGGCCTTAAGACTAACCTCATAAGCATAAGTCAACTTTGCGACAATGGTTTTTCAGTTAACTTTTCATCTGTTGAATGCGTTGTAACTGATAAGGACCATGTCTTCTTTTTAAAAGGGGTTAGATCTGAAAACAATTGTTATGTTGTTCCTAATAAATTTTCTGAAAATTGTAACTTAGCCACTTTGAATAATGAAACTCTTTGGCATGAAAGGCTAGGTCACTTAAATTTTAAGGAACTTACTAGAATTTCAAACAAGGACGTGGTCAAGGGGGTTCCAAAACTTTTATTTAAACAAAACGTTGTGTGTGGTGGTTGCCAAAGGGGAAAACAGTCTAGGACTGCACACAAGAACTTGAACCACGTTGCTACAAAACGGCCCTTGGAACTTTTGCACATGGATTTAATGGGGCCGACCCGTCAACCATCTTTGGGAGGTAAATGGTATATTTTTTTATTGGTTGATGATTTCTCTCGGTTTTCTTGGGTAGAATTTTTAAAAGAGAAAGCTGATACTTTTGATTCTTTTCACGAGATCTGCCTTCGTATTATGATTGAAAAGAATGAAAAGATCATTCGTGTTAGAAGTGATAGAGGTGGAGAATTCATTAATTCAAAATTCATTGACTTTTGTACTTCAAACGGTATTAAGCATGAATTCTCTGCACCCTATACACCTCAACAGAATGGTGTTGTCGAGCGCAAGAATAGGGTTGTTCAAGAGATGGCGCGTGTGATGCTTCATAGCCGGAATTTACCGCTACATTTTTGGGCTGAAGCTGTGAACACCGCTGTCTATGTCATTAATCGTGTGTTCTTGCGCCCGGGAACGTTAAATACACCATATGAACAATGGTGTGGTAGAAAACCCAACATCAAATATTTTCGCATCTTCGGGAGTCGGTGTTACATTTTACGTGACCGTGAAAACCTTGGAAAGTTTGACTCACGAAGTGACGAAGGGATTTTCTTGGGGTATTCTACTAATAGTAGAGCATATCGAGTATTTAACTTGGAATCTAAGACGATCGTAGAATCCATAAATGTTAAAGTAGATGAAGCTTTTCACTTTGCATCTGAAAAATCTACCCTCGATATTTCTCTAGATGATGATACTCCTGCTGTTGCATCTTCTCATAATAATACTTCCAATATTAATGATGCATCTAATGGTTCTTCAAGTTTATCTAATGTGCAGGAATCATCTCATATATCTCCGAGTACTCCGTTTCAACAAACGCTACGAATCTCCAAGGATCATCCGGAATCGAATATTATTGGAGATCCACAAGAAGGAGTTAGAACTCGGAGGCAGTTGGTTTGTGGATTTGCTTGCTACGTATCTTTAATCGAACCAAAGAACATAGATGAAGCTCTTCAGGATGACTAATGGATTAAAGCAATGCAGGAAGAGCTCCATCAATTTGAGCGAAACAAAGTCTGGGAATTAACGAAGCCTCCACAGCAACACAATGTGATAGGTACCAAATGGATCTTCAAGAACAAGAAAAATGAGGATGGTACTATCATCAGGAACAAGGCACGATTAGTTGCTCAAGGCTACTCTCAAGTAGAAGGTATAGACTTTGACGAAACATTCGCCCCTGTAGCTAGACTCGAGTCCATTCGTATACTGTTTGCTATTGCTTGTCATTTTAAAATCAAATTATTTCAAATGGACGTTAAAAGCGCATTTCTAAATGGGTTTTTAAATAAGGAAGTTTATGTGGCTCAACCGAAAGGTTTTGTAGACCATAAACAACCTAACCATGTTTTTCGTTTGAAAAGGGCTCTTTACGGTCTGAAACAAGCACCGCGAGCATGGTACGAAAGGTTGACAAAGCACCTTTTGGAGAAGGGCTACACTCGAGGGGGAGCTGATAGGACTATCTTTGTGAAGCATTATCAAAACAATTTCATTGTAGCACAAATCTATGTCGATGACATTGTATTTGGCGCAACAAGAGATAATGATGCTTCTAAATTCGCGGAGACCATGGAAAGCGAATTTGAGATGTCCATGATGGGCGAATTGACTTATTTCCTTGGATTGCAAATTAAACAAAATGATGAAGGTATTCACTTGAGTCAATCCAAGTATGCAATGGAGTTGGTTAAAAAGTTTGATCTTGAAAATTCGAAGGATTTTCCGACTCCAATGGGAACTAGCCACAAGGGACTTGGAAGTGAATCACAAAGTGAGAATGTAGACGAGAAACTGTATCGAAGTATGATTGGAAGTCTACTTTACCTCACGGCTAGTCGCCCGGATATATCTTTTGGTGTTGGGATCTGCGCGAGATATCAATCTGCACCAAAGGAGGTTCACCTGAAAGCGGTGAAAAGGATCATCCGGTATATCAAAGGATCAATTAATTTCGGAATTTGGTATCCTATGGGAACAAGTTTGGATATTGTTGGATACTCAGATGCCGATTGGGCAGGATCAGTGGATGATCGGAAAAGCACGAGTGGTGCATGCTTCTATCTTGGCCATTGCCTTGTTGCATGGCACAGTAAAAAGCAGAATTGCATAGCACTCTCGACTGCCGAAGCGGAATACATTTCAGCTGGAAGTTGCTCAACTCAACTCATTTGGATGAAAAGCGTATTGAGCGACTTTCGGATTTCAGCATCTTCGGTAACAATTCTTTGTGACAACACAAGTGCAATTAACATTTCTAAAAACCCTGTGTTGCACTCTAGAACAAAACATATTGAACTTAGATATCATTTTCTTAGAGAGCTAGTTGAATCAAATACTCTTCAACTTTCATATATTTCAACTGAGGATCAATTAGCTGACATTCTAACAAAACCTTTGGATCAAAAACGTTTTATTCATTTGCGAAAAGCAATTGGAATGCTTTCCTTGAAATAAACTTCTTTTTGAAACCTTTGCTTAGGATAGGTTTTGTCTTTGTTTTGTTTTGTTCATTATCTATGTCTGTACATAGGACATTAATTGAGCATAGATCATAATTGACTTTAATTGCATCTTTTCGCACATTTAGAAATCTATTATGCTTTCGCCATCATAATATTTCACTGTTGCAATGATCATTTATGTTAATTAAATCATCTTCTGAGTGATCAAAGTCAATTTCTCTCTCTCAATGATCTCTTGGTATAGTCATTATCTTATTTGACTGTTTAGTCGAGTATGAAATCGAGATCAATTTTTGGTTGAATACTTTATATCTTAAATAATTGATAGCCAATTGAGGGGGAGTCAAAGAAATGTAAAATGCTCAAAAGATGTGGAAAGAGTTACATCCCAATGAGGAGTGTGAAAACTACCACCACATGGAGGAAAGAGCTACCACCTCGGTCGTCCGAGTATTGTGTTCAGCTACCACATGTATACCAAGCATGGTTGTTCAAATTTTGATTAAGTAAAATGCATGTTGAAATACTTGACTCCGTCAAATTTCAAGGTTGGTATAAGGTGGGTTTTTAAAGAAAGATGCTCAAAGAGCCACTCTCTTCAACAGATTGTCTAGATACATTATCTACTATATTTGGGATTTCAAACATCTATTGATCTTTGTATTTCATTTTCTTTACTGAATTGATGATTTGATAAAGGCATTACTCATAAGATCAAGTTAGATGTAATTGAAGGTGTTCAATTTTAAGGGATTTAATTTTTGTAAATTCTCGTTCCATTTTTGGATATTATTGATAGATTTGGCATAATCTAATTCTTGTTGTATGAAACGATGATTTCTGTTTAAAGTTGATACACATTTGTGCTTACAATCTTTTTCTGGTTTTTCTTGAATTTCTCTGAAATTTTCTAAAGAAAAAGTTGGAGCCGATCCGGATCGGGCAAGATGATCCGGATCCCGAACGCAGGTATTCTTCTGCGGGCTGACGATCCGGATTGGACCTGCCGATCCGGATCCCGAACGCAGTTTCTCACTGCGGGTAGCCGATCCGGATCGCAATCATGAACTGATCCGGATCGCGGCTAGGGTTTTATAAAGAACAAAAGGGTTTTGATTTCTTTTACTCCAATCTTTTGTTCCAAAGTTTCCAGAGCTTCTCTCTCTAGATTTCACCCTTCTTGGAAGCTTTCAAACTCAAGTTCTTCAACTCCAAGTAAGTTTTATTGATCAAAATCTCGGTTTTTCACCGTTTTTCTCTATTCCTCCTCAAACGTGATGAAATTCTTGGATCAATTTTGTTTGTGGATGGTTTTTGATCAAATTTCTTTTGAAATAAGAACTCTGGGTAGATTAGTTTTGATTATATGCTAGGTATTCTCCTGATTAACGGATTTTTAGGCTTCGATTTCTAAAATTTCGATTTTAGGGCATATAATAAGGATTTTCGAAAATCTTGCAATTGATCTATTTTTAAAAGTCCTTTTGCAAAACTAATTTGATTCTTAGTCTCTCTACATGATTATGATTGTTTGGGTACATTTTTTTTCAAATTTTTGAAAATTAACAATTTTTCATGTGTTTTTGAGTTATTGTTCACAGGATTTTAAAACTTTTAAGCACTTGCACCAATGGCATTCGCCTGGATAATCTTCCTTTTGGTAGCAATGGTAGGACCGAGTGGGTCTTATATAAAAAGAGAACAAGATGACTCAAATCAAGAAGAGACAAAGAAAGTCTATCAAATTGATTCAGAATCAGATGAAGAAGACTGGGAAGAGATTTGTGAACAAGCACAAAAAGCTATTGACAAAGAAGATAGGTTGTACGTGAAGAACAAGAAGCTGATGAGATCGTCCTCAACAACCAAGCAGTACACTAGGCGAAAGAATTCGAGGGGAACTGGAATTTAGATTGATAGACCCCTCACCAGAGCTCGCTCTCTCACTAGAGAATCTCCATGGATTGAAGGTCAAGATGCACCGTCTGGTTCTATACTACATCCTTCAACGTCCTAGAGACACACAGCAAAAGCGAATGTAGGGTCCTCACTTCGACAAGAACAGCGAAGATCGTCTGCTGAACAAGACAGCGTGTCTACAAATCTCAAACAGATTATCTCTGAGCAACATAAGATGAAAAGAAAGGTCTCCAGAATGTCAAAAATGCTTCAAGCGATTTTGAAGAAGTTGGATTGTACCAATCCCACTAGTTCGGATTCTGACTGACTTAACCTTCTTTCTAATCTTTTTGTGCAGGTTTTTCAGTTTTTAGGACTTACTCTTAGTCTAGTTCTCACAGTTGGGAACAATTTTTGAAATTTTTAACTCTCCTTCAATTTTTGGTAATTTTGGCTTTGTTTGTGACAAAAAGGGGGAGAGAGTTTAAGAGAACTTGAACAATGATAATGTGAAAATTTTGTATACATCAAGGTACAATGATGAACAATGATGACTGCATCAAGGTACAATGATGAACAATGCTGATGTGAAAATTTTGTATACATCAAGGTAAGTATCACTTCAACTTTGGTTTTTATCTAGTGATTGGTTGCATGTCTCCACTAACTATTCGACTAATTATTTGGGCATGTAATATGACTAACAAGTTGATGTTGGACTAACACTTTATGACATTTGGTTTTTGATTGCATAGAAGATATGTTGGTTTTTGACTATGATTCTCTTACATATCTGAATTCTCAAATGTCATGATGATCAGATAAACTCTATCTCTGTACTAGGTTTTGAATGCTAAATATTCTTGAGGTATCTAACGATCTCTTTTTGTCAAGAATGATTTCTTTGTGCAGAGAGTACAGATGTCTAAGTCTAGAGTCTGTTTTAGGAGTTTATCTCATGTTTTTAAATTTTCGGATCTCCATTGTAAATTTTTGTTGTATGGTGATAGCAACAAAAATATCTTTTTGAATTTTCTTGAGTGGATCTGTGTTTTGTCACGAAACCGCCAAAGGGGGAGATTGTTACGGAATTTGAGTTGGCGTAGTTTCGTGAAAGTCTCAAGTCTTGAAGATTGAAGGTGAAGAAAGTTGGATCATTTAACTCAATCTCAAGAAAGAAGAATTCAAAAGGATCAGGTATGTTTAACTAAAGATTTTGTGTGATCCGAATACTTCTTGTAGTGTAGAAACACTTGGAAGAATCTTTCATTGCATAAAAATCAAAAACTGGACTTGGGACATGTTCAGGATCCGGATCAGGTTGTTCGATCCGGATCCCGAAGGTGGTTCGTTCATACACCAGTTCAATCCGGATCGTAGCCTCTCTTGATCCGGATCCCGAACACTGAGTTTACCATCTTCCTTGAACGATCCGGATCAGGCTTCGCAATCCGGATCCCGAACGTTGATGTTTGGTGAACTGTATGAACGATCCGGATCAAGCACTTCGATCCGGATCCCGAACCTTCGTTTCTCTGGAATTGCCTGACTCGTTACGACGATCCGGATCACAGCTAATCCGATCCGGATCGCCGTCCGTAAAATTTCCAGAAATGTTAGGTTTTTGATTCTTATCTCCTTCCTAGGGTTTCTAACCTATAAATAGACCCTATGACTCTTTTTCTATGGCGAATCCAAATAGCCGTCATTTTCCTATATCATCTTATACGGCTCTAGATCCACATATAGAGAAGAAAGGAAATCATTAGAGAATACTCTATGTTTCTTCATCTATATTGATTAGTTTGATTCTAGGTTTTCATACTCACATCTTGAGTTGAATCAAACTAATGAATACTTAGATGGTATTTCCGATCTATCTTTGATCTAAGTATTCGGCGGATCATCACCACCAAAAACAACGATTTACCCCAAAAATCGGCGCGTGGATTCGCGTGTCCTTGTGGATTCAAGGTTCAACCACTCTCGTGGATTCGGAGCGAGGCACATTCATGGATTCGAAGGGTGCTATTGGGTGAAGACCGTGGATTCGGTCGGACGTCGTGGATTCGACGTTGGACGCCGTGGATTCGGCGTTGGGCGCAGATCGTGGATTCGAGAAGCGTCGCGGAGTGAGCGGAGAAGATCCTCTAGGAGCGTATGGAAAAGGTTGAGTCGTAAGTGTGTACGGTAAATCACCTTGTACGTGTTTTAATTCTAGTGGATTTCTGCCGTGTTATCGGTCCCGTGGTTTTTTACTCCGGTGATGGAGTTTTCCACGTAAAAATCTTGCGAGTTTTCTTTATTTCCGCATTGGTTTTATCGCAACGATTTTTGAGTGTTTATACGTTTACACCTATTCACCCCCCTCTAGGTGTTTTTTCCCCTATTTAGATCCTTATTACATATAACCCAACACGTTGTTTCCTTCATCATTGGAAGATGACTCATTTGACGATGAGGTGTCATCCCAAGTGACGGCTTGCATCGCATTCTTCTTCGACGGATTCTTATTGGGACACTCCGTTGAGATGTGATCGTAGCCTCGGCACTTGAAGCATTGGATTTGTCCATCCGAGCTTTTCTTATCCTTTGAAAAACTCTCTTGCTTTCTTGACTTGTAGCTTGACGAACCTTTGCCTTTATTCGACTTTACGAAGGATGAGGTTTTACTGGAATTACCCCTTCGAAAGTTTCGGTGAAATTTCCTTGTCAAGAGAGCAAGGTGCTTCTCGAAATCCTCCATAGATAGGTTCTCGTCATCGTCTGAGGAGGAAGAATCCGCGTCTTCTTCTTTTGTTGTTTTCAACGCAAAACCTGAAGACTTAGAAGAAGATGCCTTTCCAGAAGAATAGTTAGTATGAAATGTCATTTCATATGTTTGAAGTGAACCAACTAATTCTTCCACACGGATTTCGTCCGGGTGTTTAATAGTTTCAATGGTCGTAACCTTGGAACGAAATCTTTCAGGAAGAGTCCTTAAAATCTTTCTTACAACTTTAAATTCTGGAATTTTCTCTCCCAAGTTAGCACATGTATTTACGATATCTTGCAATCGTGTATAGTAATCTGTAAAAGATTCATTTTCTGCCATGAAAATAGAGTCAAATTTGCTCGTAAGCAATTGCAGCTTTTGAATCTTCACAAGGTTTGTTCCCTCATGTGTAACTTGTAGAACATCCCAGATTTCTTTCGCTGTCTCACATGCCGAGACGCGAGAGAACTCAGTTTGCGACAAAGCATTAAATAAGGCGTTAATTCCTTTACCATTGTAAGAAGATGAGTCAATCTCTTCCTTGGTCCATTTCGACCTAGGTTTGATGGTGTGAACATCAACAATAATTTCTGTTGGATTTGACCATCCTAACTCGATTGATTGCCACACCCGTTCATCGATGGAAATAAGAAATGCTTTCATCCGTACTTTCCAGTAGGCATAGTTTGTTCCATCGAAGAACGGTGGTCTGTTGATGTTTCCACCTTCAACCATTGTTTACAACCCTATTCCCTCTCTGATACCAATTGTAGGGTTATGATAATATGGATCTAAATAGGAGAAAAAATACCTAGAGGGGGGTGAATAGGTGTAAACAATAAACACTCAAAAATCTTTGCGTAATAAAACCCAATGCGGAAAAATAAATAACACGCAGAGATTTTACGTGGAAAACTCCATCACAGGAGTAAAAAACCACGGGACCGATAACACGGTGAAATCCACTAGAATCAAACACGTACAAAGGTGATATAACGTACTCACACACGACTCAACCTTTTTCCATGCGCTCCTAGTTGATCTTCTCCGCTCGCTCCGCAACGCGCCTCGAATCCAGGATTTGTGTCCAACGCCGAATCCACGGCGTCCAACGTCGAGTCCACGACGTCTGACCGAATCCACGGTCTCCACCAGGTAGTACATCTCGATCACACGAACGTACCTCGCTCCGAATCCACGAGAGCGGTAGCACCTTGAATCCACAAGGCCACGCGAATCCACGCGCCGATTTTGGGGAAAATCATTGTTTTGTTGGTGGTGAAAATCCGCCGAATACTTAGATCAAAGATAGATCGGAAATGCCATCTAAGTATTCATTAATTTGATTCTACTCAAAATCTGAGTATGAAAACCTAGAATCAAATTAATTAATATAGATGAAGAAACATAGAATTAAATCTAGTTATTTCCTTTCTTCTCTATATGTGGATCTATAAGTTTTTCTCCGTTAATATTCCTCGTTCATTTACGGGATAAAAAAACTTATTGTAGATTACCCTAAAATATGGAATTAGGGTTTACTTATAGGTTAGAAACCATTGGAAGAGGATAAGAATCAAAAACTGACTGTAACAGAATTTTACCCGCACGACGGTCCGGACTGGATTAGGCTTGATCCGAACTGTCGTTGTTTTTCAGAGAATTCCTGAAAAAACAAGGTTCGGGGTCCGGAACAAAATACCTACGGTCCGGACTGTTCATGCGATTTCTGCAGAATCCACATTCGGGGTCCGGACTGAACCAGGGGTGTTCCGGACTGGATTTGCGCATGAACCAACCTACGTTCGGGGTCCGGACTGTAGTATCCTAATCCGGATCCTGAACATATAACAGTCCAGTTTCTTGATTTTTATGCGATTAAAAACCCATCCAAGTGTTTCTACACAATAAGAAGTATTCGGATCACCAAGATTGTTTAGTTAAACTTACCTGATCCTTTTGAATTCTTCTTTCTTGAGATTGAGGTATATGATCCAACCATCTTCATCTTCAATCTTCAAGACTTAACCATTTCATGAAATACGCCAAAACAAATTCCTTAACAAAAAATATACGCGTTTTTTCGCTCTTTTAAAACCTCCGGGGCGTGACAGATTATATGGTATCAGAGAAAAACGACTTTAACCACGGCAGTCTGTGACCAACATCCACAGAGTGCAATACCACAAGTAACTAACCAATTCAATAACCAAGGTGTAGGTGTGTAAAGTACGTGCGTGAGTGCGGGGAAAAAGGGATAGAGTCCCGGTGTTCGTAGGTCGAGGTGTTAGACCAATTAAACTTAGGATTGACACGGTTTCTTTGTATGCACGATAACAGCCGTACGTGATCACTCATCGGCAACGCTGAAATGGATGGGATGGACTCAGCAGCCGCGGCAAACCGCCTACTCCGAAACCAGTTGCGCGACGTGGCTGGGCAACTGCTTATCCTTACCGAGCGGATGTGCTTATTGACACAGGACATAGGGGGTACTGACTATTTTAAGTACAGCGCCAGGGGTGACACTCTTCGTGGGATACCAACCGCAGGATTTCCCACCTTTCGAGAGGCGGTTGACACATGGGTGGAGCGGGAGCTAGCGGACGCGCGTGCCCAGCGGGGGCACCCCGGACTATATCAGGGCCAGAGGTATCCCCACCCCCGTCCTGAGGGGGACCTTTTCCAGGGAAGCCGGGCGACCAAACGCCCGAAGACAGAGCAGGAAACCGGCTATGCGCCGAAGGGAGGACCAGAATCGCTAGGAAAGCCTTGCGTCATCTGTGGGAGGGCACACCAGGTGACGGGTTGTCCATAGAGGTACAACCATTGTTTCCGCTGTGGCAAGCCGGGCCACTTCCGCGCCTCCTGTCCCCAGGACCGACTACTACTATCACAGCACCGCAGTAGGAGGAACGAGGAAACGTCGCAGCCCCCGCCCCGCAGAAGGACCTACCTGGCAGTCAACGCATGGCAGATCACGACGATTCCAGGTCTCTGCCCCAACATGCCGTGCGCCGTTGGCCCAAGGGTTGTGGTCGGGTCCCCCGAGCCGACCCGATAGAGGACGCGATGTCCCGGAAAGAGTAATAACAGGTAATACTTCTAGTTTCCTCTTCGATTTAGGAGTACCTATCACACCAGAGCGTCCCACTATTGTCTGATTCTCTCTCTCCTATTTCTCGCCCTACCCTGTGTCGTTAGGGGGAAATCCTCCTTTCCCTTCTACCCTCGCCGCTCTCTTGAATTCCGCCTTAGGGGTAGATGTATTCGAGATGTGGGGAGAAACCCTCATAGGCCTTTAGTTAAGCCCTCCCCAGCCTGCACGGGCGAGTAAAATTCTGGAGCAATAAGAGCTGGGAAAGACCTTGTTTGGGGGTACTTGGTGTGGCACTCAGAATCGGCCGTCACGGCAATCCTGAAGCAGTGATCAACCGAACTAAGTCCCTGGTGCATTCCGGGGACGGGGCACGCCAAAACGTGCGAGCCTTACTCGGGAGGACGTCTACGACCTACCGTTCTTTTTTCCCCACCACGGTCAAGAAGACAGGGGAAGGGTAGTCGAGTAGTTCCTTCGCGTTTCGGTAGATCCGGCCACCTGATCTAGAACCCTACCTTCCAGCGCCCCGCGTCACCACTCAGCAGTGACTAACAGAAAGTCGAACTGCCAGAGGACAGTGAGGGGGTTAAGCTAGCAGGCCGGCTAGGGAGACACCACTGCAACCGGCAAGGAGGCTCACCCCACCGTGGGAAGCGGCCCCACCAGAGAGACGAACTCTAGTGATATAGGTAGACCTAGGTTCAAACCATACCACCCAAGTCTGCGGACTTAGGGCCACAGCCGAACCTCGAATGGAGGGGCAAATGTGGGTGAGGTCGAAGCGCCCCTGTTGGGATGGCGGGAGACCTCCGGAATAGGAGTGGGAATCCAATAACGTGGCGGTTGCTCCGGCTACCCATGACAAGATGGATGAGGCTAGTGTTGATGTTGTGAGTGTAGGGCGGCGTGTGTGGCGTGGGATGGATGTGGACGCCAGGGAGGAGCACCTGCGAGTAATCCTCCAGACCCTTCGAGATCAAAATTGTACGCCAAACTCAAAAAGTGTGAGTTTTGGCTCCACGAGGTAGACTTCCTGGGACACATAGTCTCAGCGTCGGGAATAGCGGTGGACCCAAGGAAGATAGAATCCGTGACCAACTGGGCTCGGCCAACAACGGTGACAGAAATCCAAAGCTTCCTAGGACTGGCAGGGTACTACAGACGCTTCGTGGAAGGCTTCTCAAAGATAGCCACTCCCCTAAATCGACTAACCCGGAAAGGGGAGAAATTCATCTGGACGGCCCAATGCCAGAAGAGCTTCGAAGAACTTAAAGACGGACTCACACGGGTGCCAGTACTCACACTGCCGAAGCCCGAAGAGGACTATGAGATCTATTGCGACACACCACGAAGCGGTCTTGGAAGCGTACTAATACAGCAAGGGAAGGTCATAGCCTAAGCATCAAGACAGCTCAAGGATTACGAGCAGAACTACCCTACACACGACTTGGAACTCGCGGCAGTCGTGTTTGCTCTAAAGCTCTGGAGACATTATCTCTACGGAGCACACTGCAACATGTTTTTCGATCACCAGAGCCTCAAATACCTGTTCACACAGAAGGAACTGAACTTACAGCAAAGGCGATGGCTGGAACTACTGAAAGACTACGATTTGTCCATCCACTACCACCCCGGGAAGGCAAATGTTGTGGCCGACGCCTTAAGCCGGAAGGGACAGACGGGAGAAACGGCGTTGAACGCCCTTACCCAACAGGAACGTCTAATCGCAGAGTTCTCGCAATTGAGGCTGGAGGTGGTGCCAGCGGGTGCGGTTGCGCAACTCCTGTCCTTGGTAGTTAAGCCTACTTTGATCGAGAGGATCTTGGAAGGGCAATCAACGGACACGCAATTGCAACTGGTGCGGGACAGAATATCCTCGGAGCAAGGGGGTGATTTTATGATTGGCTTGGATAATGCAATAAGGTTCCGGGGACGAATTTGTGTGCCCGATGTGCCGGAAATAAAGAAAGAAATTCTGACGAAAGCGCACAGTGCTCCCTATACTGCGCATCCCGGAGGTACGAAGATGTACAAAGATCTGAGGCAGACCTTTTGGTGGCCCAAATTGAAGGGGGATGTGACGCAATTCGTGGCGCATTGTTTGGTGTGCCAACAAGTGAAAGCGGAACATCAGCGACCGGCAGGGAAACTACAGCCATTGCCCATACCGGAATGGAAATGGGAACGGATTACCATGGACTTCGTAACTGGTTTTCCGCGATCGCAACATGGACACGACGCGATATGGGTCATAGTGGACCGTCTGACGAAATCGGCCTATTTTCTGCCTATCCACACGACGTGAAGCCGAGACCAGCTAGCACAAACCTACATCGACGAGGTGGTAAGGTTGCACGGAGTACCAGCGTCGATAACTTCTGATAGGGACACACGTTTTGTGTCGAATTTCTGGCGGAGCCTACAGCGGCCATTGGGAACCAAACTGCAGTTCATCACGGCCTTCCACCCGCAGATGGACGGACAATCGGAACGGTCAATCCAGATCCTCGAAGATATGCTCCGAGCATGCGTGCTTGACCTGGGTGAGGGATGGTCGCGTTACCTACCCCTCGTGGAATTCGCCTACAATAACAGCTACCAAGCAAGCATTCAGATGGCGCCGTACGAAGCCTTGTACGGGCGCCGATGTCGATCTCCTATATGTTGGGACGACTTGGGAGAGCGAAAGCGTTTGGGGCCAGACCTACTAGAGGAAACTGAGGCAAAGGAGCGCCTTATCAGGCAGCGGCTGTTGACCGCCTAGAGCCGGCAGAAGAGCTATGCGGATCAGAGGCGACGAGATTTGGAATTTATGGTGGGGCAACACGTGTTACTTCGTGTATCACCGTCTAAGGGAATCAGACGCTTCGGCTTACGAGAGAAACTGAGCCCACGGTATGTGGGATCGTTCGAGATTTTGGAGCGCGTGGGCCCGGTGGCATACCGGTTGGCCTTACCGCCAAACCTTGAACGGGTACACAACGTGTTTCGCGTCTCGATGCTCCGAAAATTCCTTTTCGATCCGTCACACGTCCTCGATGCCTCTGCCGTCGAGTTGCGTGAGGACTTGAGCTTCGAGGAAACGCCGATACGAATATTGGCGCGTGAGGAGAAGAAGCTACGCAACCGGACGATCCCCTACGTGAAGGTGCAATGGAGTAACCATGAGGAGCGTGAGGCGACCTGGGAACTAGAGACAAAGATGAAAGAGTGTTTTCCTGATTTGTTTAGCGAGGGTTGAGGATAAGTTTCGAGGACAAAACTTCTTTTAAGGGGTGTGTGGTGTAATATCATAACTTTTTGTGTAACGTTTTACCCTCCTGCTAATAAAGTACAGGTTAGAGGAAATCGAATTAACGGGTTTTCTTAAGTTGATAATCATACGGTGCGGGTATTTTTCTGTGAAAGAGCTCAAAAAATGATGAACGACGGTGCGACCGGATCCGAGTTCCGACTTACGGATCCCCCGGAAAGGGTTCCTTAGGATCGCGGTAACCATAGTGTGCATCGAAATCCGTGCAAAAGATCAGGCACGCTTTTCGAGGAGATAAGTAATTATCTCTTATGATTAAATAATTATTAATTAATTATTGAAGACCCGAATGTGGATTTTTCGATACGTATCAAGAGAAAAATCATTCTTCCCGAAAAGAAAAGAGAAGGAAAAACCCTAGCCGGAGAGAAGAGAAAGAAAGAGGAAGGGAAAACCCTAATCGGAGGAGAAAAGAAAGAAAGAAGGAGAAAGCGGAGGGACCCGATCAACGTGCCGAAGCCGGGAGCGTGAACAGATCGCCTTCTCCAACGAAATCGTGGTAAGCGATGCTCTTTTTCCGTTGTCTTTTTGGGGTTTTCACGGTTTTTGTTTAG
Source organism: Tillandsia leiboldiana (assembly GCA_029204045.2). Lineage (NCBI taxonomy): Eukaryota > Viridiplantae > Streptophyta > Magnoliopsida > Poales > Bromeliaceae > Tillandsia > Tillandsia leiboldiana. The sequence goes on from CM055063.1 coordinate 33,270,713, forward strand.
TCGCCGCCGCTGTCTCGGGACTGCCGCCGCACCCCGGTCGGCGCCGCGCGGGGCAAAGCCGCGCCCGCGCTGCAGGCGGCGCCGCGTCGGACAAAGCCAGCGCGGTCGGACTGCCTGCAGCGCTGCGCGGGGCCGGCACCCGCGCCCGCACTGCAGGCAGCACCGCGCGGGGCAAGCCCGCGGGGGGCAGGCGCCCGCGCTACAGTCAGCGCCGTGCGGGGCAAGCCCGTGCGGTCGGGCTGCCCGCAGCGCCGCGCGGGGCAGGCACCCGCGCTACAGGCAGCGCCGTGCGGGGCAAGCCCGCGCGGTCGTGCTGCCCGCAGCGCCGCGGGAAGGCGCCGCGCGGGGGCTAGCGCCCGCGCGGTCGCGCCACTGGAGGTGCCGTGCAGGATTGGTTCCCGCGCGGCCATGCCGCATGCGGCACCGCGCGGGGCTGGTGCCCGCGCGGCCGAGCAGCATGCGGTGCCTCGCGGGGCCGGTGCCCGCGCGGCCGCACGGCATGCAACGACGTGGTGGAAGAGACCGCGGCCGCGTCGACCGTCACGCGCCGTCGCGTCGTCCGTCGCGCGTCGTTGCCGCCGCCGTGTCGGGTTTTTTTATCGTACTCTTGGGTTTTGGACTCCGTTTCTTTACATAATACATTTCAGTTCTGACCGTGGTTCTTTTGGGGACTTTCTTAGGTCCGAGTGCCGATTGTGAGCGTGTTTCGATCCCAGGTGTTCCGGTCAGCACATTTCGAGGTGGGTACTTTTTGGTATTTTCGGTGTATAGTCGTTCCCGTGTATTTCGTGAAATTAAAGTAGATGTTTTTGGTAAACTGTCTAACCCCATTGCATAAGAATCCTCGCGGTGCGGTACTACATGCCAGTCTCGGCATACATGCTCATATTTGCTTACACGCACACCGGCGGTCTGGCCACCGCTCAGGGTGTATTTTTCCGAAAAGATAGTACGATTACCCGTGAACCCCACTGTTGGGTTATGATAGAATATGGATCTAAATAGGGGAAAAAACACCTAGAGGGGTGATGAATAGGTGTAAACCATAAACACTCAAAAATTGTTGCGCAATAAAACCCAATGCGGAAATGAAAAAATAACACGCACGATTTTTACGTGGAAAAACTCCAAGCCGGAGTAAAAAACCACGGGACCGATAACGCGGCGAAATCCACTAGAATTAACACATGTACAAGGTGATATACCGTACTCACGGATGACTCAACCTTTTTCATACGCTCCTAGTAGATCTTCTCCGCTCGCTCCGCAACGCTCCTCGAATCCACGAATAGCGTCCAACGCCGAACCCACGGCGTCCAACGTCGAATCCACGACGTCCAACCAAATCCACGGTCTTCACCCAGTAGCACGTATCGAATCCACGAACGTACCTCGCTCCGAATCCACGAGAGCGGTTGCACCTTGAATCCACAAGGCCACGCGAGTCCACGCGCCGATTTTGGGAAAATCGTTGTTTTTGGGTGGTGATAATCCGCCGAATACTTAGATTAGAAATAGATCGGAAATACCATCTAAGTATTCATTAATTTGATTCTACTCAAAATCTGAGTTTGAAACCCTAGAATCAAATCAATCAATATAGATGAAGAAACATAGAATTAAATCTATTGATTTCCTTTCTTCTCTATAGGTGGATTTTTCTTTTTATGGCCGTATTTGGATTACCCTAAAAAAATGAATCGTAGGGTCTATTTATAGGTTAGAAACTGTTGGAAGAGGATAAGAATAAAAAACTAACCTTTTCTGGAATTTTACAGGACGACGGTCCGGACTAGAATTATGGCGGTCCGGACTGTCGTAACGAAACAGACTATTTCCAAAAAAACAAACGTTCGGGGTCCGGACTGAAGCGTCTGATCCGGACTGTTCATACATTTCAGCAAAAACCCATGTTCGGGGTCCGGATCAGAATTGGCTTGGATCCGGACTGGATTTGCACATGAACAAACACCGTTCGGGGTCCGGACTACCGTGCCTGATCCGGATCCTGAACATGTCCCATGTCCAGTTTTTGATTTTTATGCAATTAAAAATTCATCCAAGTGTTTCTACACTATAAGAAGTATTCGGATCACCAAAAATATTTAGTTAAACATACCTGATCCTTTTGAATTCTTCTTTCTTGAGATTGAGGCATATGATCCAAACTTCTTCATCTTCAATCTTCAAGACTTAAATAATTTCACGAAATACGCCAACACAAATTCCTTAACAATCTCCCCCTTTGGCGGTTTCGTGACAAAACACAAATCCACTCAAGAAAATTCAAAAAAGATATTTTTGTTGCTATCACTATACAACAAAAATTTACAATGGAGAACCAACATAGAATAAGATGCATGAGATAAACTCCTAGAACAGACTCTAGACTTAGACATCTGTAATCTCTGCAAAAGAAAACATTCTTGACAAAAGAGGTCGTTAGATACCTCAAGAATTTTTGCATATAAAACCAAACACAGAGATAGAGTTTATACTCATCATGACATTTATGAATTCAGATATGTAATAAGATCACAATCAAAATTAGACATATCTTCTAAGCATTAAAAACCAAATGTCATATGTATGTTAGTTAACAAACAACTTGTTAGAAATATTACATGCCCAAATAGTTAGTCGAATAGTTAGAAGAGGCATGCATGCAAAACCCAATTCAAAACCAAAAGTTGATGTCATACTTACCTTTCATAGTCTTACCTTTCATAGTTCCTTTCATAGTTCACAATTTGTTCGATCATAGTATCATTGTCTATCTCTCTCTCTCCCCCTTTTTGTCACAAAATAAGCCAAAAATTACAAAACGGAGAGGTGAAAAGTACTAAAACAAGAAAAATCAGAGACCTAAACAAAGAAAAACTGAAAACTAAGCCTGCACAACAAAACGATATGTTAGAAAGAAGTTCAATTGTCAGACTCTGAGCCTTTTAAGCTACTGCAGTCCAGTTTGTGTAAAATCCCTTTAAGCATTTTTGATAATTTGGAGCAGTTCTTTTACATCTTGTGAATGTCAGCTGACATTCTTTCTTGTGCTTCAGATATTCTCCTTTGTGCTCGTTGCATAGACAGTATATCAGCTTTTGTGGTGATTCTCTTGGAGGTAGAAGGAGATTGTGTGGATGCTGAAGGTGTATTTTGGCTTTCATTCCATGGAGATTCTCTAGACAGAGAGCGTGCTCTGGCGAGTGGTTTATTGATCTGAATTCCTCTGCCCCTCGAATTCTTGCTCCTTGTGGGATGTTTGGTTGTTGAGGAAGAATTTATCAGCTTCTTTTCCTTTAAATAGAACCTATCTTCGTCATCCACCGCTTGTTGTGATTCTTTACAAAATATTTCCCAATTCTCTTCATCTTCTGATTCTGACTCAAATTGAGGAACAGTGTTTATCTTCTCCTGACTTGCTTCAGCTTGTTTCTTTTTGACAGATGCTCGAGTTCCCACTAATGCTACAATGAGCGCAATAATCCAAGCGAAAGCCATTTTGCTACTAGTTCTCAGATAATAGAAAAGCATTTGAGCAAAACTCAAGAACACGAGAAAAATTGTTTATTTTCAAAATTTTGAAAAATTGTACCTAAACAAACATTTTCATGTAGAGAGACTAGGATTCAAACAAGTTTTGCAAAAAGAATTTTAAAAATAGATCAATCCATGATTTTCAAAAATTCCTATTATATGCCATAAAACCGAATTTTCAGAAATCAAAGCCTAAAAATTCGTTAATCAAGAGAATACCTAGCATATAATCAAACCTAATCTACCCAGAGTTCTTATTTCAAAAGAAATTTGACCAAAAACCAATCCCAAACGAAAAAGATACAAGATTTCCAATACGTTTTGAGCAAAAACATGAAAAACTGTGAAAAATCGAGATTTTGATCATAAGAACTCACTTGGAATCGAAGAAGATGGGTTGTGAAGGCTCCAAATCGATTGTTTTCTAGAGAGAGAAGGTCTGGAGACTTAGAAACAAAAGATTGAAGTAAAAAGAAATCAAAACCCTTTTGTTATATAAGAAACCCTAGCCGCGGTCCGGACTGCCTCAAGAATCGAGTCCGGATCAGTTTACCCGCAGGAATACCTGTGTTCGGGATCCAGATTGGATTGTCCAGTCCGGATCGGCTCCAACTTTTTCTTCAGAAAAATTCAGAAAAATTCCAGAAAATCCAGAAAAAGTATGTAAGCACTTTTGTGTATCAACTTTAAATGAAAATCATCGTTTCATATTAAAAAAAATAGATTATGCAAAATCTATCAATAATGTCCAAAAATTGAAACGAAAATTTATAAAAATTAAATCCCTTAAAGTTGAACAAGTTCAATTACATCTACCATGATCTTATGAGTAATGTCTTTATCAAATCATTAATTTGGTAAAGAAAATGAAATACCAAGATCAATAGATGTTTGAAATCCCAGATAAATCAGATAATATATCTAGTCAGATTATAGTAAGGAGTGGCTCTTTGAGCATCTTTCAATAAAAAATCCCACCTTATACCAACCTTGGAATTTGACAGAGTCAAGTATTCCAAAAAGCATTTTATCTAATCATCTTGAAAAAACCATGCTTGATATACATGTGGTAGCTGCACACAGTACTCGGACGACCGAGGTGGTAGCTCTTTCCTCCATGTGGTGGTAGTTTTCACACTCCTCATTGGGATGTAACTCTTTCCACATCTTTTGAGCATAACATTTTGCATTAACTCCCCCTCAATTGGCTATCAATTATATAATATATAAGGTATTCAACCAAAAATTGATCTCGATTTCATACTCGACTCAATTGTCAAATAAGATAAAAACTATACCAAGAGATCATTTGAGAGAGAAATTGACTTTGATCAAAACAAATATGACTTAATTGACATAAATGATCATTGCATCAAATGAATTATTATGATATCCAAAGCATAGTAAATTTCAAATTATATAAAAGGATGCAGTTAAAGTCAATAATACTAGTGCTCAAATTATGTTCTATGTACAAACATAGATGATGAACAAAAACACAAAACAAAACCTAACCTAAGCAAAAGTTTCAAAAAGAAGTTATTTCAAGGAAAGCATTCCAATTGCTTTACGCAAATGAATAAAGCGTTTTTGATCCAAAGGTTTTGTTAAAAGGTCAGCTAATTGATCCTCTATTGAAATGTAGGAAAGTTGAAGAATATTTGATTCAACTAGCTCTCTTAGAAAATGATATCTAAGTTCAATGTGTTTTGTTCTTAAGTGCAACACAGGGTTTTTGGAAATATTTATAGCACTTGTGTTGTCACAAAGAATGGTTACCGAAGTTGCTGAAATTCGGAAGTCGCTCAACATGCTTTTCATCCAAATGAGTTGAGTTGAACAACTATCCACTGAGATATATTCCGCTTCGGCAGTCGAGAGTGCTATACAATTTTGCTTTTTACTATGCCATGCAACAAGGCAGTGACCAAGATAGAAGCATGCACCACTCGTACTCTTCCGATCATCCACAGATCCTGCCCAATCGGCATCTGAATATCCTATAATATCAAGCGTTGTTCCCATAGGATACCAAATTCCGAAATTCAATGTTCCTTTGATGTACCGGATGATCATTTTCACCGCTTTCAGGTGAACCTCCTTTGGTGCTGACTCATATCTCGCGCAGATCCCAACACTAAAGGATATATCCGGGCGACTAGCCGTGAGATAGAGTAGACTTCCAATCATACTGCGATAAAGCTTCTCGTCTACACTTTCACTAAGAGATTCACTTCCTAATCCCTTATTGCTAGTTCCCATAGGAGTCGGAAAATCTTTAGAGTCTTCTAATCCGAATTTCTTCACCAACTCCTTTGCATACTTGGATTGGCATAGATGAATGCCTTCTTCATTTTGTTTTACTTGCAATCCAAGAAAGTATGTCAGTTCGCCCATCATTGACATCTCAAATTCGCTTTCCATGGTTTCAGCGAATTTAGAAGCATCATTGTCTCTAGTTGCACCAAATATAATGTCATCGACATAGATTTGTGCTACAATGAAATTATCCTGATAATGCTTCACAAAGAGAGTCCGGTCTGCTCCCCCTCGAGTGTAGCCCTTTTCCAATAGGTGCTTTGTTAGCTTTTCGTACCATGCTCGCGGTGCTTGTTTTAGACCGTAAAGAGCCTTTTTCAAATGAAAAACATGGTTAGGTTGTTTATAGTCTACAAAACCTTTCGGTTGAGCCACATAAACTTCCTCGTTTAAATACCCATTTAAAAACGCGCTCTTAACGTCCATTTGAAAGAGTTTTATTTTAAAGTGACAAGCAATTGCGAATAAGATATGAATTGACTCGAGTCGAGCAACTGGGGCGAACGTCTCATCAAAGTCTATTCCTTCAATTTGCGAGTAGCCCTGAGCAACTAATCGTGCTTTGTTCCTGATGATGGTACCATCCTCATTTTTCTTATTCTTGAAAATCCACTTAGTACCAATCACGTTGTGTTGCTTCGGTGGCTTCGTTAATTCCCAGACTTTGTTTCTTTCGAACTGATGGAGCTCTTCCTGCATTGCTTCAATCCAGTAGTCATCCTGAAGAGCTTCATCGACGTTCTTTGGTTCTACCAGGGAGACATAACATGCAACTCCACAAACCAACTGCCTCCGAGTTTTGACTCCTTGTGGATCTCCAATAATGTTCGATTCCGGATGATCTTTGGAGATTCTTAACGTTTGCGGTAACGGAGTTCTCGGAGATGCATGTGATGATTCCTGCACATCAGATAAACTAGAAGTGCCATTAGATGCATCATTATTATTGGAAGAATTATCATGAGAAGATGCATTTACAGGAGTATCATCATCAAGAGACATATCAGGGGTAGATTTATCAGATGTAAAGTGAAAAGCTTCATCTACTTTAACATTTATAGATTCTACCATCGTTTCAGATTCAAGGTTAAATACCCGATATGCTCTACTGTTTGTAGAATAACCCATGAAAATCCCTTCGTCACTTCGAGAGTCAAATTTACCAAGATTTTTGTGATCTCGCAAAATAAAACATCGACTCCCAAAAATACGAAAATATTTGATATTTAGTTTTCTACAAAACCACAGCTCATATGGTGTGTTTAATGTTCCCGGGCGCAAATACACTCGATTAATTACATAGACGGCGGTGTTCACGGCTTCAGCCCAAAAATGTAACGGGAGATTCCGGCTATGAAGCATCACACGCGCCATCTCCTGAACAACCCTGTTTTTGCGCTCAACAACACCATTCTGCTGAGGTGTATAGGGTGCTGAGAATTCATGTTTTATGCCATTGGAAGTGCAAAAATCAGTGAATTTAGAATTAATGAATTCTCCACCTCTATCACTTCGAACACGAACGATCTTTTCATTTCTTTTAATCATAATACGATGACAAACCTCATGAAAAGAGTCGAAAGTATCCGCTTTCTCTTTTAAAAAAGTTACCCATGAATATCTAGAGAAATCATCAACCAAAATAAAAATATACCATTTACCTCCCAAAGATGGTTGACGAGTTGGCCCCATTAAGTCCATATGCAGTAATTCTAAGGGCCGGTTAGTACCAACGTGGTTCAAGTTCTTATATGCAGCCCTTGATTGCTTTCCCTTTTGACAACCTCCACACACAATGTTATCTTTAAATGTAAGTTTAGGAACCCCCTTAACCACGTCTTTATTAGAAATCCTTGCTAGTTCTTTAAAATTTATGTGACCTAGCCTTTCATGCCAAAGAGTTTCATTATCTAAAGAAACTATGTTACATTTTTCAGAAATTTTGTTTGAAACAACATAGCAATTATTTTCTGATCTAACCCCCTTCAAAAAGAATACATGGTCTTTATCAATTACAATACATTCTATAGACGAAAAATTAACTAAAAAACCATTGTCACAAAGTTGACTTATACTGATGAGGTTAGTCTTAAGGCCTTCTACAAATAGAACATTATTCAAAACAGGGCCTTCTGGAATAGCGATTGTTTCCTTTTCCAACAATTTTAGAAGAACGACCGTCTCCGAAAACAACATGTCCTCCGGAGATTTTCTCTAGAGTTTGAAAATAGTTTTTGTCACCGGTCATGTGACGGGAATATCCACTATCCAGATACCAAGACGAGTTGTCATAAGCATGTAAAGAAGTATGAACAACAAGACAAGGGAAGATTTCACCTTTGCGCACCCAAACCTTTTTGGATTGCGTTGGCAATGTTCTTGGAGTTATTCTCCTTGGTGAAAGCATCTTGTTTGATTCATTCCTTGACATCGTCTTACGAGGTGAACTACCAAGGCTCTTTTCCTTTGATTTCCGGGGAATCACCTTTTTGGTAGTTGTTGCAAGAGGCGCTTGAGTTGAACGTTTCGCTCCCATCTTGCAATTTCTCATTATGTGCCCTGCAAAACCACAACGAAAACATACCTTAGTGCTTGACGATCCCGAAGAGGGTGAAGTAGGCTTGTTGTCGTTGTTTGTCATAAATTCCGGTATCGGAGGAGGAGATACCGACTGGGGCACAAAGACTGTCCCAATCGAACTAAAATTGTCTTCAGTTCAATTGTATCCGAGGCCGAATCTGTTTGTTTGACCAAGACCAAGCATCTTATCCAACTTACTCCTTCCAGAAGAAAATTGCTTTAAATCATCCTTGAGTTGGAAAATGGTCTTCGTCATTTCCATTTTCTCCTGTCGAGCCTCGCTGTAGAGCTTCAAGAAGTAATTTGCTTTATTCACCATATCTACATAATTTTTCTCGAGATGCTCATTAGACTCATGAAGGGAAACATTTACTTTGATCAGATTATCCCTTTCCACTTCAAGAGCGTTTGAGAGAGAAGTTGCCCTTTTTGCTTCTTCTTCGAGATCCTGCAAACTCCCTCTCAAACTCTTGTTTTGCTTTGCCAGTTTCTTTGAAACCTTCAAAAGTTTATGGTAGGCAAAAGCAAAATCTTCACCTTCAGAATTATCCGATTCATCGTCCGTTGCATTCTTTTCAACTTGGGAGGAGTTGGACAATGACTCAGATGTACTTGCCATAAAGCATATGAACGGTGAACATGTGGACGCGTGGAATGCCGTTGCGTTATTTTCTTCATCACTGGAAGATGACTCATTTGACGTTGAGGTGTCATCCCAAGTGACGGCTTGCATCGCTTTCTTCTTTGCCGGATTCTTATTGGGACACTCCGTTGAAATATGGCCGTACCCTCGGCACCTGAAGCATTGGACTTGTCTCTCTGAGCTTTTCTTATCCTTTTAAAAACTTTCTTGTTTTCTTGACTTTTGGCTTGAATAACCTTTGCCTTTCTTCCACTTTCCGAAGGATGGAATTTTACTTGAATTGCCCCTTCGAAAGTTTCGGCGAAATCTTCTGGTCAAGAGAGCAAGTTGCTTCTCGAAGTCCTCCATAGATAGGTTCTCGTCATCGTCTGAGGAGGATGAATCCGCGTCTTCTTCTTTTGTTGTTTTCAATGCAAAACCTGAAGACTTAGAAGTAGATGCTTTTCCAGAAGAATAGTTAGTAGGAAATGTCATTTCATACGTTTGTAATGAACCAACTAATTCTTCTACACGGATTTTGTCCGGGTGTTTAATAGTTTCAATGGCCGTAACCTTGGAACGAAATCTTTCAGGAAGAGTCCTTAAAATCTTTCTTACAATTTTAAATTCTGGAATTTTCTCTCCCAAGTTAGCACATGAATTCACGATGTCTTGCAATCGTGTATAATAATCTGTGTACAATTCATTTTCTGCCATGAAAATGGAGTCAAACTTGCTCGTAAGCATTTGCAGTTTTTGAATCTTCACAATGTTAGTTCCTTCATGTGTAACTTGAAGAACATCCCAGATTTCTTTCGCAGTCTCACATGCCGAGACGCGAGAGAATTCCGTTTGTGACAGGGCATTAAATAAAGCGTTAACACCTTTGCCATTGTAAGAAGATGCATCAACCTCTTCCTTGGTCCATTTCGACCTAGGTTTGATGGTGTGAACATCAACAATAATTTCAGTTGGATTAAACCATCCTAACTCAATAGATTGCCACACCCGTTCGTCGATGGAAATTAAAAAGGCTTTCATCCGTGCTTTCCAGTAGGCATAATTAGTTCCATCGAAGAACAGGGGTCTGTTGATGTTTCCACCTTCAACCATTGTTTACAACCCAATTCCCGCTCTGATACCACTTGTTGGGTTATGATAGAATATGGATCTAAATAGGAGAAAAAAACACCTAGAGGGGGGGTGAATAGGTGTAAACCATAAACACTCAAAAATCGTTGCGCAATAAAACCCAATGCGGAAATGAAAAAATAACACACATGATTTTTACGTGCAAAAACTCCAAACCGGAGTAAAAAACCACGGGACCGATAACACGGCGAAATCCACTAGAATTAACACACGTACAAGGTGATATACCGTACTCACAGACGACTCAACCTTTTTCATACGCTCCTAGTAGATCTTCTCCGCTCGCTCCGCAACGCTCCTCGAATCCACGAATAGCGTCCAACGCCGAACCCACGGCGTCCAACGTCGAATCCACGACGTCCAACTGAATCCACGGTCTTCACCCAGTAGCACGTATCGAATCCACGAGCGTACCTCGGTCTGAATCCACGAGAGCGGTTGCACCTTGAATCCACAAGGCCACGCGAGTCCACACGCCGATTTTGGGAAAATCGTTGTTTTTGGGTGGTGATAATCCGCCGAATACTTAAATTAGAAATAGATCGGAAATACCATCTAAGTATTCATTAATTTGATTCTACTCAAAATCTGAGTTTGAAACCCTAGAATCAAATCAATCAATATAGATGAAGAAACATAGAATTAAATCTATTGATTTCCTTTCTTCTCTATAGGTGGATTTTTCTTTTTATGACCGTATTTGGATTACCCTAAAAAAATGAATCTTAGGGTCTATTTATAGGTTAGAAACTGTTGGAAGAGGATAAGAATCAAAAACTAACATTTTCTGGAATTTTACAGGACGACGGTCCGGACTGGAATTATGGCTGTAGAATACCGGGATTTCGGACGATGCGCCGACCTTGCAAGATGGCGTGGAGCGGAGGAAATTGTCATGAGCGTGTTCCACTTAGGTTTACAGATGAGTTTGGGTTGATTCGGATCAAAGCGGAAGCCCCAGCTGCATTCGGAGTTTTCCGGGCGTTTTCCGTGATAGAGGATTGGTTCCGGGAAAGCCTCGACCTCACAATGGTGTGCAGAAAATTGGGAAACACTTGGAACAGGCATATTTTATAATTACAGCGGAGTTCGGGAGGTTCCGGACTGACGCGGAGGACCCGAGGACGAAAAGTGAGTTGGAATTGGCGATTTTGGAGCCGGTTTTTGGATTGAGCACACCGACTCCACGGTTGAGCTTTTTGAGGAGAAAAAGCTTTGAACATGTGTATTTTCAGATTACAGCGGAGTTGGGAGGTTCCGGGGCAGTGCGGAGACCCCGAAGGCAAAAAGTAACTTGGAGTTGGCTTAAAGGTTAATTATTTAATTATTTAATTACTTGGGTTATTTGGCCAGTGAAGAAAGAAAATTAGAAGAGAAATGATGAGTGCATGTGGTTTTTATATTCTTAGAAGTGAGCTTAGATATTTTGCTCTTGGGGGCATAAGGGTCTTTTTTATTCCACCTCATTAATTAGCCACCCACCCTAATTAATTTGCTGCCTCGTCACCTTCTTCTCTCCCTGCAAGCTTGCAAAGCAGAGGAAAATGAAAGGAGCAGAGGAATGTTTGGAAGAAGAAGAAAGAGAAGAAGAAGAAGGAAAGTGAAGAGGAAAAAATTGAAAAAGAGAGGATTTGTAAGGGAGATGTGATGGTGGACCTTCGGTCGGAAGCCGAGCGGAGAGCGCGACGAGCGGCGCGCGCGACGGATTTAAAGAGGTATGTTGCAGTTTTTGGTTTGGAGGTTGAGCTTGGTTTTTTATTGGATTTCTTGTTTGGTTTTGAGCTGGTTTGGGGTTGTGGAGTTGGTCGGGTGCGTTTGGTTGGTTGCGGCATGGTGTGGAGGGGCCGCAGCCAGGGGCGTGCGGTTGGGCTGCGCTGGGTGCCCGGGCGCGCTCGTGCGCCCGCGCAGCAGGGCGCTGCGCAGTGGGCGCCAGGCCACTGCGCAGCGCGCGGCTGGGCGCCCGCGCAGCAGGGCGTTGCGCAGTGGGCGCCAGGCCACTGCGCAGCGTGCACCAGGGCGCCGCGCAGCGTCCGCAGCGCAGCCGGGCGCTGCGCAGTGGACGCCAGGCCACTGCGCAGCGTGTACCAGGGCGCCGCACAGCGTGCCTGGCCGCCGCGCAGCGCGGCAGGGCGCCGCGCGGCGGGCCCTGACGCCGCGCGGCTGGCGCGGTTGTCGCGATGGCAGCAGCTCCGCGCGCAGCGATGCTTGCGCAGGAGCTCCTCGCGCGGCGCGGAGCGTTCTCGTCGGCCGGGGGCTCGTTTTGACGTCGACGACCGCGCATTTTGCCGTGTTCTCCACTAATGTTGGTTTTTCCCCTTCTTGCTCTCACAGATCATCGTCAAGTTTGCGGCTTTCGGCGAGGTGCCGTGCGGAGCCGGATCGTTGCACGACACATAGTTTTACCTAAATTGGTCAGCTTTGAGTGTCTGAGTTTTGGGAGGTGAGCTATGGACTTTGGAAATTTGGTGTTGTGTTGTGTGTATTGGGCTATGAGTGTGTGCAGGAAATTTTGGAGACTCCTGTGGCTATTGTTGGAATATATTAGAGGAAGTGATTGTGAATGAGAGCACTTATTTACTAATGTGCAGATTTTTGTTTTTGATGGATTTAGAGTTATGTTAACTGAGCTTATGTGAGCTTGTATTTTAGTTGCCCTGGAAGTGTAAGAGTTGTGTTGTGGGTTTAATTTGTGTTGAAGCTTACAGGATATTATGTGTGTGTATGTGTTTAATTTGGGGTGATTTTTGGTGAATGAATTAGTGTGTACTTTTGGAGGCTTTTAATTATTGTTGATGATGATGAGGTTGTATGTGTGGAATATGTGCCTTGGTGCTGTGGGTGTGTGTGGTTATTGTTTAAAGTGGGCTACAGAGGAGACATGGAGTGTGTTGTGTATGTATTTAGAGTGTGCTGTGGGTTTTTCTTGAAGCTTCAGAGTATGTGTGTGCTGTGTGTGTGTATGGCAGCTGTAAGGTGTAAGAGGATTATGTGAGTGTATTGATGCAACCTGAGAGTGTAGTGTGTGTGTATTTGGAGTTGGATGATTATGTGAATGTGAGGAATTTTGGAACAATGTTGTTGAGTTCTGTGGATTGTGGGAACTTAAAGAATTGTGTGAGAGTTTATATGTTTATTTTTGATGCTGGAATTTTATGAGGACTCGAGGGAATTTATTTGAGCTCCCGGGAATTTTTCCCAAGTACGCGGCAGTGTGCGCGCGCGGCGCGTTTTTCGGTGTTTCGTCAATTCGAGGTTTCAGCACTTCACCAACTTCAGCGTTGCCTGCGGAAAGAGATCCAGGTGGGTTGGAATTTCTCCAAAATTTATGGAATGCCCTTTAATGCTCCTGAATGCATTTTGATCATGTTTATCATGTTACTTTCACTGTTTTTACATCTGATAGTTGCCTGGGAATTTTTAGAAAATAATTTAGAACCCTATATTATTTTTAGTATACTCCTGTTATCTTATGACACTAGGCTGCATGTTCTGTGGACATTATTTTTGCACCCTGATCGTTTTAAAAATCGAGAAAGCCCGTTTTAAGGAAAAACATCATTTTCAAGGGTAGTTTTTAAATTATGAGTTCGGCAGAGGTATGGCATTGATTCAGGGTGCATTAGGCCTCGTGCCTGGGGGCCGAGGGGTCTCTTTTGAGTTTTGTGATGAATTATAGTGTCATTTGATATTTGAGCTTCCTTATGGGATAGTGAAATTACTCTAGATCATGGGTCGTATTCTGATTTAGTGGTAGAGGTGGTTCTCCCACTTAGCTTCGAGGGTTTTGGGGTTCCGGCAGATCGAGTCGTGGAAGTTTCCCGACTCAGCCATGGTCGTGCATTATCAGATTGAGTCGTTGAGGGTTCTCCGACATAGCTGTGAGAGTGTTCGGGCTATTCGTGTTTGAGTCGAGGTTCTTTTCCGACTGAGTTGTGTTTTCGAGCTTTGGGATACCGATCTGTTTGATCGTGGATTATAGCCTGCATGTGCCGCATATTGAGACAGTGAGACAGATGTGATACTTGAGTTCGGTGGGGTCGCTCCCCTCGAGCTACGCCCCGGGTGCGATGATGATACCGAGCCTGACGAGGCTACGATGTGGATATGCGCCTAGTTCATATACTAGTGGTCGCTTGATACCCCTGGCCGAGCTACCATGGGGTCACCTTGTGTGAGATTGAGATAGTCGGTTTAGGACGCCCCACGTAAATCCCGTCCTCTTGTGGATGCGTGGTAGTGGGCAGGTGCGTTCTTAGACGACAGGCGCAGGCTGGACTGAGCCAGTTTTGGCAGTCTTTGAGATTGGGTGTTATGAGCGAGTGGTTACATATTATGTTCTTAGATGGTTTTTAGTTTCAGCTCTGATACATGTTTTTAGCTATAGATCTGACTTGTAGGGTAGACGCTTCGTCTGTGCGGCAGTTTCCGTACAGATGGCGGATCTGTTGGCGAGCCCGGGTCGCAGTTTCGACCCCGGGGCGTGACAGATTAGGGTGGTATCAGAGCCTAGGAATATAGGTCGCTGAGGACTTAGAGACCCTAGGCTATTGGGTGGACATTAGCATGACTATCGTGAGAGATGTGACTTTAGCGAGAGTCCTGATTGGGTTTTTACCTCCCCCAGAGGATTGGGGTGAGTGATCCTACATGTTATTTCTCTAAAGATGATTATGTTGGCTGCAGACAACATAATACTCTAGTAAGGATAACATGATGTAGACTTTCGCTTGATTGGGTCGAGGGAATTTTGGGTCCTAATGTTTGTTCTGTTGCAGTGGTTTCCGATGCTTCCGAGACGCCGTGCAGCGGCGAGGGCGTGTTTGACCTTGGATGAGGAGTTGAACAGCGGGAGGCTAATTGGATAGAGCAGAGTGAGGTCTGAGAGTTACAAGCCTAAGATGTCCCGACGTTGAGGCGATGCGGCGCCAGGAAAAGAACATGGAGCGCGTGATGCGCCTGCTTGGACCGAGAGCATTTCCCGGGGTACCGTCAGTAGTACTTCCGGCCGCGGCATCGTCGATTTCGACCTAGTTGGCATTGTGAGCAGTGCGGGAGCATCGAGAGATTGCTGATTGATAGTTGTGCATCCGCCAGTCCATCCCCTACAGACTTCGGGGCAGAGTTTGGAGCCTTGGAAGGCCGAGAACTGAATTGCTGCTTCGGAGAGTCGTTTGAGGACCTATTCATCCAGGAACAGTATCAGGTGCCCTGAGTTGCGCACTTTTGGATAAGGACGCCGAGAGAGTGTGGCGTCGAATTCGTCCTATTGGACCACCAGGAGAGTAGCTGAGGACTCGGATCGAGCTTCGTGCTTATCTATTCGAGGGCCTTCGTCCAACAGTGTAAAGCAGAAACCGGAAGGGAATTTGAGATACCTATATCAAGGGAGTTAGACCACGGCAGAGTTGAGTCGTGGTCGTATCGCGTTGCTAGCGACTGTAGAGGAAGTGCCTACCGCGGCGTCGGGATTAAAGTTTATTCTTATCGCTGTGTGACCCCAGGGGGTAAGTCTACCTGACCTGATTTTCGAAGCCGCCGCTTAGTGGAATTAAGATCGAGATAGTGGTCGACATAGTTTGGGAACTGCACCAAATTCGATAGCTCCTCTTGGAGTATCACCCGTGAAACAGTGAGCTGATAGCGCATTGCGGATTTTGATGGATCGAGGGGTCTATGTGATCGATACCTTGTCGTGGGAGTACGACAATGAGGATCTGAGAGTTTAATACTTGAGTATGCTGCCACGCCGATGGTATACGGCAGTGATGCCACGTTGTGAGTACACAACGGTGAGATTTCTTGGATGGTTCAAACACGGGCAGTTTTGGATTGTGCTTGGCAGATGCCTTCGTGAGATTGATAGCATTATGAAATCATTTTAGCCGAGGGCTGTGCCCTGATAGTGATCAGGAACCAGTGGGGGCATTATGAGCTTTTGCGGGGTCAAATGGATTGACTAATGCCCTACCGACTTTAGGTATTGTGCTTTTCCAGCTGTGGTTGGACGGATTGGTGGTAGTACCGTCGTGGTTATTTGGTTTCATTTTCGAAGTGACATAGAGCTTTAGGAGCACTTGAGAGTAGTGCTGTAACTTTTGAGAAAAGAAGTCATATGCCAAGTTATTAGAGTATGCATGTCGACTTCGGAAGGTGGTGTTGTTAGGCCTGTGATTCAGCTACAAGAGTGACTGTGGACCCAACGAAGAGTGATGCCGTTGGGTTTGGCCTAAACCTATGATGGTGACTAAGGTCAGAAGTTTTTTAGACTAAGCAGGGCCAGTGTAGCTATGAGGAAATAAGCTGAGGAGGATACCAACATTGTTGCAGTTGTTGCCAGCGTTAGAGAGAGTGTGAAGTTATCCTTAGACCCTTGAACCTGAAGTACTTGGTTACTCAGGAGGATTTTGGTTGAGGCAACGCCGGAGGTCAGAGTTACCGGAATTGTAAGATTGATCTTATGGCATAACATTATACCGGCAAGGACTTTTGGTCAGCACGCCTTGGATAGGCAAGCAGTGCAACCTTGGGAATGAGGTGATTGATCAATGGTTGCCCCTGATGGAACTTGAGAAATGATCCTGACGACAGACTCCCTTCTCCGGTTGGCGGATGGGAGAGTGCACTTGTGGAGCTTTGAACATACTGGTTGCTGAGGAGCAACGGGGGGGAGTTATGCCAATTGGAGGCTTAGAGTTGAAATTAGAGATCATGGTTTTTGAAAGCCGCCAGCCGCGGGGATATTTTATAGATTTGAGCTTACGCGGGGAGCTTGACCGCGGGTATTTATCGGGCTGGAAGATGTATATGTGATCATCTGCATGATTTGGATTTCGCTTCATGAAATTGGACGAAGATTGGAGCTTTTAGGAGCGACCGATGCAATTCTTGTTGGTGAGACAAAAGGAATTTGCAGTCGGGTCTTACCTTGGGTGAAGGTTCAGTGAAACCATCATGATGAGTGTGATTGGGCACTTGAGAGCTTGAGGATGAGCTGAGGATCTCCTATCCCCATCTGATTGAGACACCCTCCTGAGTTATGGATTTATTTTGGTTTCGAGGACGAAACCCTTTAAGGAGGGGAGAGTGTAGAATACCGGGATTTCGGACGATGCGCCGACCTCGCAAGATGGCGTGGAGCGGAGGAAATTGTCATGAGCGTGTTCCACTTAGGTTTACAGATGAGTTTGGGTTGATTCGGATCAACGCGGAAGCCCCAGCTGCATTCGGAGTTTTCTGGGCGTTTTCCGTGATAGAGGATTGGTTCCGGGAAAGCCTCGACCTCACAGTGGTGTGCAGAAAATTGGGAAACACTTGGAACAGGCATATTTTATAATTACAGCGGAGTTCGGGAGGTTCCGGACTGACGCGGAGGATCCGAGGGCGAAAAGTGAGTTGGAATTGGCGATTTTGGAGCCGGTTTTTGGATTGAGCACACCGACTCCACGGTTGAGCTTTTTGATGAGAAAAAGTTTTGAACATGTGTATTTTCAGATTACAGCAGAGTTCGGGAGGTTCCGGGGCAGTGCGGAGACCCCGAAGGCAAAAAGTGACTTGGAGTTGGCTTAAAGGTTGATTATTTAATTATTTAATTACTTGGGTTATTTGGCCAGTGAAGAAAGGAAATTAGAAGAGAAATGATGAGTGCATGTGGTTTTTATATTTCTTAGAAGTGAGCTTAGATATTTTGCTCTTGGGGGCATAAGGGTCTTTTTTATTCCACCTCATTAATTAGCCACCCACCCTAATTAATTTGCTGCCTCGTCACCTTCTTCTCTCCCTGCAAGCTTGCAAAGCAGAGGAATGCAAGCAGAGGAAAATGAAAGGAGCAGAGGAATGTTTGGAAGAAGAAGAAAGAGAAGAAGAAGAAGGAAAGTGAAGAGGAAAAAATTGAAAAAGAGAGGATTTGTAAGGGAGATGTGATGGTGGACCTTCGGTCGGAAGCCGAGCGGAGAGCGCGACGAGCGGCGCGCGCGACGGACGAGCGGCGCGCGCGACGGATTTAAAGAGGTATGTTGCAGTTTTTGGTTTGGAGGTTGAGCTTGGTTTTTTATTGGATTTCTTGTTTGGTTTTGAGCTGGTTTGGGGTTGTGGAGTTGGTCGGGTGCGTTTGGTTGGTTGCGGCATGGTGTGGAGGGGCCGCAGCCAGGGGCGTGCGGTTGGGCTGCGCTGGGTGCCCGGGCGCGCTCGTGCGCCCGCGCAGCAGGGCGCTGCGCAGTGGGCGCCAGGCCACTGCGCAGCGCGAGGCTGGGCGCCCGCGCAGCAGGGCGCTGCGCAGTGGGCGCCAGGCCACTGCGCAGCGTGCACCAGGGCGCCGCGCAGCGTGCCTGGCCGCCGCGCAGCGCAGCCGGGCGCTGCGCAGTGGACGCCAGGCCACTGCGCAGCGTGCACCAGGGCGCCGCACAGCGTGCCTGGCCGCCGCGCAGCGCGGCAGGGCGCCGCGCGGCGGGCCCTGACGCCGCGCGGCTGGCGCGGTTGTCGCGATGGCAGCAGCTCCGCGCGCAGCGATGCTTGCGCAGGAGCTCCTCGCGCGGCGCGGAGCGTTCTCGTCGGCCGGGGGCTCGTTTTGACGTCGGCGACCACGCATTTTACCGTGTTCTCCACTAATGTTGGTTTTTCCCCTTCTTGCTCTCACAGATCATCGTCAAGTTTGCGGCTTTCGGCGAGGTGCCGTGCGGAGCCGGATCGTTGCACGACACATAGTTTTACCTAAATTGGTCAGCTTTGAGTGTCTGAGTTTTGGGAGGTGAGCTATGGACTTTGGAAATTTGGTGTTGTGTTGTGTGTATTGGGCTATGAGTGTGTGCAGGAAATTTTGGAGACTCCTGTGGCTATTGTTGGAATATATTAGAGGAAGTGATTGTGAAGGAGAGCACTTATTTACTAATGTGCAGATTTTTGTTTTTGATGGATTTAGAGTTATGTTAACTGAGCTTATGTGAGCTTGTATTTTAGTTGCCCTGGAAGTGTAAGAGTTGTGTTGTGGGTTTAATTTGTGTTGAAGCTTACAGGATATTATGTGTGTGTATGTGTTTAATTTGGGGTGGTTTTTGGTGAATGAATTAGTGTGTACTTTTGGAGGCTTTTAATTATTGTTGATGATGATGAGGTTGTATGTGTGGAATATGTGCCTTGGTGCTGTGGGTGTGTGTGGTTATTGTTTAAAGTGGGCTACAGAGGAGACATGGAGTGTGTTGTGTATGTATTTAGAGTGTGCTGTGGGTTTTTCTTGGAGCTTCAGAGTATGTGTGTGCTGTGTGTGTGTATGGCAGCTGTAAGGTGTAAGAGGATTATGTGAGTGTATTGATGCAACCTGAGAGTGTAGTGTGTGTGTATTTGGAGTTGGATGATTATGTGAATGTGAGGAATTTTGGAACAATGTTGTTGAGTTCTGTGGATTGTGGGAACTTAAAGAATTGTGTGAGAGTTTATATGTTTATTTTTTATGCTGGAATTTTGTGAGGACTCGAGGGAATTTATTTGAGCTCCCGGGAATTTTTCCCAAGTATGCGGCAGTGTGCGCGCGCGGCGCGTTTTTCGGAGTTTCATCAATTCGAGGTTTCAGCACTTCACCAACTTCAGCGTTGCCTGCGGAAAGCGATCCAGGTGGGTTGGAATTTCTCCAAAATTTATAGAATGCCCTTTAATGCTCCTGAATGCATTTTGATCATGTTTATCATGTTACTTTCACTGTTTTTACATCTGATAGTTGCCTGGGAATTTTTAGAAAATAATTTAGAACCCCATATTATTTTTAGTATACTCCTGTTATCTTATGACACTAGGCTGCATGTTCTGTGGACATTATTTTTGCACCCTGATCGTTTTAAAAATCGAGAAAGCCCGTTTTAAGGAAAAACATCATTTTCAAGGGTAGTTTTTAAATTATGAGTTCGGCAGAGGTATGGCATTGATTCAGGGTGCATTAGGCCTCGTGGCTGGGGGACGAGGGGTCTCTTTTGAGTTTTGAGATGAATTATAGTGTCATTTGATATTTGAGCTTCCTTATGGGATAGTGAAATTACTCTAGATCATGGGTCGTATTCTGATTTAGTGGTAGAGGTGGTTCTCCCACTTAGCTTCGAGGGTTTTGGGGTTCCGGCAGATCGAGTCGTGGAAGTTTCCCGACTCAGCCATTGTCGTGCATTATCAGATTGAGTCGTTGAGGGTTCTCCGACATAGCTGTGAGAGTGTTCGGGCTATTCGTGTTTGAGTCGAGGTTCTTTTCCGACTGAGTTGTGTTTTCGAGCTTTGGGATACCGATCTGTTTGATCGTGGATTATAGCCTACATGTGCCGCATATCGAGACAGTGAGACAGATGTGATACTTGAGTTCGGTGGGGTCGCTCCCCTCGAGCTACGCCCCGGGTGCGATGATGATACCGAGCCTGACGAGGCTACGATGTGGATATGCGCCTAGTTCATATACTAGTGGTCGCTTGATACCCCTGGCCGAGCTACCATGGGGTCACCTTGTGTGAGATTGAGATAGTCGGTTTAGGACGCCCCACGTAAATCCCGTCCTCTTGTGGATGGTGGTAGTGGGCAGGTGCGTTCCTAGACGACAGGCGCAGGCTGGACTGAGCCAGTTTTGGGAGTCTTTGAGATTGGGTGTTATGAGCGAGTGGTTACATATTATGTTCTTAGATGGTTTTTAGTTTCAGCTCTGATACATATTTTTAGCTATAGATCTGACTTGCAGGGTAGACGCTTCCTCTGTGCGGCAGTTTCCGTACAGATGGCGGATCTGTTGGCGAGCCCGAGTCGCAGTTTCGACCCCGGGGCGTGACAATGGCGGTCCGGACTGTCGTAACGAAACAGACTATTTCCAGAAAAACAAACGTTCGGGGTCCGGACTGAAGTGCTTGATCCGGACTGTTCATACATTTCAGCAAAAACCCATGTTCGGGGTCCGGATCAGAATTGGCTTGGATCCGGACTGGATTTGCGCATGAACAAACACCGTTCGGGGTCCGGACTGCCGTGCCTGATCCGGATCCTAAACATGTCCCATGTCCAGTTTTTGATTTTTATGCAATTAACAATTCATCCAAGTGTTTCTACACTATAAGAAATATTCGGATCACCAAAAATATTTAGTTAAACATACATGATCCTTTTGAATTCTTCTTTTCTTGAGATTGAGGCATATGATCCAAACTTCTTCATCTTCAATCTTCAAGACTTAAATAATTTCACGACATACGCCAACACAAATTCCTTAACACCCACGACTAGGGATGATGGGGACCCCTCACGTTGAGGCGACTGCTTCTTGGGCACTATAGGGGTTGGAGGCACCAAGGATTGAGCACAGTATCTGGGTTAGGGGCCCAGCGTGTTTGTGACAGGGGATTTAACGATTCATGAGGGGGAAGTGGAATGCTCTGGTGTATTGTTCATTACAGTTTTATAGCATTTACTTGTTTATCATCTACTTTATCAGTCACTGACTACCCACACTATGACAGGTCCAAGCAGGGGTCGGAACCGGGACGACGGTGAGGCAGCGTTTAGAGGACCTTAGCCGTTGAGGCTAATGAACTTTCAGTTTTGCGGTTATCTTTTATTGTTCTTGGTTAGTAATCTTGTGATTGCTTGTTAGTGGATTATTGTGGATGTTGGGTTGAGATCTTAGCTTAGGGATAACATCTTATATCTGTGCTTGTCGAGACTTATGTATGCGGCTTGTTTTCAAATATCAAAATGGTTTTGAAAGTGTTTTCAAACCAAGTGTCGTGTGGGCACTGATTTCTAAACCCGTGGATTTATCCTTTCAAGCAATGTTGCCGCTTAAAAGAGATTGCGAAAACGTTTTGTAAAATCGGGTGTCGTGTGGACACCGTCTTTCAAACCTATGGATTTATCCTTTCATTGCGATGTGGTGATTATGATTCTATGGTTAAGTGTGATCTCTCCTTCTGATTGCTCAATGATTGCATGGTTAAAGTACTAGTCATGTTCGAAACGCCATACATATACAAAGGAGACTCCGTCCGTTTGGGGAGTGAATTTGTATATGTGGCGGGTCTGGCGCGCACCGGAGGCAAGGTTAATTTCAAGAAAAAAATATACACGTTTTTCTGCCCTTTTAAAACCTCTGGGGCGTGACACTCCCGCTCCGCTGCACCGCGCCAGCCCGCGCGCCCTGCCCGCGCGCCTGCCCGCACCCGCGCGCTGCCCGCGCCTGCTCCCGTGGACCGAGCCCACTGCGCCGCGCCTCCCGCTCCGCCACGTGTCGTACGGCACCAATAGGAGGCCGCCACGTGGCACCGCCCTCGGTCCACCGGTCCACCATGCACCCAAAAACACTGAAAACTTTCGGGTGTCCGGACTCAGAAAAATACAACCAAGCAGCCAATTTTCATTATTTTTCCACGCTGAACCCAAATCCGATGTCCGTTTCGTGAGAAACCACTTCTAAAATTCGACGGGTGCATCCAAATACACTCGTGATCCATTCAACACACTGAGCCCCTTTCTTGAGTCTGATACACACCCAAACACCTCCAACACCCAACAAAGGCCTCTAGAAGTTGCTAATCCAACAGTAATCCTCTCGCGAAAATTTGGGTCCTCACACATGGCGTCGCACAAAATACATACATCAACCACAACCAGTTTTTCATACATAGAGTGCTAAATAAAGAGATAAGCTAGTCTTTTCAATCATCTAAGAGAACATCACCCACACAGCATACTCCAAGTTATAAGGATAAAACTACAAAGTTTAAAAATAGTGCCTACCCGACACTCAGTTTTGGAAAACAGATTTCACAAATATTTTATCACTTTGAAATGCTCCCACATTCCAAATGCATCCACAAAACCATAAAACCAAATCCAAAAGATCACTAGCTGTCCAAAGTGTCCATATGTCCCGACATCCACATCACACAATGTCCACATCACATAATGTCCACATCATCTGCAAGTTGCATTAACCAAATGTGTGGGTTATGCGATAATGGATTTAAATAGGGAAAAAACCACCTAGAGGGGGGGTGAATAGGTGTAAACAATAAAACTCAACAATCTTTGCATAAAAATAACCCAATGTGGAAAATAAATAAAGTACGCAAGATTTTAAGTGGAAAACTTCGTCACAGGAGTAAAAAACCACGGGACCGATAACACGGTGAAATCCACTAAGATTAAACACGTACAAGGTGATATACCGTAACACTACGACTCAACCTTTTCCATACGCTCCGAGTAGATCTTCTCAGCTCGCTCCACAACGCGCCTCGAATCCACGATTTGCGTCCTACGCCGAATCCACGACGTCCAAACGAATCCACTGTCTTCACCAATATAGCACGTATCAATCACACGAACGTACCTCACTTCGAATCCACGAAAGCGGTAGCACCTTGAATCCACAAGGCCACGCTAATCCACGCGCCGATTGTCCTTTCGGAAATCGTTGTTTTGTTTATTGGTGGTGATAACCGAATACTTAGATCATATAGATAGATAAGGAAAACACCTTCTAAGTATTCATCGATTTGATTTTTCAAAAGAAAAGATTGAAAAACCTCGAATCAGATCGATAAATATAGAGAAAGAAAACCTAGAAAGAAATTGGTGTTTACCTTTTCTTCTCTATACGTGGATTACCTTTTATTCCTTGAAAATAAGAAATTTAAGAACCTTCGGAATAATAGGAATACCCTAAAAAATGATATTAGGGTCTATTTATAGGTTAGAAACCTTTTTGAAAGAGATAAGAATCAAAAACTGACTTAACAGAATTTTTTCCTCACGGCGGTCCGGACTGGATTTCGGCTGATCTGGACTGTCGTCTTTTTCAGAGAATTTCTTGAAAAAACAGTTCGGGGTCCGGACTGGATTTGGCCTGATCCGGACTGTTCATGCGATTGAACAAAACACAAAGTTCGGGGTCCGGACTGATGTGGGAATGATCCGGACTGTAATTCCGCATGAACTTGACCTTGTTCGGGGTCCGGACTGAAGTGGGGATGATCCGAACAGTAATTCCGCATGAACTTAACCTTGTTCGGGGTCCGGACTGGATGTGGTTGGTCCGGATCCTGAACATGTAAAATGTCAAGTTCTTGATTTTTATGCAACGAAAATTATTTCTAGTGTTTCTAAACTATAAGAATGTATTCAGATTACCAAAAATATTTAGTTAAACATACCTGATCCTTTTGAATCCATTCTTCTTGAGATTGATGTATGTGATCCACAATTCTTCAACTTCAATCTTCAAGACTCAAAACACTTCACGAAATACGCCAATACAAAGATCCTTAACAAAATGTAATAACCAAAAGGGAGCAGTAAAATATCACCAGAATGACGAAAAACCGAATCACTCCCTAGTCGTAGCCTCACCCCCGTCCCCGACCGAACCTGCCACATGATGGGAGTCAGTGACGAAAACCATAGGAAGGAAAATAGATAAAATGATGATCAAGTGCAAAAGATAGGTACGATAAAGTAAACAGGACATCAAACCGAAAATCAGAACTCCCAAGTCATCCATACTGCTATTCCGGTTCCCAACACGAAACCCGAAAATACCCGCCTCATCGGTCCTCTGGCCTAAGGCAATACCTCAAACCTGCTCAATCACCGGTGTCAAACAAACCCACATCGCAATGGCCGCGATTCCGTAATGTCCGTGGGGATCCCCTCACGCACTAGCCATGTAAGAATCACGGGTCATACAAACCACTTCTCTGGAAAAGTACACCCTTGCGGTGGCCGAACCGCTGGTGTACGTGACAGCGCCATGAGCCCGAACGATCACAAAAACCGTGAAATATATCCGCGACAATAGTCGCTCCTGTGTAACAAACTGCGGTAACTGAAACAGATAAGTCAAAAGATCCGTCTATGTCCTTTACGGATGTACCGTTCCATCATAATAGCCGTGACAATGTCCTTCCTTTCATTTAAAAATAACGATGCCAAAAGAAACAGCAAGAGGAAGAGGTGGGTTGAACACCACCGTTCAACAACGTCCCTACCCCGGTTCGGGTACCCACCTCAATCGGCGATGAAAACGGAGCACAAAAATCCTTCTACAACCTCGCGACCTTATCCGGACGCGATCGGCGGCGCACAAGAAGTCAAGCGGCGGCGGCGACGGCAAGCAGCTCGGCACGTGCTCGCAGCCCGCAAGCGGTGCAGCAGTCCATGCGGCCCGCAAGTGCGTGCGGCTTGCCCGCAAGCGCGTGCGGCTGGCCCTGGGAGCGGCAGTGATGTAGCTCCCAGCGCCTAGCGTGCGGCCTGCTGAGGTGCGGCAGCGCCCGGCGCCCAGCACCCCTTACGGCCCGGCTGGTTGCTCCCAGCGCCTTGGCGGCCCACCTAGCGCGCGGCGGCCTGCACCTAGCGCGTGCGGCCCGAAGCGGCGTGGCAGCGCATAGCGCGCGGCCCCCCAGCGGTGCAGCAGCGCCTGGGGCGGCCTTGCCCTGGCGCGGCGGCGCCTAGTCCGCATTGCTGCAGCGCTCAGGCAGCAACGCCTGCCAGCGCGCAGGCAGCAGCGCAGCTGCACGGCACCTTGCGGCACTCGGGCAACGGCACTGCTGTGCAGCGCCCGGCTCGACTTTGGCAGCGACGCGGTGACTTGCGGCTTTGATAACGGTGGCGGCGACCTCCCATCTACGACAACGGCGACGGCGGCCTCCCATCTCGGACAACGGCGGCGGCGGCGACTCCGCCCAAACCCCCCGCTCCGATGAAAATCCCAAGAAACCCAACCGAAAGGACGAAAAATCTGACGAAAGCCAAAATGGTGTCAACGGAAAGACAAGAACCAACTTTGTTACCGACGGGGAAGACAATTTGAATCCTGGACTCCGATTTTTGATCTCCGGTCTCCGACGATGGTGGCGTTCCCGAATCCGCCCTCCAATGATGATGGCGTTTCCAACTCCAAGCTCCGGCGCGCACAACGAGGAAGAAGAAAAACTAATCTTTTTCAAAAATGAGGATTGGGATCTTTTTGTTTCTTTCTGTCAAGTATAAGATAAATCCCAATCCCCATGTATTTATATGAGATTCTTAACCACCCTAACCACTTTTTTCTCGATTTGCGTGCCAAGATAATCGAAACGCCCCTTATTCATGAGCACGGATTTCAAAACACCACAAAGCATTAATGGGTGGTTAAAGTGATTTAAAATATGTTTGAAATATTTTTGAAATATGTTTGAAATATGTTTGAAATGATTTGACCGCACTTTACTACTTTAGCAAAGTCGGTGCACTACAAAATAGTGGATTTTCAGCTTTTGGGTGCTGTTTCTGACACCCTAAAGTGGGTTCGGGCGCCTGGTTCATCGCGGCATTGTAGCTCAGGTGCGGGTCAACGTGGGCACGGAGACCGGACATGTGGCGGTGCGTGATTGGGTGAGCGGCGGCCTCAGGATTGCGCGGATAAGGGCTGCCACGTGGCAGCGCGCGATTGGCCGAGCGGGATTACGGTCAGCGACTAGGCGAGCGACGCGTGCGCGCTGCGGGCACGACATGTGTCTTTCGGGTGCAGTTTCTGAGCGCATGGGGGTTGTAGTGGCCTAGACTTTTGTGTGGCTTCCCCCCTGTGTTCCGTGGTGTGAGACACCTATTATTGGTGTCGGGCCCGTAACGCGTCAAATGGACGTGTTGGATGGACTCAGTGAGGTTTTGGATCAAGCCTGTCTTTCGGCTGCTTTTGCTGAATTTTAAAAGTGGTTTCAAGCTAATTGGAGGTCGTATTTGGATTCAGCGTGGAAAAGCACTTGAAAACGGTTATTTACTTGTATTTTTCTGAGTCCGGATGCCCAAAAACGGACACCCTGAAGTTTTCTGAGGATTCGGGTGCATGGGGGAGGTCGTGGACCGGCTGGGTGCCACGTGGCGGCTTGGGATTAGCCGGCTCAAACGGCGCTGTCCACGTGGTGGCTCGGCGGGTGCATAGACCGGGGCGGGGGACATGTGGCGTCCCCGGAGTAGTCGGCGCACGCGGCGCGGTCCACAAAACCCGCGCGGGTGCATGGACCGGGCGGGGGGCATGTGGCAGCCGCGGGTTGGCGGGCTCACGTAGGCGCGGTCCATGGTGGCGCACGGGAGTGCCTCGAGGCGCGTGTGTGGCAAGGTGGCAGGCGGCCCGGCAGGGCACGCGTGGACGCGGTCGAGGGCAGGCCACGTGGAGCCCTGCTATTCGCGGGCGCCACCTACCTCTTTGACCGGGCGCGGGCCACGCGGCGGCTTCCGAGCGCGCTTGCACACACTGTCCCGTGTTCGGGACACGTGTCAAGCGCGGGTGGAACCGGGAGCTGGTCGGATGGCTCCTGGGATCCCATTTTGTGCGCCCGAAAGATTCGGGCACCCGGTTTCTCGGCCCGAAAGTGGATTGGGCCCATTTTTCGGGCTGGGCCTATAAATAGGCCCCATTCTGCAGCCTGTATCCATTTTTCTGGGCTTTTTCTCAGAGGGCTTTTTACAGGGGACTTCTTCCACTTTATGTTTCCCACCTTGTGAATGAGTTCTGGGATTTTTGGAGGCCGCAACTTCGACGTCTACTGCGATTCGGCGCACTTTCACGTTCCTTCTTCGGCGGCCTTTTTCATCGCGTTTCGGTCCGCTGGCTCCCCTGGGCAACCCTGAAGGAGTTTTCGGGTGATTCTTGCACCTGTGTTTCCACGACAGGTAGGGCTACATTTCTTGTATTTACGGCTTCCCTCCATTCCAAGCTTTTCTTAGGTTTTACGGATCATCTTGTGACCCCTTTTTCTGCGGCAGATTTTTGGATAGTGGAGGGGTTTCTGTGGGATTTCTCGGCCCACGGATGTCGGAACGAGGAGTGCAAGTACTTGATTCACATCTACTAATCGCGAGGAACGCCGCCGCGATTTTTTTGGGATTTTTGGAGGTTGCTTCGAAGGTAATAATTCCACTTTTTCTGGACTGAATGCTGCAGAGTTGTGTTCTTAAGGAGTTTCGTGTTTCCCGCGGTGTTTTAATTGTATCTTGATCTACAAGTATCGGAACGGGACGTGCGAGTACTCGATTTGCATCTACTCGACACGACGATCGCAGTGGTGATTTTTCTAGATTTTTTGGAGGTCATCTCGTAGGTGAAAATTAACCAACTTCTGGACTGGTTGCGCGGACAATGGCATTATGTGGATTATCGAATTTATTGTGCACCATATTGTTTGTTGTTGCAGTTTTCGCGGTGAGCCGGGGTTTTCCTTGAGTGAGGGCGAGTTTGGATCTGTGCTTCGCGTGCTTCGCGATCGAGGTGGGTGGTTGTTGCGTACCTCTATTTCGACATGCTCACTAGGATTATTAGAGAGATCTCCCTCGTGCTAGGATATTTAATTAGTACTTGTGGTTGGAATTTATGCATGCTTGTATGGATATATTGTTAGCTTTGTTAGCTTTGTTAGCACTTAACCTTGCATGTGGAATTGATTATTATATTGGGACAAGGTGATTTATCCTGTTAGTGGGTACTACTTGAGGATTTTTTGGACATGCATAGGTGGATGGTTCATGTGAGGGTGATTAGTGGTTTATGTGAGAATCATAATTGTTGCTACTCCTTATTTTCCTTTCCAAATGAGAACACTTGCATGCTTGTATGGACATCTAGTTAGGCCATCTTTTACTGCTACACTATCATGTTTGGATCTGACTTAGGAGAAACCATGATTGTTCTTTTCTCCTTTCTTTCTAGACTCTAGATACATGTTGCTCGGGTTCGAGCAGGGGTTTGGGATAGTGTAGCCGGGGCCTGGATTGAGGGGTATTGCGGCGACCGCGGATATTGGGCGGTTGACAGGGTGTCGGTTGTTGACCTTGATTGTGGATTGTGGGGTATTGCGGCAACCGCGGATATTGGGTGGTTGACCGGATGTCGGTTGTTGGACTTGATTGTGGATTCAGGGGTATTGCGGCGACCGCGGATATTGGGCGGTTGACCGGGTGTCGGTTGTTGACCTTGATTGTGGATAGTGGGGTATTGCGGCAACCGCGGATATTGGGCGGTTGACCTGATGTCGGTTGTTGGACTTGAGTGTGGATAGTGGGGTATTGCGGCAACCGCGGATATTGGACGGTTGACCCGATGTCGGTTGTTCGACTTGATTGTGGATAGTGGGGTATTGCGGCAACCGCGGATATTGGGCGGTTGACCGGATGTCGGTTATTGTACTTTTACTTTTGGGTCTGGCATTAGCCAGCTGGTTGTATTTATTTTGGTGAGCTGGGAGAGACAGATGTATTATTTTTACAGATGTACTGTATTTTACTTCCAGTTTCAGTCTGAGATGTAGTAGTTTTTAGTTCAGCTCTGCTTTTATTGTTCTTTTATTGTATCTCTTATATCTGAGCAGGTTACTAGCGCTTCGTGTATGCGGGAAACTCCGTGTGCACGGCAGATCTGTAGACGGGCCCGGGTTATGGTTTACACCCAGGGCGTGACAGGGGTAGATTCGGGTGTCCGAAAGTTGCCCCTCAGGCTGAGCATGGGCCAGTTTTGGACATCTATTTATAGAGTTCTTTCTCCTCATTTCTGGTTTTTTTTTGGAGAAGTTCTTGGGAGCCCTTTTGCAGAGAAGAATCTTGGCCATCCCCCACTACTCTTATCACCATTGGAGAGAAAGTGAAAGCTCCATCTTCATCTTCTTCCCTACCATTGGAGAGCTTCACCATTGTTGCAACTACAACCTTCTCCGTCGACGTTTCGTGCGCGGCTTCCCCAGGACAAACCGCTTGGAGTTTTTGGCTGAAATTTGGAGGAGAATTCACAAGAGGTAGATCTACAACTTTCCTATTGATCACTTCCCTTCATTCTCACATTTTCTTGGGATTTTTACATCAACTCTAGAGCCCTCGTACACAGGGTAGAGTTTTGGGCAGAGTTTAGTATTTATGGATTTTTTTTGTTGTTTGTTCATGGATTTTGGAGTTTAAAGGCTTGATTTTCATCGAGACTCACAGAGGAACACGTTGGTACCCTTCGTGGAGATTTTGGACGTGATTTACACAGGTATTTTTACTGTTCTTGTTGACCCTGTGACAGAGTTAGGTGCGGATTTTCTATTTTGGACTTGTCTTGATGTTTGGACTTTGGGGATGCAGATTTCTTGGAACTTCGGTTCTTTTTGGAGATTTCATAATTTGAGCATATTATTAGGGTCAAGGCGAGTATCTTCTCTTTTGATTTTAGTTGGAGATCACATTTGGTTTGGCACTTACACTTCATTGGAGTGTTTGCTTATTTTTGGAACAAATTTTGGACAGCAATGGATGATGATATAATTTCTTCATATTTTGCTCGTGGATTTTAAGATTATAAGGCTTGGAACTCTTCTAAACTTCAAGATGAACAAGTGAGCACCTTGATTGGAATTTTTGAAGGTGAATTGTGCTCGTTATACCCTTGTCTTGTGGCCCTTTGACAAAATTCAGCATTGCATATTTTCTTATAAACCCCTTTGTGATGTGCAGCTTTGGGGAGCCATTTCGTGGTGATCTTGAGATTTTTATGGAATTGCAAGAGCTTCATCACATCCTTATGTTGAGGTGAGCAACTTTCCATTTGGTTTCAGCTTGTGATCATGTTTGATTTAGCATCTAAACCAAGATGAACTCGATGCTGATTTTTTAGTGCAAAGTGGACAGCAACTTGATGATCCAGCCTTTTGATGATTCTTGGCTCTTGAGGAGAGCTTTTCTTAGCTTCTTGGATGTTCCTAAGATGGAGGAGAACTTAGGAATCAAGTTTGGGGCTTCCTATAGAGGTAATTTCTACAGAATTGCATTCTTTCTCCAAGTTTGTTGTTTGCTGGAATTTCTGTGCAGAGGTTGATGATTTTGCAATTGTGCTCAATCCGGCAGTGATCTCGGAGTGATTCTTGGTTTGTTAGATCAGTAGGAGGCGGCGGATCATGCACGCTAATTTTCAACACGATCGGACTTTAGATTGACGCATTTTCAGGTGGGTTTCCTGAGCACATCAAGCTGTGACATACTCATTAGGGCTACTTGAAATTTAGCATGACGTTTGTTGATCCATCCATGTCTTTCCTTTTCTTATAAATCATGCTAAAGCTTATTATCTTGATGACCTCTAAACCTGTCTTGTATGAGGACAATTGCATGCTTGTATGGACATCTAGATAGGTTACTTTCCTTATTGCTACACTATCATGTTGGAATTTGACTTAGGAGAAAACTCGTTACTTCATTCTTCTGCTTCTTGTATGACTTATAGTGGCAAAAACCAAAGGAAGGAAAATCGATAAAATGATGAATGACTGCAAAAGATAGGTATGATAAAGTAAACAGGACATCAAACCAAAAACCGGAACATTCGAACCATCCATACCGCTACCTCGGTTCCCACCAAAGGAATCTGAATATACCCGCCTCGTTGGTCCTCTGACCTTAGGCAATACCTCAAACCTGCTCATCCAACCGGTGCCAAACAAACCCACATCGCAATGTTCGCGATTCCGCAATGTCCGCGGGGGTCCCCTCACGCAATGGCCGCATAGGGATCACGGGTCAAACAGGCCACCTCTCCGAAAAAGTACACCCTTGCGGTGGCCAAACCGCTGGTGTGCGTGACAGCGCCATGAGCCTGATGATCACATATCCATGTAACAAACCGCAGTAACTGAAATCGATAAGGTCAAATGCCCATCCATGTCCTTTATGTATGTACCGTTCCGTCACAATAACCGTGATAATATCCTTCCTCACATTTTAAAATCACAATGTCAAAAGAAACAACAAGAGGGAGAGGAGGGTTGAACAACACCGTTCAACAACGTCCCCCACCCCGGATTGGGTACCCACATCAACCAACGACGATAACGGAGCACAAAAACCTTCCAACATCCCCACGACCTTGTCCAGATGCGATCGGCAGACCTCTTGGTGGAGAAGGAAGAGTGCGGGCTCCTACCGTTGTGTTGACGAGACCCACGACGAAAAAACGAGCTAACGAAAGCCTCCTGACGGAAAAATGAACCCAAAACCGTCAACAAAACCCAATTAGAAACCAATTTCGTCAAACAAGAGTCAACCGAAAATCCGATGGTGAAAACGGCGGTGGCTAGGTCAATCGGCTCGGCCAATCGGCTCGGCCAAGGGCTCGGCGTGCGCGCGGCTCGCAAGCGACACGACCTAGTGCGCAAGCAGCAGCCCGCAAGCGGTGCAGCTGGCCTGGCACGCATGCGGTGCGTGCGGCCCGCAGCGGTGCGGCTGGCCTGGCGCGCATGCGGTGCGACCAACACGGCTTGGGCAGCGGCGCGACAGCTTGCGGCTAGTGCAACGGCGGAGGCGACCACACGACTAGGGTAACGGTGCCGACGGCCTTGCCAAAAACTCCGCCCAAACCTCCCACTCCGACGGAAATCCAAGAAACCCAAACGAAAGCACGAAAAACCCATCGAGCATCAAAACAAAGGAAACGAAATGCACAAAACCAAGAACCAACCTTGTTTTCGACGGGGAAGATGATGCGATTCCCGAACACCGATCTCCGATCTCTGGTCTTCGGCGGCGGTGGTGTCCCCGAATCCGGCCTCCAACGACGATGGCATTTTCGACTCCGACACCCGGCGCGCACAACGAGGAAGAAGAAAAGCTAATCTTTTTTCGAAAAGAGGATTGGGGTTTTTGTTTCTTTCTCTTACGTATAAGATAAATCCCAATTCTCAAGTATTTATAAGAAAATTTTCAACCGCTTTAACCATTTTTTTCTCGATTTGCATGCCAAGATAACTGAAATGCCCCTCATTCGTTAGCATGAATTTTAAAGCACCACAAAGCATTAACAGGTATTTAAAAAGCCTTTTCGGGCCTGTTAACATCGAAAAATCATACCAGGAGATTCGTACATCGAACTTCCAAACCGATCGCACTGCGATTCTCCGTTTAACAAGCTCTACAACATGACGACCAAAACCAACAAAAATGACACAAGAAGAAAATAAGAAAAACAACACGCATACCAAAAATAACTCGAAGGGAAAAACCGTAGGCACTACAGTTATGTTGCTCGGGACTTGAGCATGGGTTTGGGTTAGTGTAGTTGTGGCTATCTAGTCGGGGTGGGATAGCATCCGATTGTTGACTCGTGGGTTGTTCGGTAACCGCGGATCTTGGGCGGTTGGACTGATTAGAGATCATGTATCGAGTCGGGTGGATTTGCACCGGATTGTTGTGCCACGCCCCGGGCCCCAGCGGAAGCCTACCCGGTACGTGCACAGACCCGCTGTGTGCACAAGGTACCCCCCGGTACACACAAGGCGTCTAAAATAACAAAGCGGAAAGGAAGCAACATACACATCCTACTAGTAATCAGAGCACAACACAGCTAAACTAAGCATAAAAGAGAAGAAGAGTAGATAACAACTGTCATACAAAAGTTAAAATCCAATATACAAAAGTAGTTCCTCTCAATTACAACCTATCAAAATACATAGGTGGTCTCTATAACGAAATACATCAACACCTCTTTAGTCAGGTGGTTATTGTTGCTCGGGTTTGAGCAGGGGTACGGGATAGTGTAGCCGGGACCTTGGGGTCGGGGACAGGTGGTATTTGATTATGGGTTGTGGGGTATTGCGGCTACCGCGGATAGTAGGCGGTTGACCGGATACAGAATATTTCACCCGATTTTGGATTTGGGGTTATTGCGGCTACCGCGAATAGTAGGCGGTTGACCGGATGTCGGATGTGGGACATGATTGTGATTGTGGGTTATTTCGGTGACCGCGGATATTGGGCGGTTGACCGGGTGTCGGTTGTTGGGCTCGATTGTTGACAATGGGTATCGCGGCGACCGCGGATATTGGGCGGTCGACCAGATGGTTACTTATGCATCAGATTGGGGATCGGGGTTCTTTAGTGGAGGGTTTAGTTCCACTTGAGTATAGTTGTGATCCAATCCTGCTTTTATGATACTTGTGACAATGATTGAGTTTTATTATCACACCGGCGCGGCTTTATATGCCCGGTGATGCTTTCCTCGTGTGGGTCGCTCCTCTCGAGTGCCACTCCGGAGCGCGCGGAGCACCAGCTAGGTGCCGGATAGGCCTTGAGTTTTGCTATCACATCGGCGCGGCTTATTTGCCCGATGATGAGGGCGGCAACAGGAGTTTTGCTATCACATCGGCGCGGCTTACTTGCCCGATGATAAGGGCGGCATAGATTGGGTTTATTAGGATGGTTTTGGTAACTGATGCATACTTACGGTTATTCCAGTCTAGGACTGCATTTTAGAGGCATAGTAGTGGTAGTTTCCTTTCTTCAGCAGTCATTATTACTTACCACACTTCTTTCCCTTTTGCCTCTGGTAGGCCTAGTGGGTGCGTCAGAGTTTGAGGATTTACCCACTAGGGGAGGCTACTGGCTCACCCCCATTCTTCTTTCCTCTTTTTCTTCTCCCTTGTTTTGCAGTGTTTTCTGCGGGTGCTGCTGGGCTTTCAGCGGCGGGTCGAGGAGAGAGGACGGCTGAGTAGATAGATCTCGAGGCAGGATGAGCGAGTTAGCTGGACTGTTGGTGTACCTATGTTCCTCAGACGGTTGTACTTTTACTTTTGGGACTGGCTTTTGCTAGCAGGTTGTATTTATTTTGGTGAGCTGGGAGAGACAGATGTATCATTTATACAGATGTACTGTATTTTATTTCCAACTTCAGTCTGAGATTTAGTAGTTTTAGTTCAGCTCTGTTTTTATTGCTCTTTATTATTATCTCTTATATCTGAGCAGGTTACTGGCGCTTCGTGTACGCGGAAAATTCCGTGTGCACGGTGGATATGTAGACGGGCCCGGGTTCTGGTTTACACCCGGGGCGTGACATCCGGCTTGGAAGGAGCGACCCTACCAAACATGTGCGAATGAGCACAAATGGCAAGCAAGCAAGTCCATCGTGTCTAAAACACGGAATAGTCATCATCGTGTCTAAAACACGGAATAGTCATCATCGTGTCTAAAACACGGAATAGCCATCATCGTGTCTAAAACACGGAATAGTCATCATCCTGTCTAAAACATGGAATAGCATCATCGACCTTTAGGTCGGGACATAGTATCTCGAGTGTCAAAGTTTCATATACAATATTAGCATTATCTTGCGTAATGAAAGAGTAAAGCATTTACAAGGTATCCTCATGTCTTAAACATAGAATCTTACTATTTAGCTTAATTGTAACAAGTTTAGAAGTTTTATACTTGTATCTCAATACACTGGATGACACTAGTGTCATAATGTCCATTTGAACATGTTCATGTTCCCATATTTCTAATACATGTATAGATGTTCTTTATTCATATCAAAGAGCTTAAGTTCACGAAAATTCCTATTTAAACCCCTCTTAAAGTGCCCATGCACATACAATGTTTACGTCCACTACATAGAGTATGAAATTTTCTACACATGAAGAGGTTCAAATGCATGATCATAAATCATGATAAATCAAACGATTCATGGTTAATATAACAATGATGCCCAAAAAGTCTATAGAAGACATAGGGGAAGTTCACCCATTTCGGTGAGAGCAAACCCACTAGATAGTGGCCAAACCCTTGTGAAGGAACCCGTCCAAGTTGCCCGCCTTTCCACTTATGCTCCAAGAGAAGTTTCCAAAGGGGCAAAACATCATAAAAAAAACTAATCACGAAATTTCTTACCTTAGCCTCCAAGCACTCCAAGCTCTACTCGAAGAATAGCTTGTATTTCCCTTCTCTCCAACCTCCTTCCAAGCTTGATCTTCTCCACACAAGCTTTCCTCTAAGCTTCTCTTGTTGGAGAAGTGTTCCCACGAGAGAGAAAAAAGAAAGAGAGAGATATGTGTGCGTGGAGAAGAAGGAAAGTTTTCACTCATAAAAAAAAAAATTGTTCTTACGTCCATGTCTTTTCAATGTCCCATCAAGTTCCTATCAAGGTCCTATCAATGTCCCATCAAGGTCCTATCAAGGTCCTATCAATGGTGCCAAACACTATTCCTTCACACAAAAATCCACAAGAAAGAGAAAAGGAAAAGGAGTATTCCCAACCTCTTTTAAGCTCAAATTCCATCTTGGAAGTACAAGGGATAGGAACTAGGGCTCCAACTCTCCGGAAACCTTCTGGATTCTTCCGGAAGCTTACAAAAACATCCGAAGGGTATCATTCAACCCTTCACACACTAGAACTTCACAATTTGCTAAAGTAAGGTGTACTACATGTTGACTCGTGGGATGTTCGGTAACCGCAGATCTTGGGCGGTTGGACTGGTTTGAGATCTTGTATCGTGTCGGGGTGGATTATCATCGGATTGTTGACTCGTGGATTGTTCAACAACCGCAGATTTTTTGCGGTTTGGCCGGTTGTTGATTATGCATCAGATTGGCGCCGGGATTACATTAGTGGGTAGAGTTTTCCACTTTGAGCATTGTTTATGACTGATGCCTGCTTTATATATATATATATATATATATATATATATATATATATATATATATATATATATATATATATATATATATATATATATACACCTGACATAGTTACTTTTCTCGAGTGGGTCGCGCCCCTCGAGTGTGATGATCCGGAATTCTACAGGGCTTTTACTGTGTAACCGGCAGCTTCTGGAGGCCTACGGGGCATGTCGGCGGTGTTCGTGCGCCAATTTGGACACAAGTGATTGACTCCGGGCTTAAAGTGGATCACGTGGGTAATCAGGGAACCCCGTCGGATGTTTATAGGTGTTTTCGCGCAAATCGGATATCAGATTTGGACTCGGCACGAAATTCGGATTGAAAATGCCTTTTCGGGAGCCTCCGGCGATTTATTGGATGGGAATTTGGCGAAGCGGACATCAAATTCGGGTTCAGCGCGCGAAAACGGTCAAGATGGACTATCTGCTGGATTTTTCTGAGCTTCGGGTACTGTTCACCGCCGGAACAGTAACTCCGGCGATCGCCGGCGGCGGCGGCGGCGGCGGGCAGCGTCGGCGGGCGGCGGCGCGGCCTCGGGCAGGCGGAACGGCGGCGGCACAGGGCGTGGGCAGCGCGCGGGCGCGCGGGCAGGCGCGCGGTCCACGCGGCCGTCGTGCACCAAGGCGGGGGCACGTGGCACCACCCCATAGGCCGGCTCACAGCTCACGGTCTACGGAGCATGATGGTTGGGTTTTGGTTCACGGTGCACCGGAGTGGACACGTGGCAGGTTACCATTGGTTCGGCTTACGGAGGCTCGTGCACCGGGTGCAGCGGTCAGTGGCAGGGACACGTGGCGCTTCCCTATTGGCTGGTCAACTGTGCGGGCAGGAGGGGCAGCTGGCGCGGGCAGGCGCGCAGGCGCGACGGTACTGTTGTCGGGGACGCGTGTCGACTCCCGGGGTTGGCCGCGTGGCGCAGCGGGAGTGGAGGATTTGGGTTGTCGCCTGTTCGGGCGACACGTGGCAGGCGCTGAGGCGGGTCGGACGGACCGCGGATCCCGTCCGACGGCGCGCCTTGGGCCGGGCCGCACTGTGCGCGCCCGAAAGTCTTGGGCCGGGCCGCACTGTGCGCGCCCGGAAACTTCCGGGCGCCCGAAAATTGGGACCCGGATGGCATTTTGCTATTTGTTTGGGAGGCCTATTTAAACAGCCCGAGCTCCTTTCTTCTCACTTTTTCCACCATTTCCGAGCCTCCTCTCACCAAGGTGTCTTCAGCAAAGTTGTTCCCCTTCGAGTTCTACATCTTCTGGAGGATTTCCAAGATTTGTGGTGGCACACACTCCGAGGTTTGGATTTTACGGCGCGGCGCGACGCTCGTTCCCTTGTGATTCCCTTCGTCGCATTTCAGTGCACGGACTCTCCCGAGCTACCCCGGCACTCTTTTTCAGCGATTCTTGCGCCATCGTCTTCACGACAGGTAGGGCTACGTTTTCCGTGTTTGCTGGTTTTTCCCATCCCGAGGTTTTCATGGGTTTTTCGGATCATCTTGTGACCTCTTTTTGCTGTGATGGAGTTTTGGACAGCGGTTCGGTATTTCGGCGATATCTCCACAACCAGACATCGGATTGAGGTGATTCAAAAGGCAATTTGCATCTACGCATCGCAAGGAGTCTCTCTGAATTTTCTTGGATTTTCTGGAATTTTCCCCGAAGGTGAGAAACCCCTTTTTACAGAACTTTGTAGCACAGTTTTGGGTGGAAGTATTGTTCGGGGTAGTTCTCTTGTCGATTTTGGATCTCAGCGTAGAAAACTCGTGTGGGAACGTGCAGGTACTCGTTTCGACCGGTTCGTCGCGAGGATCGTGACGGTATTTTTCCTGGAATTTCTCGAGCAGATCTCGCAGGTGAAAAAAGGCAAAACTGTGGACTGATTGTATTTGGGACAGATTTTGGTGTGAGCATGGTGGATTAATTGTGCTTGTTCTTTTGGGGTATTTTTGTGCAGCACCGTGGTGATCGTTGAGACCGGGCGCGGACTTCGCTGTTGGGATCGGGGTTTAGCGCTCGAGGTGGGTGGTTGCTTTACTCCTCTTTTCTGATATACCCACTAGGAATATTAGAGTGATCCCCTTTATTGGACATGTTGAATGGTCACCTAATGGACATGCATGCTTAACTAGATAATTGTGAGCCTATCATATGGAAAACATTATATTGGAAACTTGACATGTTGGAACTTATACATGCTTCATGGACATCGTTTTAGCATTTAACCTTGCATAAGGGGGGGGATGTACTTTCATATTGTGATATTGTGAGGTGTCTTGTGGGAGGGTACCACTTGAGGATTTTTGGACAGGCATAGGTGGATGATTCATGTGAGGGTGATTAGCAGGTTATGGACATGTGCGGTTGGATTATGATTTAGCATGATGATTACACCCAGGTGGAGTTATTACTTGATACACATGATGAACCACTATTTGTCACTCCCCTTCTTTCTTCCATGAGGAGATAGGCTTGAGTTCAGGGATATCTAGTTAGACCATTTCTGATCGCTACACTATATGTTGGGACTGCCTTGGGAGGAACCCTATTGTCTCTTCTTCCCCCTATTCCTTAGGCAGGCGGCTATTTGTTGCTCGGGTTTGAGCAGGGATCGGCATAGTGTAGCCGGGGCTTGAATTTTAGCTTTTGGGGTATTGCGGCTATTGCGGATAGTAGGTGGTTGACCGGATGTCGGACCTGGGTCAGGATTGTCATTATGGGTGTGGTTGTTAACCCTCCATCTTTTGATTACCCGCTAGGCATTTGAGTAGCTTCTTTGATTAAAAGGATAAATGCACTTTATGTGTGGCAATGGCAGGCTTATTGTGATTAAACAGATATTGTTAGAACTTGCTTGATTGGGGATTATGATTGTAGGACAGTAACATCATGTTAAAAGGTAAGGCTAATCAATAATTGTGGGCTTTGGGTATGTGGCATAGGCAGGCACAGGCTATCTCATATTTACTATTCTCATACTGTTCTATACATGCTCTAACATTATAAAGGTTATCGACATCTGTTTATTTTTATATCATCTTGGGACATTTGCATGCTTGTATGGTCACCTAGTTAGGCCACCTTTTTCTGCTACACTATCATGCTGGAATTGACTTAGGAGAAACCATGCTTTTCTCTTCTTTTATTTATATTCGGGGGATAGTGCGCTCGGGTTCGAGCAGGGACTGGGATAGTGTAGTCAGACAGTTGTGGGCTTTGGGACAGGCAGGCTGTGAGGGCCGGGCATTGCGGCAACCGCGGATCTTTGGCGGTTGACCGGACAGTGGTTATTGCATCAGATTGGGATAGAGGATTTGGATTTCTTTTAGTGGATGGGTTTTCCACCGTGATCAGAGTCATGATCCAGTCCTGCTGATTTGGTACTTGTTACCCAGGCATTATACTCGTGTGGGTCGCTCCCCTCGAGTGCCACTCCGGAGTGTGCGTTTTTACAGGCTTCGAGTCTTCGAGACTCCCTTTTCCTATCGGTGTTATGCGTAGGCGGGCATACCCGATTTGGCAGGCAGAGCAGGCAGTACCAGTGCTTACTGGTGTATCGATTGGGTCTAGACAGGCAGGCGTTGACATTCTGATGCATACATTCAGCTATTCTTTTAGCTCAGTTTTTAGAGGCATTCTAGTGGTAGCTTTTCATCAGGAGTCATACTCATTGCATACCACCTTTATTCCTTTTGCCTCTGGTAGACCTAGTGGGCGTGTCAGAGTTGAGGTTTTACCCACTAGGGGAGGCTACTGGTTTACTAGTAGTCTCACCCCCATTCTTCTTTCCTCTTTTGCTTCTCCCTTGTTTTGCAGTGTTTTATGCGGGTGCTACTGGGCTTACAGTGGCGGGTCGAGGAGAGAGGACGGCCGCGTAGATAGATCTCGAGGCAGGATGAGCATGTTAGCTGGATTGTTGGTGTACCCATGTTTCCTCAGACGGTAGTACCTTTACTTTGGGACTGGCTTTTGCCAGCAGGTTGTATTTATTTTGGTGAGCTGGGAGAGACAGATGTATCATTTATACAGATGTATTGTATTTTATTTCCAGCTTCAGTCTGAGATGTATTAGTTTTAGTTCAGCTCTGTTTTATTGCTCTTTTATTTTATCTCTTTTATCTGAGCAGGTTACTGGCGCTTCGTGTACACGGAAAATACCGTGTGCACGGCGGATCTGTGGACGGGCCCGGGTTCTGGTTTACACCCGGGGCGTGACAGATTAAGTTGGTATCAGAGCTTAGGGATAGGTCGGTTGGGACTTAGGAAACCCTAGGCTTTTAGCAGACCCTAGGATGATAGGACGCGAGAGACGCGACACCTTGCGAAAGTCGGCGATTTATTTGTTTTACTCTTCCTGTGAGTGAAGAGGGATCGACATACTCTATTTCTGGGGGACAGTATGTTGGCTGCAGACAACATAAGGTTACAGAAATAGAAGGATGTCTTTGACTTTCGCTAGATTGGGTCGAGTGTTTGGGGTGTGCTGATTTGCGGTTTGTCGTGGCGAGCGGTGTCTCCCCGACGTTGGGCCTTGACCCGGGCGCACCTTGGTGCGGCAGTTGGGTCTGAGCTAGTTGTTTCAGGCCGGATACCGGATTAGAGTCAGAGGACTCGGGACCCTGATGACAGGATTGTCAGAGGCTTATCAGCGGCAGAGTGAGCGGGCATCTGGTTTTGAGTGACACAGTTGTCGGAGCAGCGGGCAGCTCGACAGTGCTTCTTTCTGAGACCACCCGGTTGCAGTATCCTCAGGGGCGGGGATTTTTGTAGTACTGAGGGAGTGAGTAGCCCTCCGTGCCAATGGTTAGTGCCGAGGCGCCGAGGCAGGGTGGATTGTTGACAGCGGATGAGCTATGGGACACCATTGATCAGGTAAGCCAGTTTTGGCAGATAAACCACCCCGATTCATAGGATTAAGTTTGGAGCCTCTTGGGGTAGAATCGTGGTTGGTGGTGATGGAAAGACTGCTTGAGAGCCTCTTGGTGTCAAAAGGATTTACGCAGTTACTGAACTACGCGCTCTATGATTTAGGGGACAAGGCGCATAGGATATGCTTGACTGTGAGTGGATTGCGCCAGGATGCCCTTCCGTGTATTCGGACCCTCTTTTGCAGGTTTTAGATTTTGGGGTGCTTTGATAGTGGAGGCATTGGGTATGGCGCGTAGCATTGCAGTTCCGTTGGATAGGGGTCTGCCGCCAGAGGCGAGTTCTGGATAGAGGTGCTTGGCGCTAGGTATTGGTGGACAGGTCGGCCGGCAAGGACATTTTCGTTTCCCTTCCAGGATGGTGGATATCCTTTTGGATGGATTATGTAAAGCTTACCCCAGGGGGATGTTACCCTTGGTGATCGATAACATGCATGTTTGGGTACAACATATGTGATTGAGGGGTGAGCTTAGTAAGGGTAATTGTATAAGGAATTGCATGAATTGATGGTGCTTTGTCGTATGACGATGATATCCAGGTGGATTTCTGAGACGTCAGAGGTTGGGTGGACCCCGATGACAGCATCAGCCCATTTTATCAGAGTGGTGCAGCGGTAGCGTGGATTGGCTGTCTGCGAGAGACCACATTCGTCGCCTCAGTGTGAGCAGGGACGGGGGTCGAGCTCCCTTTGTGATTGGTCTAGATATGTTTGGCAGGCTGAGCGACGACCACTTGCATCGAGAGGATGAATTTGTGCCGCCCGGTTGGAGGGCGCCACGGTAGTGGATCGAGTGTCGCCGGTGTGATTTCATCACAGCAGTCAGAGTTAGAGCATGTTGCAGTCCGGCATGGGCTAGAGGCAGAGTTGTTGCCCCGTGCACTAGAGGTACAGGTTACTGTTGGGATTGTGCAGGTGGGGAAGGCTTGTGGATCATATCCAGTGCAGTAGAGGCCGTAAGTTATGCCGGCAGACTTATTGGTATTTGTGGCCGTTCGGTGTTTAGACCCAGTGCTTGGGACTGGTTGGCATAGTGCCACTGGATGTTTCACTGCTGAGAGAAAGGACCTTGTTTTCTGCGAGGCAGACAATAGAAGGCTTGTTTGTTGCGACTGTTTGGGTACTCAGGTTACAGCGATAGTGTGAGAGGTGCCTACGGCGGCACCGGGACGTAAGGATATTCTTGTTGCCGTGAGATCCCGGGTGTGATTCCACCTGAGCCGATGATGATGCCGCCGGTTAGGGAGATTGTGATTTCGATTGACGTGGTTCTGGGAACTGCGCCTACCTCGATAGCACCTCGTTAAATATCATTTGTAGAGCTGTGAGAGTTGTGGGCATAGGTGCGTGGACCTGATGGATAGAGGGTTTGTTGGACCTAGTGCCGCGTCGTTGATACACGACTGTGAGAGTTCTTTGTGAGTGGAGCCCAGGCAGTTCCGGGTATTATTTAGAACCTTTTGGATGGAGTTATACTCCGGCAGATGTTCGATTATGATGCCTGCATCAATTTGGAACTACAGCTGAGTATCTCGCCAAGATGACGTTCAGGACACGCTAGGGGCATTGTGAGTACAGTGAGGCCAATGGAATGACTAATGCCTTATTGCCTTTAAGATTGAGGAATTCTGTGTTCCAGTTGGGCTTGAACGGATTGATAGCGGCATTTTTCAGGGATATCTTGGCTTTTACCCCTCCCTGAGTGATTTAGAGCTTGTGAAGCATTTATAGATGCTGTGGCAAGGTCTGTGAGGATAAGGTTTTATGCTAAATGGTTTTGGTACAAGTTTCATCTTTAAGAGCACATCTTCCTGGATTACGTATTTAGCCGCGGGGGGCGGCGGTGGAAGTCCAGTCAAAATAGATGCTATTTGAGATGGGCCGAGATCGGCAGTTACTACTGAGGTGAGGAGCTTTTGGACCGGATGGTGCCAGCAGAATTTGACGAGCGGATGGTAAGATTGGTATCAGTGACGATTTTAGTTGGTCAACGGAGGAAGATGGACTTGCGAGTTATAGTGATGCCTCCCATAGTGGCTATGGAGCTACCATTGGATTTTGATGAGCATCCAGGATCACCCCGACCGGGCCACTGTGGTGGCGGATACCTAAAGCAGAAGAGCTAAATTGGGAGTTGAGTTTGATGGTCCCATAGCTGGCGCTGTGTGGGACCATGGTGGTATACTGGGCTTGAGATTGTGTCCCAGGGGATCCCTTTTGAGGATAGGCTGCGGCTGAGCAATCTACTCGTGTGGTCTGGTTTTGACAGTGACCGAGTGAGAACCCCTGCTTGTTAGGGCCCCTTTCCTGTGCGGGTGCTTGTGTGGATGTGTTTCGGGTTGCCCTGGTTGAGTCGGCTCTAGAGGGTGATTTTAGTGCGTGTTGCACTGGCTGTTCGTTCTTTTCCCCCAGGCTTTTGATGGAGTCCCTGAGGTTTTTCTGCGTCTTCGCTCAGGAGTGTTGTGTTTTGAACTCCTCGCCCGTGATTGACTCGCTTCTTTGGAGCCCTGCGAGAGTTTGGAGTACGAGGGACGCTCGTTGCGAATT
The DNA here is from genome assembly GCA_029204045.2 of Tillandsia leiboldiana. Taxonomy (NCBI): domain Eukaryota; kingdom Viridiplantae; phylum Streptophyta; class Magnoliopsida; order Poales; family Bromeliaceae; genus Tillandsia; species Tillandsia leiboldiana. The sequence continues at coordinate 33,314,832 of CM055063.1, forward strand.
CCGGCTCGTGAGATGAGGGAATTGCGCGATCGGGCTATGCCGTACTGGTTGTTGCTGTTATTGTTGCTGAGGAGTAATCACGGGGAGTGATAGGCGACTTGAGAGCGGGAGACGGCGGTGTTGAGTACTTACCCCTGGTTTCTGAGACTCGTTGAGAGTTGCTTTAGTTTCGAGGACGAAACTTTCTTTTAGTGGGGGAGGATGTGATGATCCGGAATTCTACAGGGCTTTTACTGTGTAACCGGCAGCTTCTGGAGGCCTACGGGCATGTCGGCGGTGTTCGTGCGCCAATTTGGACACAAGTGATTGACTCCGGGCTTAAAGTGGATCACGTGGGTAATCAGGGAACCCCGTCGGATGTTTATAGGTGTTTTCGCGCAAATCGGATATCAGATTTGGACTCGGCACGAAATTCGGATTGAAAATGCCTTTTCGGGAGCCTCCGGCGATTTATTGGATGGGAATTTGGCGAAGCGGACATCAAATTCGGGTTCAGCGCGCGAAAACGGTCAAGATGGACTATCTGCTGGATTTTTCTGAGCTTCGGGTACTGTTCACCGCCGGAACAGTAACTCCAGCGATCGCCGGCGGCGGGCAGCGTCGGCGGGCGGCGGCGCGGCCTCGGGCAGGCGGAACGGCGGCGGCACAGGGCGCGGGCAGCGCGCGGGCGCGCGGGCAGGCGCGCGGTCCACGCGGCCGTCGTGCACCAAGGCGGGGGCACGTGGCACCACCCCATAGGCCGGCTCACAGCTCACGGTCTACGGAGCATGATGGTTGGGTTTTGGTTCACGGTGCACCGGAGTGGACACGTGGCAGGTTACCATTGGTTCGGCTTACGGAGGCTCGTGCACCGGGTGCAGCGGTCAGTGGCAGGGACACGTGGCGCTTCCCTATTGGCTGGTCAACTGTGCGGGCAGGAGGGGCAGCTGGCGCGGGCAGGCGCGCAGGCGCGACGGTACTGTTGTCGGGGACGCGTGTCGACTCCCGGGGTTGGCCGCGTGGCGCAGCGGGAGTGGAGGATTTGGGCTGTCGCCTGTTCGGGGGCGACACGTGGCGGGCGCTGAGGCGGGTCGGACGGACCGCGGATCCCGTCCGACGGCGCGCCTTGGGCCGGGCCGCACTGTGCGCGCCCGAAAGTCTTGGGCCGGGCCGCACTGTGCGCGCCCGGAAACTTCCGGGCGCCCGAAAATTGGGACCCGGATGGCATTTTGCTATTTGTTTGGGAGGCCTATTTAAACAGCCCGAGCTCCTTTCTTCTCACTTTTTCCACCATTTCCGAGCCTCCTCTCACCAAGGTGTCTTCAGCAAAGTTGTTCCCTTCGAGTTCTACATCTTCTGGAGGAGTTCCAAGATTTGTGGTGGCACACACTCCGAGGTTTGGATTTTACGGCGCGGCGCGACGCTCGTTCCCTTGTGATTCCCTTCGTCGCATTTCAGTGCACGGACTCTCCCGAGCTACCCCCGGCACTCTTTTTCAGCGATTCTGCGCCATCGTCTTCACGACAGGTAGGGCTACGTTTTCCGTGTGTTTGCTGGTTTTTCCCTCCCGAGGTTTTCATGGGTTTTTCGGATCTATATCTTGTGACCTCTTTTGCTGTGATGGAGTTTTGGACAGCGGTTCGGTATTTCGGCGGATATCTCCGCAACCAGACATCGGATTGAGGTGATTCAAAAGGCAATTTGCATCTACGCATCGCAAGGAGTCTCTCTGAATTTTTCTTGGATTTTCTGGATTTTTCCCCGAAGGTGAGAAAACCCCTTTTACAGAACTTTGTAGCACAGTGTTGGGGTGGGAAGTATTGTTCGGGGTAGTTCTCTTGTCGATTTTGGATCTCAGCGTAGAAAACTCGTGTGGGAACGTGCAGGTACTCGTTCGACCGGTTCGTCGCGAGGATCGTGACGGTATTTTTCCTGGATTTCTCGAGCAGATCTCGCAGGTGAAAAAGGGCAAAACTGTGGACTGATTGTATTTGGGACAGATTTTGGTGTGAGCATGGTGGATTAATTGTGCTTGTTCTTATGGGGTATTTTTGTGCAGCACCGTGGTGATCGTTGAGACCGGGCGCGGACTTCGCTGTTGGGATCGGGGTTTAGCGCTCGAGGTGGGTGGTTGCTTTCTCCTCCTCTTTTCTGATATACCCACTAGGAATATTAGAGTGATCCCCTTTATTGGACATGTTGAATGGTCACCTAATGGACATGCATGCTAACTAGATAATTGTGAGCCTATCATATGGAAACATTATATTGGAAACTTGACATGTTGGAACTTATACATGCTTCATGGACATCGTTTTAAGCATTTAACCTTGCATAAGGGGGGGGGATGTACTTTCATATTGGATAGTGTGAGGCGTCTTGTGGGAGGGTACCACTTGAGGATTTTTGGACAGGCATAGGTGGATGATTCATGTGAGGGTGATTAGCAGGTTATGGACATGTGCGGTTGGATTATGATTTAGCATGATGATTACACCCAGGTGGAGTTATTACTTGATACACATGATGAACCACTATTTGTCACTCCCCTTCTTTCTTCCATGAGGAGATAGGCTTGAGTTCAGGGATATCTAGTTAGACCATTTCTGATCGCTACACTATATGTTGGGACTGCCTTGGGAGGAACCCTATTGTCTCTTCTTCCCCCTATTCCTTAGGCAGGCGGCTATTTGTTGCTCGGGTTTGAGCAGGGATCGGCATAGTGTAGCCGGGGCTTGAATTTTAGCTTTTGGGGTATTGCGGCTATTGCGGATAGTAGGTGGTTGACCGGATGTCGGACCTGGGTCAGGATTGTCATTATGGGTGTGGTTGTTAACCCTCCATCTTTTGATTACCCGCTAGGCATTTGAGTAGCTTCTTTGATTAAAAGGATAAATGCACTTTATGTGTGGCAATGGCAGGCTTATTGTGATTAAACAGATATTGTTAGAACTTGCTTGATTGGGGATTATGATTGTAGGACAGTAACATCATGTTAAAAGGTAAGGCTAATCAATAATTGTGGGCTTTGGTATGTGGCATAGGCAGGCACAGGCTATCTCATATTTACTATTCTCATACTGTTCTATACATGCTCTAACATTATAAAGGTTATCGACATCTGTTATTTTTATATCATCTTGGGACATTTGCATGCTTGTATGGTCACCTAGTTAGGCCACCTTTTTCTGCTACACTATCATGCTGGAATTGACTTAGGAGAAACCATGCTTTTCTCTTCTTTATTTATATTCGGGGGATAGTGCGCTCGGGTTCGAAGGGACTGGGATAGTGTAGTCAGACAGTTGTGGGCTTTGGGACAGGCAGGCTGTGAGGGCCGGGCATTGCGGCAACCGCGGATCTTTGGCGGTTGACCGGACAGTGGTTATTGCATCAGATTGGGATAGAGGATTTGGATTTCTTTTAGTGGATGGGTTTTCCACCGTGATCAGAGTCATGATCCAGTCCTGCTGATTTGGTACTTGTTACCCAGGCATTATACTCGTGTGGGTCGCTCCCCTCGAGTGCCACTCCGGAGTGTGCGTTTTTACAGGCTTCGAGTCTTCGAGACTCCCTTTTCCTATCGGTGTTATGCGTAGGCGGGCATACCCGATTTGGCAGGCAGAGCAGGCAGTACCAGTGCTTACTGGTGTATCGATTGGGTCTAGACAGGCAGGCGTTGACATTCTGATGCATACATTCAGCTATTCTTTTAGCTCAGTTTTTAGAGGCATTCTAGTGGTAGCTTTTCATCAGGAGTCATACTCATTGCATACCACCTTTATTCCTTTTGCCTCTGGTAGACCTAGTGGGCGTGTCAGAGTTGAGGTTTTACCCACTAGGGGAGGCTACTGGTTTACTAGTAGTCTCACCCCCATTCTTCTTTCCTCTTTTTCTTCTCCCTTGTTTTGCAGTGTTTTATGCGGGTGCTACTGGGCTTACAGTGGCGGGTCGAGGAGAGAGGACGGCCGCGTAGATAGATCTCGAGGCAGGATGAGCATGTTAGCTGGATTGTTGGTGTACCCATGTTTCCTCAGACGGTAGTACCTTTACTTTGGGACTGGCTTTTGCCAGCAGGTTGTATTTATTTTGGTGAGCTGGGAGAGACATGTATCATTTATACAGATGTATTGTATTTTATTTCCAGCTTCAGTCTGAGATGTATTAGTTTTAGTTCAGCTCTGTTTTATTGCTCTTTTATTTTATCTCTTTTATCTGAGCAGGTACTGGCGCTTCGTGTACACGGAAAATACCGTGTGCACGGCGGATCTGTGGACGGGCCCGGGTTCTGGTTTACCCCGGGGCGTGACATCGAGTGCCACTTCGGAGTGGGCGGGGGACCGGGCCATGTGCCGGTTGGTTGGTTGATATGTAAGTACGTTTCCATATCGGTTTTACATAGCTGTGGGTGTAGCCGATTGTGATGGTTGCGCAAGCGGGACCATGTTTCCAGCCTGGTTAGATTGGGTTATTCTCGGCACTTATCGTTCACTGATGCTTGCATACACACTTGTCATTATTTCATTATAGCATTAGAGGTATAGTAGTGGTAGTTTTTCTCTATCAGCAGCTTTATTATTCCGCATTACCACTCTCTCCCTTCTTTTCGCCTCTAGTAGACTTAGTGGGTAGGTCGGAGATTGATGATATATCCACTGAGAACTACTAGGTTTTTAGTAGTTCTCACACCCGTTTTACTCCCCCTTTTTTTCCCCTCCTTTGTTTAGGTTTCTTCGCGGCGGTTGTAGTGCCGGCGGATCGTGGCGAAGGGAATTGGTGGCTACATAGATCTCCTACCAACTCGAGAGCTAGTGGTGGTCCCAGTATTGTATTATTCTTTTGTTTTTAGTTTAGTTGTTCAGACTACTGTATATTTGGGTCTGGCTTTAGCCAGCTGGTTGTATTTTGCATTTTTGAGAGATGGACATATATATTTATACTCTAGAAGATGTGGATGTATTTATGTTTCTATTTATACAGTTTTAGTATGAGATTCTTTTAGTTTACAGCTCTGTATCTTTTGCTCTTTTATATGCTTCTCTTATACTTGAGCAGGTTGTAGCACTTTGTGTACGTGAAAAATTCCGCGTGAACGGCGGATCTGTTGACGGGTCCGGATTCTGGTTTACCCATGGGGCGTGACAGAAAGAGTTAAAAAAAGCGGCAAAGAAGAAGTGCAAGGAAAAATGAGAAGGCGACGGAAAAGAAGCGTTAGGGCAAGAGATTTTAAATGCCAAAGAACAACGTGTCCCCCAAGTCTAACAAAAAAGGAAACAAGAGTTTTGAACCAATGGAACAGCGATCGCCGTAGCGACATTAATGGCGATCAGATTGATGCGTGAATGCGGACCATTGGATGAAAGGATGACGTTGGCCCAACACTCATCTTGAGAGATTGTGAGAATAAAAAAGACGAGAAGGGGAAGCGATGGAAGCATAATCGTAAGCCGTCAGATCGAAGCGGCGTACAATGCAACCGCCGGATTTGAGGAGGCCTCGATTGGAGAGCGAGCTAGACAAGGGCATAATGATGAGTGAAGTACAAAAAGAACGATCAAAGTCTTGTGACACACGCCGATCATTAATGTGAAGTTCGTTAATCACCCGAATAGTCACTTCAGGTAATTGCCGAGGGGGCATTATTGAAGACAAAAAAGTCGCCACGTGAGACGCACTGTGGCCGAGTTAGGATGACACGTAGCGCAGACCATTGGCCGAGACTAGCAACCAATAGAAGAAATAGCCGGCAAAAAGGAACTCGTGTCTTAATCAAGACCGACCTCGGCTGAAGGTGAATCATTAGATCACCTCAGTCGAAAGAAAAAAAGAGGCAGGACCAAGATCGACTGACGGTTGCTCAAGCCGTAAAAGAAAATCCTGGAGGCAGAAGGCACGAGATCTGGGGCGCGAATTATGCAACTAACTTTGAAATAACAAGCGGCGCCCAGCATCGAAAAGCACCAAGGATCGCGCCTCAGTGCGACAATCTCGGGGATGAGCGTGGATGGAGAGAAGCTATTATCCAACTGAGGAAAATCAACTCAAAATGAAGTAATTGAGAGATACACGATGATTCCCCTTAAGTTACGCTGATTACCCGAAACGACGATCATACTCCTGATTCGAGCGAGTATAAATAATCGAACCATCGAAGAAAAGGGGTCCTGCAACCTCGTAAGCCAATAACCACCCCTGCTATTCAATACCTTCAATGTCTGCATTTACAGCTTTCCTAAACTAAGTTTACTACTTTCCTTACCGCTTTCCTATATAGACTTTCATACCAGCATCTACCGCTTTCCTTACAGCTTTTCTAAGAGTAGTCTTACTTGTAATCGTTCCTTGTAACCCTTTCCTCGAGCAATACAACTTTAATCGGCTATTTAGGCCGTGTCAATTCCTAACCCCAAATTCCAGTTTGGCTCTCTCTAAGTCGAACTCTATTGAGAGTTTGATTGAGAAGAATTCGGCAGAACGGATCCCTCCTCGGCCTAATCGTTTGGCACGCGGCGCATCACACTCAGAGGGTCAACTCGGAGGCCGATCGCGTATCTTATCCGGTCAACGGTCAGCGACGCATTTCGGCACCAATACTAATTAATTTATTAATTTATTAATTTTTTGTAATTAATTAAACTATTAATTAATAATACTCATTGCTAATCATTTTATTAATAAATATTTAGGATTATTCAGCCGTAGTTAATTAAATAAATTAAACAATTATTTAATTAATATTTTTATATTAATTAATAATAAAATATTATTATTTTAAATTATAATTTTTTTTATTCTCACTATTATAATTTACTACTATTTTTTATTTTCGACAACAACTAATTTTCATCCATTATTCCAAAAATTATATTTATATCAGCACTTTTTATTTATATCTGAATCAGAATTCTTGTTTCTGAATCATATAATACTTGAGAATTCAAAATTATTAGTGTTTTTTTTTAAAAAAAGAAATGTAACAAGCTCGTTTATGAACTCAACTAAAAATATACTGTAAATAAGTTTTTAAAATTAAAATTTTAAATACTAGTTATTAAATTTTTCTAACCAGAATATGACCGGGCCAAAAATGGTGGAACCAGTGGTTCAAAAAAACTCTATCTAACTCTTTGTATTTCAAACGGAGCAGGGCAGGGAACAGGGCGGAGTTAATGTGCTTGCTTTGTTATGCACATTATACTATGTAATATGTGCTTGCTTTGTTATGCACATTATACTATGTAATATCTCTCTCTCTCTCTCTCTCTCTCTCTCTCTCTCTCTGCTTTGGAGGATTTCGTCAGTTCTCCGTGTCCTCTCGGACGGCGGGAGATGCTCGTATTTGGGCACGGCTAGCCGAGGAGAACATGCACTTAATAGTATATATTTAATTAATTCAGAAGATGGAAGAGAAAAGGACAAATACTAGCTAGGTCCACGTACAACTTAACTGCTCCACCTAGTCCCACAATTTGAAGTATTTCAAAAGTAAATCAATTCCAACGGGGATAAATTAAAGGTAAAGAGGTACAGAATTTATGTGAATTACAATTATTTTAAATTAATTATTTAAATTTTTAAAATTTTAATTTTATTATTTGATCTTTTTAATTATTTGATTTGATTTGAGTAAGTTAATGATATTTTAATTTAAAATTTTCATTAATTACTTATTTAATAAATTTATAGTTATGAAAATTACATAAAATATCCTAATTAAATATGTAAAGATAAATAACAAATTTAAATTTTAAAGTCAAAATATCAATCATCGATTCAAATCAAATAAATTAAAAAATTGAATACCCAAATCTAAAATTTGAAAATTTGATATAGTCAAATCAAAATGATTCATAATTTAAATAAATTCGGTATATTTTCACCTAAATTAAATTATACCACTAGTCTTCAAACTTTCAGCTATGTATTATTTTGATTTTCAAATCTTTCAACTTACGATGCCATAAATTCTAAGCCTGCGTTTGGTAACGGGGATAAGAGCAGGATAACCTTCTTATTCCCGTTATTATACCCAAACGCAAAATAGAGGGGTGGGAATTGCTAACCCCACCCCTTAGCGGTTATCTCCAGGATAACCCGCTAAGGGGTGGTTTAGCAATTCCCACCCCCAGGCGGAATAGCGAATAGGAATTAAATATAATTAAATATATTTAATTATTATTTAATAATAATATTAATATTAATATTTATCTAAATATTAATATATAATATTTAGATAAATATTAAATATTAATATTTAATATTAAATATTATATTAGAAATTAATATTTATTATAATATTATTTGAATTTTTTAATATTTATCTAAATTAAATATAAGGTTGATTAATACCATAAATTTATTTAATTTTAAATTATATCATAAAGGGCAAAATAGTAAATAAAAATATTTATTCCCTCAATTTTTCTTATTTCTCTATACCCAACCAAACATAATTTAGACTTATTCCTCTTATTCTTCTTATTCCTATATAATTACAAATACAATTTTTTTAAACCCGTATACTCTTAAACCCAACCAAATAGAAATTTACACTAATTCCTGCTAATATCATAACTTATACCTATTCCCGGTATAACTAAATTTTTCTTATCCCCGAACCAACGCAGCTTAAAGGTTTGGTTATGCAGAACTCTAACATTGTTAATGTTTTAGTGCAGTTCTTTGGTTGTGACGGGCACAAGCAAGATCATATATATATATATAATATATATATATATATATATATATATATAATATATATATATATATATATATATATATATATATATATATATATATATAATATATATGTTTGTAAAAGTACCAAGTCAATAGTATTTATAAATTTTTAGTCTTTAGATGAAAAGATGTGTGATTAGGATGATAGTTGAGCTTTTATGTTTGTAAAATTATCAAATTATTGGTGTGTTAAATTTTTAGTCTTTAGATAAAAAGATGTGTGGTTAGAATAATAGTGGGCCCCTTAGATTAAGTGAATGGTAGATGAAATAATTGATCTAATAAATGAAATTAGTCAAATGGATAGATCTAACGGTAAAAAACTTACAAGCCCAATTGCTTGATACTTATATAAGCATAGTAGCCAGACTCTCTCTCTATATATAGAGTATAGTTTATATATTTTAAAAGTACAAACCCAACTGTACTTCTGAATTTTTTATTATTAGATTTGTATTGAGATCTGTGCTATTATACTTTCTTTTCTCTCTCTTTAGTTGACTTTACAATATCACCAATTCCAATACAAATCCAATGATAAAAAATTCACAAACATAGTTGGGCATGGACTTTTGAAAGTATATATAAGCTCTATTATATATATATATATATATATATATATATATATATATATATATATATATATATATATAATATATATATATATATATAATATATATATATAGTCCGGGGCCCATTATCATCCTAGCCACACATTTTTTCATTCAATAACTAAACCTACAAGCAATAATTGGATACTTTTAAAGCATTGGAACTCAATTCTATATATATCCAGCTACTATGCTACTACTATGCGTGTACAAGCACCAAGTAATTGGTACTTTTAAGTTTTCTACCATTAGATCTATTCTTTTTAAGTTTTCTACCGTTAGAATGAAAAATATTTAATTTCATTCTGTTAAGAATTTTGTATTGGCGTATTTCGTGAAGTTAATTGACTCTTGAAGATTGAAGATAAAGACTTGAAAAACTTTGACATCAATCTCAAGAAAATGAACCCCAAATATTTAGGTACGTTTAATTAAATATTTTGGTGATTTAAATTTATTCTTATAGATTATATTTTCTATGACTTAAAAATAAAAAACTGGACATTTTTGGTATTCAGGATCCGGACCAGACAGATCCAGTCCGGACCCCGAATATGGTTTGGTTCATACGAATTTTCAGTACAGATTAACCGGTTTCAGTCCGACCCCGAACATTATTTTCTTATGTCTCATGATTCAGTCCGGATCAGACCTAATCTAGTCCGGACCCCGAACTGTTTTTTTGGAATTTTAACGATAGACCGGATCGTCGTAAATCTAGTCCGGACCGCGATGCGGAAAATTCTGTTTTAGACAGTTTTTTATTTTTATCTATTTTCAAAAGATTTCTAGCCTAAAATAGACTCGAAAAATCGTCGTTTAGGGTAAGCCGGAAAAGATCCACATATAGAGAAAAAATGAAAAATACATTCTAATTTATGTTTCTTTTTATATATTATCGATTTGATTCTTGGTTTTTCAACTCGTTATTCTTTTGTAAGAATCAATTGATAATACTTAGACATTGTTTTTCTTGTCTATCTATGATTTTCTATGTATTCAAAATTACCAACACCAATAAACAATAGCGATTTTCGAGAGGAACATCGGCGCGTGGATTCGCGTGAAGACCTTGTGGATTCAAGGTTTATGACTTTGTGGATTTGGAGTTAGGCGTGTTCGTGTGATCGACACAATGCTATATTGGTGAAGACCCTAGATTCGGTTGGACTTCGTGGATTCGAAGTTGGACGCAAATCTTGTGATCGAGGCGCGTTGAGGAATGCGGAGAAGATCTACTTAGAGCGTATGGAAAATGTTGAGTCGTAGGTTTGCGTTATGTCACATTGTACGTGTTTTAATCTTAGTGAATTTTTCTATGTTCGATCTTATGGTTTTTTACTCCTAGATTGGAGTTTTCCACGTAAAATCTTGTGTACATTCTTTATTTTCTACATTGGATTATTTTTTACGCAACGATTTGGAGTTTTTTGTTTACACCTATTCACCCCCATTCTAGGTGGTTTTTCTCCTATTTAGATCCTTGGATGCCATAACCCACAGTTGTCACGCCCCGAGTCGAAACTGCGACCCGGCCCCCCAACAGATCCGCCGCCCATACGGGAAGCCCCGTATAGACGAAGCGTCTAACCTGCAAAAAGATAATACTACTACAGCTATACAGATTGTGGGTTATGTTAATAATGGATATGAATAGGAGAAAAACCCACCAAGATGGGGGTGAATAGGTGTAAACAATAAACACACCAAATGTTGCGTAAAAATAACCCAATGCGAAAAATAATAAAGTACGCAAGATTTACGTGGAAAAACTCCATCACAGGAGTTAAAACCCACGGACCGATAACACGGCGAAATCCACTAAGATTAAACACTACAAGAATTTACCATAACCCTACGACTCAACCTTTCCATACGCTCCTAGTTGATCTGTCTCTCTACGGAATTTGGTTTCGTAGTTCGTGAAAGTCTCAAGTCTTGAGATTGAGGTGAAGAAAGTTGGATCATTTACCTCAATCTCAAGAAAGAAGATTCAAAAGGATCAGATATGTTTAACTAAAGATTTTGTGTGATCCGAATACTTCTTGAGTGTAGAAACACTTGGATAATCTTCATGCATAAAAACAAACAAAAATCTGGACTTGGGACATGTTCAGGATCCGGATCAGGTTGTTCGATCCTATCCCGAAGTGGTTCGTTCATACCCCAGTTCAATCCGGATCGTAGTCTCTTGATCGGATCCCGAACAGTGAGGTTTACCATTTCCTTAAACGATCCGGATCATCTTCGCAATCCGATCCCAACGTTGATGTTTGGTAAACTGTATGAACGTCCGAATCATGCACTTCGATCCGATCCCGAACCTTCGTGTTTTTCTGGAACTGGTGACTCGTTACGACGATCCGATCACAGCTAGTCCGATCCGGATCGCCGTCCGTAAAATTTCCAGAAATGTTTAGGCTCTTTGATTCTTATCCTCCTTCCGAGGAGTTTCTACTAATAAATACAAAAGCCCTATGACTCTTTTCTAGGGTGAATCAACATAGTCTTTAGCCGTCATTTTCAT
>CM055063.1:33326787-33408919 GCA_029204045.2 Tillandsia leiboldiana
GGGCTTTCAGCGGCGGGTCGAGGAGAGAGGACGGCTGAGTAGATAGTTCTCGAGGCAGGATGGAGCGAAGTTGCTAGGACTGTTGGTGTACCTATGTCCTCAGGACGGTTGTACTTTTACTTTGGGACTGGCATTTGCAGCAGGTTGATTTATTTTGGTGAGCTGGGAGAGACAGATGTATATCATTTATACAAGCTGTACTGTATTATTTACAACTTCAGTCTGAGATTTAGTAGTTTTCGTTCACTCTGTTTTTTATTGCTCTTTATTCTTATCTCTTATTCTGAGCAGGAGTTACGGGCGCTTCGTGACGCGGAAAATTCAGTGTGCACGGTGGATATGTAGACGGGCCCGGGTCTGGTTTTACACCCGGGGCGTGAACATCCGGTTGGAAGGAGCCGCCCTACCAAACATGTGCTGAATGAGCACAAATGGCAAGCAAGCAAGTCCATCTGTCTAAAAAACGGAATAGTCTCATAGTGTCTAAAACACGGAATAGTCATAATGTGTCTAAGACAGGAATAGCCATCATCGTGTCTAAAAACCGGAATAGTCATCACAGTCTAAGAACAATGAATTAGCATCACCGAACCTTAGGTCGGGACATAGTATCTCGAGTGTAAAGTTTGAAATACAATATTAGCATTATCTTGCGTAATGAAAGCGTAAAGCATTTACAAGGATCTCATTCTTAACATAGGAAATGTACTTAATTTAGCTATTGAACAAGTTTAGAGGTTACTGGTATCCAATACACTGGATGACACTAGTTGTCATAATTCATTTGAAACATGTTCATGTTCCATATTCCGAATACATGTATAGATGTCTTTATTATATCAAAGAGCTTAAGTTCACGAAAATTCCTATTTTTAAACCCCTCTTAAAGTGCCCATGCATACAATGTTACGTCCACTACATAGAGTATGAAATTTTTACACATGAAGAGGTTCAAATGCATGATCATAAATCATGATAAATCAAACGATTCATGGTTAATATAACAATGATGCCCAAAAGTCTATAGAAGACATAGGGGAAGTTCACCCATTTCGGTGAGAGCAACCCTAGAGATAGTGGCAAACCTTGTGAAGGAACCCGTCCAAGTTGCCCGCCTTTCCCACTTATGCTCCAAGAGAAGTTTCCAAAGGGGCAAAACATCATAAAAAAAACTAATCACGAAATTTCTTACCTTAGCCTCCAAGCACTCCAAGCTCTACTCGAAGAATAGCTTGTATTTCCCTTTCTCTCCAACCCTTCCAAGCTTGATCTTCTCCACACAAGCTTTCCTCTAAGCTTCTCTTGTTGGAGAAGTGTTCCCACGAGAGAGAAAAAGAAAGAGAGAGATATGTGTGCGTGGAGAAGAAGGAAGTTTTCACTCATAAAAAAAAAAAATTGTTCTCTTACGTCCAGTCTTTTCAATGTCCCATCAAGTTCCTATCAAGGTCCTATCATGTCCCATCAAGGTCCTATCAAGGTCCTATCAATGGTGCCAAACACTATTCCTTCACACAAAAATCCACAAGAAAGAGAAAAGGAAAAGGAGTATTCCCAACCTCTTTTAAGCTCAAATTCCATTTGGAAGTACAAGGGATAGGACTAGGGCTCCAACTCTCCGGAAACCTTCTGGATTCTTCGGAAGCTTACAAAAACATCCGAAGGGTATCATTCAACCCTTCACACACTAGAACTTCACAATTTGCTAAAGTAAGGTGTACTACATGTTGACTCGTGGGATGTTCGGTAACCGCAGATCTTGGGCGGTTGGACTGGTTTGAGATCTTGTATCGTGTCGGGGTGGATTATCATCGGATTGTTGACTCGTGGATTGTTCAACAACCGCAGATTTTTTGCGGTTGGGCCGGTTGTTGATTATGCATCAGATTGGCGCCGGATTACATTAGTGGGTAGAGTTTTCCACTTTGAGCATTGTTTATGACTGATGCCTGCTTTATATATATATATATATAATATATATATATATATATATATATATATATTATATATATATATATATATATATATATATATATACACCTGACATAGTTACTTTTCTCGAGTGGGTCGCGCCCCTCGAGTGTGATGATCCGGAATTCTACAGGGCTTTTACTGTGTAACCGGCAGCTTCTGGAGGCCTACGGGGCATGTCGGCGGTGTTCGTGCGCCAATTTGGACACAAGTGATTGACTCCGGGCTTAAAGTGGATCACGTGGGTAATCAGGGAACCCCGTCGGATGTTTATAGGTGTTTTCGCGCAAATCGGATATCAGATTTGGACTCGGCACGAAATTCGGATTGAAAATGCCTTTTCGGGAGCCTCCGGCGATTTATTGGATGGGAATTTGGCGAAGCGGACATCAAATTCGGGTTCAGCGCGCGAAAACGGTCAAGATGGACTATCTGCTGGATTTTTCTGAGCTTCGGGTACTGTTCACCGCCGGAACAGTAACTCCGGCGATCGCCGGCGGCGGCGGCGGCGGCGGGCAGCGTCGGCGGGCGGCGGCGCGGCCTCGGGCAGGCGGAACGGCGGCGGCACAGGGCGCGGGCAGCGCGCGGGCGCGCGGGCAGGCGCGCGGTCCACGCGGCCGTCGTGCACCAAGGCGGGGGCACGTGGCACCACCCCATAGGCCGGCTCACAGCTCACGGTCTACGGAGCATGATGGTTGGGTTTTGGTTCACGGTGCACCGGAGTGGACACGTGGCAGGTTACCATTGGTTCGGCTTACGGAGGCTCGTGCACCGGGTGCAGCGGTCAGTGGCAGGGACACGTGGCGCTTCCCTATTGGCTGGTCAACTGTGCGGGCAGGAGGGGCAGCTGGCGCGGGCAGGCGCGCAGGCGCGACGGTACTGTTGTCGGGGACGCGTGTCGACTCCCGGGGTTGGCCGCGTGGCGCAGCAGGAGTGGAGGATTTGGGCTGTCGCCTGTTCGGGCGACACGTGGCGGGCGCTGAGGCGGGTCGGACGGACCGCGGATCCCGTCCGACGGCGCGCCTTGGGCCGGGCCGCACTGTGCGCGCCCGAAAGTCTTGGGCCGGGCCGCACTGTGCGCGCCCGGAAACTTCCGGGCGCCCGAAAATGGGACCCGGATGGCATTTTGCTATTTGTTTGGGAGGCCTATTTAAACAGCCCGAGCTCCTTTCTTCTCACTTTTTCCACCATTTCCGAGCCTCCTCTCACCAAGGTGTCTTCAGCAAAGTTGTTCCCCTTCGAGTTCTACATCTTCTGGAGGATTTCCAAGATTTGTGGTGGCACACACTCCGAGGTTTGGATTTTACGGCGCGGCGCGACGCTCGTTCCCTTGTGATTCCCTTCGTCGCATTTCAGTGCACGGACTCTCCCGAGCTACCCCGGCACTCTTTTTCAGCGATTCTTGCGCCATCGTCTTCACGACAGGTAGGGCTACGTTTTCCGTGTTTGCTGGTTTTTCCCATCCCGAGGTTTTCATGGGTTTTTCGGATCATCTTGTGACCTCTTTTTGCTGTGATGGAGTTTTGGACAGCGGTTCGGTATTTCGGCGATATCTCCGCAACCAGACATCGGATTGAGGTGATTCAAAAGGCAATTTGCATCTACGCATCGCAAGGAGTCTCTCTGAATTTTCTTGGATTTTCTGGAATTTTCCCCGAAGGTGAGAAACCCCTTTTTACAGAACTTTGTAGCACAGTTTTGGGTGGAAGTATTGTTCGGGGTAGTTCTCTTGTCGATTTTGGATCTCAGCGTAGAAAACTCGTGTGGGAACGTGCAGGTACTCGTTTCGACCGGTTCGTCGCGAGGATCGTGACGGTATTTTTCCTGGAATTTCTCGAGCAGATCTCGCAGGTGAAAAAGGCAAAACTGTGGACTGATTGTATTTGGGACAGATTTTGGTGTGAGCATGGTGGATTAATTGTGCTTGTTCTTTTGGGGTATTTTTGTGCAGCACCGTGGTGATCGTTGAGACCGGGCGCGGACTTCGCTGTTGGGATCAGGGTTTAGCGCTCGAGGTGGGTGGTTGCTTTACTCCTCTTTTCTGATATACCCACTAGGAATATTAGAGTGATCCCCTTTATTGGACATGTTGAATGGTCACCTAATGGACATGCATGCTTAACTAGATAATTGTGAGCCTATCATATGGAAAACATTATATTGGAAACTTGACATGTTGGAACTTATACATGCTTCATGGACATCGTTTTAGCATTTAACCTTGCATAAGGGGGGGATGTACTTTCATATTGTGATATTGTGAGGCGTCTTGTGGGAGGGTACCACTTGAGGATTTTTGGACAGGCATAGGTGGATGATTCATGTGAGGGTGATTAGCAGGTTATGGACATGTGCGGTTGGATTATGATTTAGCATGATGATTACACCCAGGTGGAGTTATTACTTGATACACATGATGAACCACTATTTGTCACTCCCCTTCTTTCTTCCATGAGGAGATAGGCTTGATTTCAGGGATATCTAGTTAGACCATTTCTGATCGCTACACTATATGTTGGGACTGCCTTGGGAGGAACCCTATTGTCTCTTCTTCCCCCTATTCCTTAGGCAGGCGGCTATTTGTTGCTCGGGTTTGAGCAGGGATCGGCATAGTGTAGCCGGGGCTTGAATTTTAGCTTTTGGGGTATTGCGGCTATTGCGGATAGTAGGTGGTTGACCGGATGTCGGACCTGGGTCAGGATTGTCATTATGGGTGTGGTTGTTAACCCTCCATCTTTTGATTACCCGCTAGGCATTTGAGTAGCTTCTTTGATTAAAAGGATAAATGCACTTTATGTGTGGCAATGGCAGGCTTATTGTGATTAAACAGATATTGTTAGAACTTGCTTGATTGGGGATTATGATTGTAGGACAGTAACATCATGTTAAAAGGTAAGGCTAATCAATAATTGTGGGCTTTGGGTATGTGGCATAGGCAGGCACAGGCTATCTCATATTTACTATTCTCATACTGTTCTATACATGCTCTAACATTATAAAGGTTATCGACATCTGTTTATTTTTATATCATCTTGGGACATTTGCATGCTTGTATGGTCACCTAGTTAGGCCACCTTTTTCTGCTACACTATCATGCTGGAATTGACTTAGGAGAAACCATGCTTTCTCTTCTTTTATTTATATTCGGGGGATAGTGCGCTCGGGTTCGAGCAGGGACTGGGATAGTGTAGTCAGACAGTTGTGGGCTTTGGGACAGGCAGGCTTGTGAGGGCCGGGCATGCGGCAACCGCGGATCTTTGGCGGTTGACCGGACAGTGGTTATTGCATCAGATTGGGATAGAGGATTTGGATTTCTTTTAGTGGATGGGTTTTCCACCGTGATCAGAGTCATGATCCAGTCCTGCTGATTTGGTACTTGTTACCCAGGCATTATACTCGTGTGGGTCGCTCCCCTCGAGTGCCACTCCGGAGTGTGCGTTTTTACAGGCTTCGAGTCTTCGAGACTCCCTTTTCCTATCGGTGTTTATGCGTAGGCGGGCATACCCGATTTGGCAGGCAGAGCAGGCAGTACCAGTGCTTACTGGTGTATCGATTGGGTCTAGACAGGCAGGCGTTGACATTCTGATGCATACATTCAGCTATTCTTTTAGCTCAGTTTTTAGAGGCATTCTAGTGGTAGCTTTTCATCAGGAGTCATACTCATTGCATACCACCTTTATTCCTTTTGCCTCTGGTAGACCTAGTGGGCGTGTCAGAGTTGAGGTTTTACCCACTAGGGGAGGCTACTGGTTTACTAGTAGTCTCACCCCCATTCTTCTTTCCTCTTTTGCTTCTCCCTTGTTTTGCAGTGTTTTATGCGGGTGCTACTGGGCTTACAGTGGCGGGTCGAGGAGAGAGGACGGCCGAGTAGATAGATCTCGAGGCAGGATGAGCATGTTAGCTGGATGTTGGTGTACCCATGTTTCCTCAGACGGTAGTACCTTTACTTTGGGACTGGCTTTTGCCAGCAGGTTGTATTTATTTTGGTGAGCTGGGAGAGACAGATGTATCATTTATACAGATGTATTGTATTTTATTTCCAGCTTCAGTCTGAGATGTATTAGTTTTAGTTCAGCTCTGTTTTATTGCTCTTTTATTTATCTATTTTATCTGAGCAGGTTACTGGCGCTTCGTGTACACGGAAAATACCGTGTGCACGGCGGATCTGTGGACGGGCCCGGGTTCTGGTTTACACCCGGGGCGTGACAGATTAAGTTGGTATCAGAGCTTAGGGATAGGTCGGTTGGGACTTAGGAAACCCTAGGCTTTTAGCAGACCCTAGGATGATAGGACGCGAGAGACGCGACACCTTGCGAAAGTCGGCGATTTATTGTTTTACTCTTCCTGTGAGTGAAGAGGGATCGACATACTCTATTTCTGGGGGACAGTATGTTGGCTGCAGACAACATAAGGTTACAGAAATAGAAGGATGTCTTTGACTTTCGCTAGATTGGGTCGAGTGTTTGGGGTGTGCTGATTTGCGGTTTGTCGTGGCGAGCGGTGTCTCCCCGACGTTGGGCCTTGACCCGGGCGCACCTTGGTGCGGCAGTGTGGGTCTGAGCTAGTTGTTTCAGGCCGGATACCGGATTAGAGTCAGAGGACTCGGGACCCTGATGACAGGATTGTCAGAGGCTTATCAGCGGCAGAGTGAGCGGGCATCTGGTTTTGAGTGACACAGTTGTCGGAGCAGCGGGCAGCTCGACAGTGCTTCTTTCTGAGACCACCCGGTTGCAGTATCCTCAGGGGCGGGGATTTTTGTAGTACTGAGGGAGTGAGTAGCCCTCCGTGCCAATGGTTAGTGCCGAGGCGCCGAGGCAGGGTGGATTGTTGACAGCGGATGAGCTATGGGACACCATTGATCAGTTAAGCCAGTTTTGGCAGATAAACCACCCCGATTCATAGGATTAAGTTTGGAGCCTCTTGGGGTAGAATCGTGGTTGGTGGTGATGGAAAGACTGCTTGAGAGCCTCTTGGTGTCAAAAGGATTTACGCAGTTACTGAACTACGCGCTCTATGATTTAGGGGACAAGGCGCATAGGATATGCTTGACTGTGAGTGGATTGCGCCAGGATGCCCTTCCGTGTATTCGGACCCTCTTTTGCAGGTTTTAGATTTTGGGGTGCTTTGATAGTGGAGGCATTGGGTATGGCGCGTAGCATTGCAGTTCCGTTGGATAGGGGTCTGCCGCCAGAGGCGAGTTCTGGATAGAGGCGCTTGGCGCTAGGTATTGGTGGACAGGTCGGCCGGCAAGGACATTTTCGTTTCCCTTCCAGGATGGTGGATATCCTTTTGGATGGATTATGTAAAGCTTACCCCAGGGGGATGTTACCCTTGGTGATCGATAACATGCATGTTTGGGGTACAACATATGTGATTGAGGGGTGAGCTTAGTAAGGGTAATTGTATAAGGAATTGCATGAATTGATGGTGCTTTGTCGTATGACGATGATATCCAGGTGGATTTCTGAGACGTCAGAGGTTGGGTGGACCCCGATGACAGCATCAGCCCATTTTATCAGAGTGGTGCAGCGGTAGCGTGGATTGGCTGTCTGCGAGAGACCACATTCGTCGCCTCAGTGTGAGCAGGGACAGGGGTCGAGCTCCCTTTGTGATTGGTCTAGATATGTTTGGCAGGCTGAGCGACGACCACTTGCATCGTAGAGGATGAATTTGTGCCGCCCGGTTGGAGGGCGCCACGGTAGTGGATCGAGTGTCGCCGGTGTGATTTCATCACAGCAGTCAGAGTTAGAGCATGTTGCAGTCCGGCATGGGCTAGAGGCAGAGTTGTTGCCCCGTGCACTAGAGGTACAGGTTACTGTTGGGATTGTGCAGGTGGGGAAGGCTTGTGGATCATATCCAGTGCAGTAGAGGCCGTAAGTTATGCCGGCAGACTTATTGGTATTTGTGGCCGTTCGGTGTTTAGACCCAGTGCTTGGGACTGGTTGGCATAGTGCCACTGGATGTTTCACTGCTGAGAGAAAGGACCTTGTTTTCTGCGAGGCAGACAATAGAAGGCTTGTTTGTTGCGACTGTTTGGGTACTCAGGTTACAGCGATAGTGTGAGAGGTGCCTACGGCGGCACCGGGACGTAAGGATATTCTTGTTGCCGTGAGATCCCGGGTGTGATTCCACCTGAGCCGATGATGATGCCGCCGGTTAGGGAGATTGTGATTTCGATTGACGTGGTTCTGGGAACTGCGCCTACCTCGATAGCACCTCGTTAAATATCATTTGTAGAGCTGTGAGAGTTGTGGGCATAGGTGCGTGGACCTGATGGATAGAGGGTTTGTTGGACCTAGTGCCGCGTCGTTGATACACGACTGTGAGAGTTCTTTGTGAGTGGAGCCCAGGCAGTTCCGGGTATTATTTAGAACCTTTTGGATGAGTTATACTCCGGCAGATGTTCGATTATGATGCCTGCATCAATTTGGAACTACAGCTGAGTATCTCGCCAAGATGACGTTCAGGACACGCTAGGGGCATTGTGAGTACAGTGAGGCCAATGGAATGACTAATGCCTTATTGCCTTTAAGATTGAGGAATTCTGTGTTCCAGTTGGGCTTGAACGGATTGATAGCGGCATTTTTCAGGGATATCTTGGCTTTTACCCCTCCCTGAGTGATTTAGAGCTTGTGAAGCATTTATAGATGCTGTGGCAAGGTCTGTGAGGATAAGGTTTTATGCTAAATGGTTTTGGTACAAGTTTCATCTTTAAGAGCACATCTTCCTGGATTACGTATTTAGCCGCGGGGGCGGCGGTGGAAGTCCAGTCAAAATAGATGCTATTTGAGATGGGCCGAGATCGGCAGTTACTACTGAGGTGAGGAGCTTTTGGACCGGATGGTGCCAGCAGAATTTGACGAGCGGATGGTAAGATTGGTATCAGTGACGATTTTAGTTGGTCAACGGAGGAAGATGGACTTGCGAGTTATAGTGATGCCTCCCATAGTGGCTATGGAGCTACCATTGGATTTTGATGAGCATCCAGGATCACCCCCGACCGGGCCACTGTGGTGGCGGATACCTAAAGCAGAAGAGCTAAATTGGGAGTTGAGTTTGATGGTCCCATAGCTGGCGCTGTGTGGGACCATGGTGGTATACTGGGCTTGAGATTGTGTCCCAGGGGATCCCTTTTGAGGATAGGCTGCGGCTGAGCAATCTACTCGTGTGGTCTGGTTTTGACAGTGACCGAGTGAGAACCCCTGCTTGTTAGGGCCCCTTTCCTGTGCGGGTGCTTGTGTGGATGTGTTTCGGGTTGCCCTGGTTGAGTCGGCTCTAGAGGGTGATTTTAGTGCGTGTTGCACTGGCTGTTCGTTCTTTTCCCCCAGGCTTTTGATGGAGTCCCTGAGGTTTTTCTGCGTCTTCGCTCAGGAGTGTTGTGTTTTGAACTCCTCGCCCGTGATTGACTCGCTTCTTTGGAGCCCTGCGAGAGTTTGGAGTACGAGGGACGCTCGTTGCGAATTCCGGCTCGTGAGATGAGGGAATTGCGCGATCGGGCTATGCCGTACTGGTTGTTGCTGTTATTGTTGCTGAGGAGTAATCACGGGGAGTGATAGGCGACTTGAGAGCGGGAGACGGCGGTGTTGAGTACTTACCCCTGGTTTCTGAGACTCGTTGAGAGTTGCTTTAGTTTCGAGGACGAAACTTTCTTTTAGTGGGGGAGGATGTGATGATCCGGAATTCTACAGGGCTTTTACTGTGTAACCGGCAGCTTCTGGAGGCCTACGGGGCATGTCGGCGGTGTTCGTGCGCCAATTTGGACACAAGTGATTGACTCCGGGCTTAAAGTGGATCACGTGGGTAATCAGGGAACCCCGTCGGATGTTTATAGGTGTTTTCGCGCAAATCGGATATCAGATTTGGACTCGGCACGAAATTCGGATTGAAAATGCCTTTTCGGGAGCCTCCGGCGATTTATTGGATGGGAATTTGGCGAAGCGGACATCAAATTCGGGTTCAGCGCGCGGAAAACGGTCAAGATGGACTATCTGCTGGATTTTTCTGAGCTTCGGGTACTGTTCACCGCCGGAACAGTAACTCCAGCGATCGCCGGCGGCGGGCAGCGTCGGCGGGCGGCGGCGCGGCCTCGGGCAGGCGGAACGGCGGCGGCACAGGGCGCGGGCAGCGCGCGGGCGCGCGGGCAGGCGCGCGGTCCACGCGGCCGTCGTGCACCAAGGCGGGGGCACGTGGCACCACCCCATAGGCCGGCTCACAGCTCACGGTCTACGGAGCATGATGGTTGGGTTTTGGTTCACGGTGCACCGGAGTGGACACGTGGCAGGTTACCATTGGTTCGGCTTACGGAGGCTCGTGCACCGGGTGCAGCGGTCAGTGGCAGGGACACGTGGCGCTTCCCTATTGGCTGGTCAACTGTGCGGGCAGGAGGGGCAGCTGGCGCGGGCAGGCGCGCAGGCGCGACGGTACTGTTGTCGGGGACGCGTGTCGACTCCCGGGGTTGGCCGCGTGGCGCAGCGGGAGTGGAGGATTTGGGCTGTCGCCTGTTCGGGCGACACGTGGCGGGCGCTGAGGCGGGTCGGACGGACCGCGGATCCCGTCCGACGGCGCGCCTTGGGCCGGGCCGCACTGTGCGCGCCCGAAAGTCTTGGGCCGGGCCGCACTGTGCGCGCCCGGAAACTTCCGGGCGCCCGAAAATTGGGACCCGGATGGCATTTTGCTATTTGTTTGGGAGGCCTATTTAAACAGCCCGAGCTCCTTTCTTCTCACTTTTTCCACCATTTCCGAGCCTCCTCTCACCAAGGTGTCTTCAGCAAAGTTGTTCCCCTTCGAGTTCTACATCTTCTGGAGGATTTCCAAGATTTGTGGTGGCACACACTCCGAGGTTTGGATTTTACGGCGCGGCGCGACGCTCGTTCCCTTGTGATTCCCTTCGTCGCATTTCAGTGCACGGACTCTCCCGAGCTACCCCGGCACTCTTTTTCAGCGATTCTTGCGCCATCGTCTTCACGACAGGTAGGGCTACGTTTTCCGTGTTTGCTGGTTTTTCCCATCCCGAGGTTTTCATGGGTTTTTCGGATCATCTTGTGACCTCTTTTTGCTGTGATGGAGTTTTGGACAGCGGTTCGGTATTTCGGCGATATCTCCGCAACCAGACATCGGATTGAGGTGATTCAAAAGGCAATTTGCATCTACGCATCGCAAGGAGTCTCTCTGAATTTTCTTGGATTTTCTGGAATTTTCCCCGAAGGTGAGAAACCCCTTTTTACAGAACTTTGTAGCACAGTTTTGGGTGGAAGTATTGTTCGGGGTAGTTCTCTTGTCGATTTTGGATCTCAGCGTAGAAAACTCGTGTGGGAACGTGCAGGTACTCGTTTCGACCGGTTCGTCGCGAGGATCGTGACGGTATTTTTCCTGGAATTTCTCGAGCAGATCTCGCAGGTGAAAAAAGGCAAAACTGTGGACTGATTGTATTTGGGACAGATTTTGGTGTGAGCATGGTGGATTAATTGTGCTTGTTCTTATGGGGTATTTTTGTGCAGCACCGTGGTGATCGTTGAGACCGGGCGCGGACTTCGCTGTTGGGATCGGGGTTTAGCGCTCGAGGTGGGTGGTTGCTTTACTCCTCTTTTCTGATATACCCACTAGGAATATTAGAGTGATCCCCTTTATTGGACATGTTGAATGGTCACCTAATGGACATGCATGCTTAACTAGATAATTGTGAGCCTATCATATGGAAAACATTATATTGGAAACTTGACATGTTGGAACTTATACATGCTTCATGGACATCGTTTTAGCATTTAACCTTGCATAAGGGGGGGGATGTACTTTCATATTGTGATATTGTGAGGCGTCTTGTGGGAGGGTACCACTTGAGGATTTTTGGACAGGCATAGGTGGATGATTCATGTGAGGGTGATTAGCAGGTTATGGACATGTGCGGTTGGATTATGATTTAGCATGATGATTACACCCAGGTGGAGTTATTACTTGATACACATGATGAACCACTATTTGTCACTCCCCTTCTTTCTTCCATGAGGAGATAGGCTTGAGTTCAGGGATATCTAGTTAGACCATTTCTGATCGCTACACTATATGTTGGGACTGCCTTGGGAGGAACCCTATTGTCTCTTCTTCCCCCTATTCCTTAGGCAGGCGGCTATTTGTTGCTCGGGTTTGAGCAGGGATCGGCATAGTGTAGCCGGGGCTTGAATTTTAGCTTTTGGGGTATTGCGGCTATTGCGGATAGTAGGTGGTTGACCGGATGTCGGACCTGGGTCAGGATTGTCATTATGGGTGTGGTTGTTAACCCTCCATCTTTTGATTACCCGCTAGGCATTTGAGTAGCTTCTTTGATTAAAAGGATAAATGCACTTTATGTGTGGCAATGGCAGGCTTATTGTGATTAAACAGATATTGTTAGAACTTGCTTGATTGGGGATTATGATTGTAGGACAGTAACATCATGTTAAAAGGTAAGGCTAATCAATAATTGTGGGCTTTGGGTATGTGGCATAGGCAGGCACAGGCTATCTCATATTTACTATTCTCATACTGTTCTATACATGCTCTAACATTATAAAGGTTATCGACATCTGTTTATTTTTATATCATCTTGGGACATTTGCATGCTTGTATGGTCACCTAGTTAGGCCACCTTTTTCTGCTACACTATCATGCTGGAATTGACTTAGGAGAAACCATGCTTTTCTCTTCTTTTATTTATATTCGGGGGATAGTGCGCTCGGGTTCGAGCAGGGACTGGGATAGTGTAGTCAGACAGTTGTGGGCTTTGGGACAGGCAGGCTGTGAGGGCCGGGCATTGCGGCAACCGCGGATCTTTGGCGGTTGACCGGACAGTGGTTATTGCATCAGATTGGGATAGAGGATTTGGATTTCTTTTAGTGGATGGGTTTTTCCACCGTGATCAGAGTCATGATCCAGTCCTGCTGATTTGGTACTTGTTACCCAGGCATTATACTCGTGTGGGTCGCTCCCCTCGAGTGCCACTCCGGAGTGTGCGTTTTTACAGGCTTCGAGTCTTCGAGACTCCCTTTTCCTATCGGTGTTATGCGTAGGCGGGCATACCCGATTTGGCAGGCAGAGCAGGCAGTACCAGTGCTTACTGGTGTATCGATTGGGTCTAGACAGGCAGGCGTTGACATTCTGATGCATACATTCAGCTATTCTTTTAGCTCAGTTTTTAGAGGCATTCTAGTGGTAGCTTTTCATCAGGAGTCATACTCATTGCATACCACCTTTATTCCTTTTGCCTCTGGTAGACCTAGTGGGCGTGTCAGAGTTGAGGTTTTACCCACTAGGGGAGGCTACTGGTTTACTAGTAGTCTCACCCCCATTCTTCTTTCCTCTTTTGCTTCTCCCTTGTTTTGCAGTGTTTTATGCGGGTGCTACTGGGCTTACAGTGGCGGGTCGAGGAGAGAGGACGGCCGCGTAGATAGATCTCGAGGCAGGATGAGCATGTTAGCTGGATTGTTGGTGTACCCATGTTTCCTCAGACGGTAGTACCTTTACTTTGGGACTGGCTTTTGCCAGCAGGTTGTATTTATTTTGGTGAGCTGGGAGAGACAGATGTATCATTTATACAGATGTATTGTATTTTATTTCCAGCTTCAGTCTGAGATGTATTAGTTTTAGTTCAGCTCTGTTTTATTGCTCTTTTATTTTATCTCTTTTATCTGAGCAGGTTACTGGCGCTTCGTGTACACGGAAAATACCGTGTGCACGGCGGATCTGTGGACGGGCCCGGGTTCTGGTTTACACCCGGGGCGTGACATCGAGTGCCACTTCGGAGTGGGCGGGGGACCGGGCCATGTGCCGGTTGGTTGGTTGATATGTAAGTACGTTTCCATATCGGTTTTACATAGCTGTGGGTGTAGCCGATTGTGATGGTTGCGCAAGCGGGACCATGTTTTCCAGCCTGGTTAGATTGGGTTATTCTCGGCACTTATCGTTCACTGATGCTTGCATACACACTTGTCATTATTTCATTATAGCATTAGAGGTATAGTAGTGGTAGTTTTTCTCTATCAGCAGCTTTATTATTCCTGCATTACCACTCTCTCCCTTCTTTTCGCCTCTAGTAGACTTAGTGGGTAGGTCGGAGATTGATGATATATCCACTGAGAACTACTAGGTTTTTAGTAGTTCTCACACCCGTTGTTACTCCCCCTTTTTTTCCCCTCCTTTGTTTAGGTTTCTTCGCGGCGGTTGTAGTGCCGGCGGATCGTGGCGAAGGGAATTGGTGGCTACATAGATCTCCTACCAACTCGAGAGCTAGTGGTGGTCCCAGTATTGTATTATTCTTTTGTTTTTAGTTTAGTTGTTCAGACTACTGTATATTTGGGTCTGGCTTTAGCCAGCTGGTTGTATTTTGCATTTTTGAGAGATGGACATATATATTTATACTCTAGAAGATGTGGATGTATTTATGTTTCTATTTATACAGTTTTAGTATGAGATTCTTTTAGTTTACAGCTCTGTATCTTTTGCTCTTTTATATGCTTCTCTTATACTTGAGCAGGTTGTAGCACTTTGTGTACGTGAAAAATTCCGCGTGAACGGCGGATCTGTTGACGGGTCCGGATTCTGGTTTACCCATGGGGCGTGACAGAAAGAGTTAAAAAAAGCGGCAAAGAAGAAGTGCAAGGAAAAATGAGAAGGCGACGGAAAAGAAGCGTTAGGGCAAGAGATTTTAAATGCCAAAGAACAACGTGTCCCCCAAGTCTAACAAAAAAGGAAACAAGAGTTTTGAACCAATGGAACAGCGATCGCCGTAGCGACATTAATGGCGATCAGATTGATGCGTGAATGCGGACCATTGGATGAAAGGATGACGTTGGCCCAACACTCATCTTGAGAGATTGTGAGAATAAAAAAGACGAGAAGGGGAAGCGATGGAAGCATAATCGTAAGCCGTCAGATCGAAGCGGCGTACAATGCAACCGCCGGATTTGAGGAGGCCTCGATTGGAGAGCGAGCTAGACAAAAGGGCATAATGATGAGTGAAGTACAAAAAGAACGATCAAAGTCTTGTGACACACGCCGATCATTAATGTGAAGTTCGTTAATCACCCGAATAGTCACTTCAGGTAATTGCCGAGGGGGCATTATTGAAGACAAAAAAGTCGCCACGTGAGACGCACTGTGGCCGAGTTAGGAGGTGACACGTAGCGCAGACCATTGGCCGAGACTAGCAACCAATAGAAGAAATAGCCGGCAAAAAGGAACTCGTGTCTTAATCAAGACCGACCTCGGCTGAAGGTGAATCATTAGATCACCTCAGTCGAAAGAAAAAAAGAGGCAGGACCAAGATCGACTGACGGTTGCTCAAGCCGTAAAAGGAAAATCCTGGAGGCAGAAGGCACGAGATCTGGGGCGCGAATTATGCAACTAACTTTGAAATAACAAGCGGCGCCCAGCATCGAAAAGCACCAAGGATCGCGCCTCAGTGCGACAATCTCGGGGATGAGCGTGGATGGAGAGAAGCTATTATCCAACTGAGGAAAATCAACTCAAAATGAAGTAATTGAGAGATACACGATGATTCCCCTTAAGTTACGCTGATTACCCGAAACGACGATCATACTCCTGATTCGAGCGAGTATAAATAATCGAACCATCGAAGAAAAAGGGGTCCTGCAACCTCGTAAGCCAATAACCACCCCTGCTATTCAATACCTTCAATGTCTGCATTTACAGCTTTCCTAAACTAAGTTTACTACTTTCCTTACCGCT
Source organism: Tillandsia leiboldiana (assembly GCA_029204045.2). Lineage (NCBI taxonomy): Eukaryota > Viridiplantae > Streptophyta > Magnoliopsida > Poales > Bromeliaceae > Tillandsia > Tillandsia leiboldiana. Next base: position 33,342,475 of record CM055063.1, read on the forward strand.
TTCCTATATAGACTTTCATACCAGCATCTACCGCTTTCCTTACAGCTTTTCTAAGAGTAGTCTTACTTGTAATCGTTCCTTGTAACCCTTTCCTCGAGCAATACAACTTTTAATCGGCTATTTAGGCCGTGTCAATTCCTAACCCCAAATTCCAGTTTGGCTCCTCTAAGTCGAACTCTATTGAGAGTTTGATTGAGAAGAATTCGGCAGAACGGATCCCTCCTCGGCCTAATCGTTTGGCACGCGGCGCATCACACTCAGAGGGTCAACTCGGAGGCCGATCGCGTATCTTATCCGGTCAACGGTCAGCGACGCATTTCGGCACCAATACTAATTAATTTATTAATTTATTAATTTTTTGTAATTAATTAAACTATTAATTAATAATACTCATTGCTAATCATTTTATTAATAAATATTTAGGATTATTCAGCCGTAGTTAATTAAATAAATTAAACAATTATTTAATTAATATTTTTATATTAATTAATTAAATAAAATATTATTATTTTAAATTATAATTTTTTTTATTCTCACTATTATAATTTACTACTATTTTTTTATTTTCGACAACAACTAATTTTCATCCATTATTCCAAAAATTATATTTATATCAGCACTTTTTATTTATATCTGAATCAGAATTCTTGTTTCTGAATCATATAATACTTGAGAATTCAAAAATTATTAGTGTTTTTTTTTAAAAAAAAGAAATGTAACAAGCTCGTTTATGAACTCAACTAAAAATATACTGTAAATAAGTTTTAAAATTAAAATTTTAAATACTAGTTATTAAATTTTTCTAACCAGAATATGACCGGGCCAAAAATGGTGGAACCAGTGGTTCAAATAAAACTCTATCTAACTCTTTGTATTTCAAACGGAGCAGGGCAGGGAACAGGGCGGAGTTAATGTGCTTGCTTTGTTATGCACATTATACTATGTAATATGTGCTTGCTTTGTTATGCACATTATACTATGTAATATCTCTCTCTCTCTCTCTCTCTCTCTCTCTCTCTCTCTCTGCTTTGGAGGAGTTTCGTCAGTTCTCCGTGTCCTCTCGGACGGCGGGAGATGCTCGTATTTGGGCACGGCTAGCCCGAGGAGAACATGCACTTAATAGTATATATTTAATTAATTCAGAAGATGGAAGAGAAAAGGACAAATACTAGCTAGGTCCACGTACAACTTAACTGCTCCACCTAGTCCCACAATTTGAAGTATTTCAAAAGTAAATCAATTCCAACGGGGATAAATTAAAGGTAAAGAGGTACAGAATTTATGTGAATTACAAATTATTTTAAATTAATTATTTAAATTTTTAAAATTTTAATTTTATTATTTGATCTTTTTAATTTATTTGATTTGATTTGAGTAAGTTAATGATATTTTAATTTAAAATTTTCATTAATTACTTATTTTAATAAATTTATAGTTATGAAAATTACATAAAATATCCTAATTAAATATGTAAAGATAAATAACAAATTTAAATTTTAAAGTCAAAATATCAATCATCGATTCAAATCAAATAAATTAAAAAATTGAATACCCAAATCTAAAATTTGAAAATTTGATATAGTCAAATCAAAATGATTCATAATTTAAATAAATTCGGTATATTTTCACCTAAATTAAATTATACCACTAGTCTTCAAACTTTCAGCTATGTATTATTTTGATTTTCAAATCTTTCAACTTACGATGCCATAAATTCTAAGCCTGCGTTTGGTAACGGGGATAAGAGCAGGATAACCTTCTTATTCCCGTTATTATACCCAAACGCAAAATAGAGGGGTGGGAATTGCTAAACCCACCCCTTAGCGGGTTATCTCCAGGATAACCCGCTAAGGGGTGGGTTTAGCAATTCCCACCCCCAGGCGGAATAGCGGAATAGGAATTAAATATTAATTAAATATATTTAATATTAATATTTAATAATAATATTAAATATTAATATTTATCTAAATATTAATATATAATATTTAGATAAATATTAAATATTAATATTTAATATTAAATATTAATATTAGAAATTAATATTTAATTATAAATATTATTTGAATTTTTTAATATTTATCTAAATTAAATATAAGGTTGATTAATACCATAAATTTATTTAATTTTAAATTATATCATAAAGGGCAAAATAGTAAATAAAAATATTTATTCCCTCAATTTTTCTTATTTCTCTATACCCAACCAAACATAATTTAGACTTATTCCTCTTATTCTTCTTATTCCTATATAATTTACCAAATACAATTTTTTTTAAACCCGGTATAACTCTTAAACCCAACCAAATAGAAATTTACACTAATTCCTGCTAATATCATAACTTATACCTATTCCCGGTATAACTAAATTTTTCTTATCCCCGAACCAAACGCAGCTTAAAGGTTTGGTTATGCAGAACTCTAAACATTGGATTAATGTTTTAGTGCAGTTCTTTGGTTGTGACGGGCACAAGCAAGATCATATATATATATATATATATATATATATATATATATATATATATATATATATATATATATATATATATATATATATATATATATATATATATATATATATGTTTGTAAAAGTACCAAGTCAATAGTATTTATAAATTTTTAGTCTTTAGATGAAAAGATGTGTGATTAGGATGATAGTTGAGCTTTTATGTTTGTAAAATTATCAAATTATTGGTGTTTATAAATTTTTAGTCTTTAGATAAAAAGATGTGTGGTTAGAATAATAGTGGGCCCCTTAGATTAAGTGAATGGTAGATGAAATAGAATGATCTAATAAATGAAATTAGTCAAATGGATAGATCTAACGGTAAAAAACTTACAAGCACCAATTGCTTGATACTTATATAAGCATAGTAGCCAGACTCTCTCTCTATATATATAGAGTATAGTTTATATATTTTTAAAAGTACAAACCCAACTGTACTTCTGAATTTTTTATTATTAGATTTGTATTGAGATCTGTGCTATTATACTTTCTTTTTCTCTCTCTTTAGTTGACTTTACAATATCACCAATTCCAATACAAATCCAATGATAAAAAATTCACAAACATAGTTGGGCATGGACTTTTGAAAGTATATATATAAGCTCTATTATATATATATATATATATATATATATATATATATATATATATATATATATATATATATATATATATATATATATATATATATATATATAGTCCGGGGCCCATTATCATCCTAGCCACACATTTTTTCATTCAATAACTAAAACCTACAAGCATTAATAATTGGATACTTTTAAAAGCATTGGAACTCAATTCTATATATATCCAGCTACTATGCTACTACTATGCGTGTACAAGCACCAAGTAATTGGTACTTTTAAGTTTTCTACCATTAGATCTATTCTTTTTAAGTTTTCTACCGTTAGAATGAAAAATATTTAATTTCATTCTGTTAAGAATTTTGTATTGGCGTATTTCGTGAAGTTAATTGACTCTTGAAGATTGAAGATAAAGACTTGAAAAACTTTGACATCAATCTCAAGAAAAATGAACCCAAAATATTTAGGTACGTTTAATTAAATATTTTTGGTGATTTAAATTTATTCTTATAGATTATATTTTCTATGACTTAAAAATAAAAAACTGGACATTTTGGGTATTCAGGATCCGGACCAGACAGATCCAGTCCGGACCCCGAATATGGTTTGGTTCATACGAATTTTCAGTACAGATTAACCTGGTTTCAGTCCAGACCCCGAACATTATTTTTCTTATGTCTCATGATTCAGTCCGGATCAGACCTAATCTAGTCCGGACCCCGAACTGTTGTTTTTGGAATTTTAACGATAGACCGGATCGTCGTAAATCTAGTCCGGACCGCGATGCCGGAAAATTCTGTTTTAGACAGTTTTTTATTTTTATCTATTTTCAAAAGATTTCTAGCCTAAAATAGACTCGAAAAATCGTCGTTTAGGGTAAGCCGGAAAAGATCCACATATAGAGAAAAAATGAAAAATACATTCTAATTTATGTTTCTTTTTATATATTTATCGATTTGATTCTTGGTTTTTCAACTCGTTATTCTTTTGTAAGAATCAAATTGATAAATACTTAGACATTGTTTTTCTTGTCTATCTATGATTTTCTATGTATTCAAAATTACCAACACCAATAAACAATAGCGATTTTCGAGAGGAACATCGGCGCGTGGATTCGCGTGAAGACCTTGTGGATTCAAGGTTTATGACTTTGTGGATTTGGAGTTAGGCGTGTTCGTGTGATCGACACATGCTATATTGGTGAAGACCCTAGATTCGGTTGGACTTCGTGGATTCGAAGTTGGACGCAAATCTTGTGATCGAGGCGCGTTGAGGAATGCGGAGAAGATCTACTTAGAGCGTATGGAAAATGTTGAGTCGTAGGTTTGCGTTATGTCACCTTGTACGTGTTTTAATCTTAGTGAATTTTTCTATGTGATCGATCTTATGGTTTTTTACTCCTAGATTGGAGTTTTCCACGTAAAATCTTGTGTACATTCTTTATTTTCTACATTGGATTATTTTTTACGCAACGATTTTGGAGTTTTATTGTTTACACCTATTCACCCCCATTCTAGGTGGTTTTTCTCCTATTTTAGATCCTTGGATGCCATAACCCACAGTTGTCACGCCCCGAGGTCGAAACTGCGACCCGGGCCCGCCAACAGATCCGCCGCCCATACGGGAAGCCCCGTATAGACGAAGCGTCTAACCTGCAAAAGATAATACTACAGCTATACAGATTGTGGGTTATGTTAATAATGGATATGAATAGGAGAAAAACCACCAAGATGGGGGGTGAATAGGTGTAAACAATAAACACACCAAATCGTTGCGTAAAAATAACCCAATGCGAAAAATAAATAAAGTACGCAAGATTTACGTGGAAAACTCCATCACAGGAGTAAAAAACCACGGGACCGATAACACGGCGAAATCCACTAAGATTAAACACGTACAAGGTAATTTACCATAACCCTACGACTCAACCTTTTCCATACGCTCCTAGTTGATCTTCTCTGTTACGGAATTTGAGTTGGCGTAGTTTCGTGAAAGTCTCAAGTCTTGAAGATTGAAGGTGAAGAAAGTTGGATCATTTAACTCAATCTCAAGAAAGAAGAATTCAAAAGGATCAGATATGTTTAACTAAAGATTTTGTGTGATCCGAATACTTCTTGTAGTGTAGAAACACTTGGAAGAATCTTTCATTGCATAAAAATCAAAAACTGGACTTGGGACATGTTCAGGATCCGGATCAGGTTGTTCGATCCGGATCCCGAAGGTGGTTCGTTCATACACCAGTTCAATCCGGATCGTAGTCTCTTGATCCGGATCCCGAACAGTGAGTTTACCATTTTCCTTAAACGATCCGGATCATGCTTCGCAATCCGGATCCCGAACGTTGATGTTTGGTAAACTGTATGAACGATCCGGATCATGCACTTCGATCCGGATCCCGAACCTTCGTTTTTCTGGAACTGGCTGACTCGTTACGACGATCCGGATCACAGCTAGTCCGATCCGGATCGCCGTCCGTAAAATTTCCAGAAATGTTAGGTTTTTGATTCTTATCTCCTTCCTAGGGTTTCTAACCTATAAATACACCCTATGACTCTTTTTCTAGGGTGAATCCACATAGTCTTTAGCCGTCATTTTCATATACCATTTTATACGGCTATAGATCCACATATAGAGAAGAAAGGAAATCATTAGAGAATACTCTATGTTTCTTCATCTATATTGATTAGTTTGATTCTAGGTTTTCATACTCACATCTCGAGTTGAATCAAACTAATGAATACTTAGATGGTATTTCCGATCTATCTTTGATCTAAGTATTCGGCGGATCATCACCACCCAAAACAACGATTTACCCCAAAAATCGGCGCGTGGATTCGCGTGTCCTTGTGGATTCAAGGTTCAACCGCTCTCGTGGATTCGGAGCGAGGCACGTTCGTGGATTCGAATGGTGCTATTGGGTGAAGACCGTGGATTCGGTCGGACGTCGTGGATTCGACGTTGGACGCCGTGGATTCGGCGTTGGACGCAGATCGTGGATTCGAGAAGCGTCGCGGAGCGAGCGGAGAAGATCCTCTAGGAGCGTATGGAAAAGGTTGAGTCGTAAGTGTGTACGGTAAATCACCTTGTACGTGTTTTAATTCTAGTGGATTTCTGCCGTGTTATCGGTCCCGTGGTTTTTTACTCCGGTGATGGAGTTTTCCACGTAAAAATCTTGCGTATTATTTTTATTTCCGCATTGGGTTTTTATCGCAACGATTTTTTGAGTGTTTATGCGTTTACACCTATTCACCCCCTCTAGGTGTTTTTTCCCCTATTTAGATCCGTATTACATATAACCCAACAAGTGGTATCAGAGAGGGAATAGGGTTGTAAACAATGGTTGAAGGTGGAAACATCAACCGACCCCCATTCTTCGATGGAACTAATTATGCGTACTGGAAAGTACGGATGAAAGCCTTTTTAATTTCCATCGACGAACGGGTGTGGCAATCGATTGAATTAGGATGGTCTAATCCAACTGAATTTAATGGTGATGTTCGCACCTTAAAACCTAGGTCGAAATGGACCAAGGAAGAGTTAGATTCATCTTCTTACAATGGCAAGGGAATTAATGCTATTTTTAATGCCTTATCTCAAACTGAATTCTCTCGCGTCTCGGCATGTGAGACTGCGAAAGAAATCTGGGATGTTCTTCAGGTTACACATGAGGGAACTAACCTCGTGAAGATTCAGAAACTGCAAATGCTTACGAGCAAGTTTGACTCTATCTTAATGGCATAAAATGAATCTTTCACGGACTACTATACACGATTGCAAGACATCGTAAACTCATGTGCTAATCTGGGAGAGAAGATTCCAGAATTTAAGATTGTAAGAAAAATCTTAAAAACTCTTCCTGAACGATTTCGCCCAAAGGTTACTGCCATTGAAACTATTAAACACCCGGACGAAATACGTGTAGAAGAATTAGTTGGTTCATTACAAACTTATGAAATGACATTTACTACTAACAATTCTTCTGGAAAGGCATCCACTTCTAAGTCTTCAGGTTATGCGTTGAAAACAACTAAGGAAGAAGACGCGGATACATCCTCCTCAGACGATGACGAGAACCTTTCTATGGAGGAATTTGAGAAGCAGCTCGCTCTCTTGACAAGGAAGTTTCGCCGCAACTTTCGAAGGGGTAATTCAAGCAAATCTCCATCCTTCGGAAAGTCGAACAAAGGCAAGGGTACTTCAGGATACAAGTCAAGAAAGCAAGAGAACTTCTCAAAGGATAAGAAAAGTTCAGAAGGACAACTACAATGCTTCAAATGTCGAGGCTACGGCCACATTGCAACGGAGTGTCCTAACAAGTATCAGGCAAAGAAGAAGGCGATGCAAGTCGTCACTTGGGATGACAACTCAACGTCAAATGAGTCGTCTTCGAGTGATGAAGAAAAGAGCTCCACCGCATTCCACGCGTCCGTATCTTCACCCTTCATGTGCTTTATGGCAAGTACATCTGAGTCGTTGTCCAACTCCACTGTTGAAAAGAACGCAACGGACAACGAATCGGATGATTCGGAAGGTGAAGATTTTGCTCTAGCCTACCACAGACTTTTGAGGGACTCAAAGAAAGTGGCTAAGCAAAACAAGAGTTTGAGAGGGAGAGTGCATGATCTCGAAGAAGAAGCAAAAAGAGCGACTTCTCTCTCAAACGCTCTTGAAGTGGAAAGGGAAAACCTGATAAAGGCAAATGCTTCCCTTCAAGAGTCCAATGAGCAACTTGAGAAGGAACATACAAATCTGGTGGATAACGCGAATCACTTCTCAAAGCTCTACAACGAGGCTCGACAGGATAACCTGGAAATGACAAAGACCATTTTCCAACTCAAGAATGACTTACAGCGATTTTCCTTAGGAAGGAGTAAGTTGGATAAACTTCTTGGTCTTGGTCAAACAAACAAGTTCGGCCTCGGATACAATCGAACTGAAGACAATTTTAGTTCGGTTGGGACAGTCTTTGTGCCTCAGTCGGTATCTCCTCCTCCGACACCGGAAATCATGACAACTAACGACAACAAACCTACCTCATCCTCTTCAGAATCGTCAAGCACAAAGGTATGTTTTCGTTGTAATTCTGCAGGGCACATTGGAAGAAATTACAAGATTGGAGCTCAAAGATCAAATCAACCACATCTTGCAACTGCTACCAACAAGTTCACTCCATGGAACTCAAAGAAGGATTTTCCTAAAGAAAAGGACATTGGTAGTACTTCAAACAAGACGATGACAAAAGAAAAAGACCAATCTTGCAAGACGTCTTCATCAAGGAAAACTTCTTAACCATTGCCAACATACTCCAAAACTCAAAAGGTTTGGGTATGCAAAGGTGAAACTCCTCCTTGTCTTTAATCGTTCTTCGATTAAATCTTGTGTAGTTTATGTATACTACTTTCTTTTCTTCTTTTTCTTTTGGCCGACCCGTCAACCATCTTTGGGAGGTAAATGGTACATTTTTTTATTGGTTGATGATTTCTCTCGGTTTTCATGGGTAGCATTTTTAAAAGAGAAAGCTGATACGTTTGACTCTTTTCATGAGATTTGCCTTCGTATTATGATTGAAAAGAATGAAAAGATCATTCGTGTTAGAAGTGATAGAGGTGGAGAATTCATAAATTCAAAATTCATTGATTTTTGCACTTCAAATGGAATTAAACATGAATTCTCGGCACCCTATACACCTCAGCAGAATGGTGTTGTTGAGCGCAAGAACAGGGTTGTTCAAGAGATGGCGCGTGTGATGCTTCATAGCCGGAATTTACCGCTACATTTTTTGGCTGAAGCTGTGAACACCGCTGTCTATGTCATTAATAGAGTTTACTTGCGCCCAGGAACTTTAAATACACCATATGAGCTGTGGTTTAGTAGAAAACCCAATATCAAATATTTTCGTGTCTTCGGGAGTCGATGTTACATTTTACGTGACCGTGAAAATCTTGGAAAGTTCGACTCTCGAAGTGATGAAGGGATCTTTCTGGGTTATTCTACGAATAGCAGAGCATATCGAGTATTTAACATTGAATCTAAGACGATCGTAGAATCTATAAATGTTAAAGTAGATGAAGCTTTTCACTTTGAAACTGGAAAATCTACCCTCGATATCTCTCTAGATGATGATTCTCCTGCTAGTGCATCTTCTCATAATAATACTTCCAATACTTATGATGCATCTAATGGTTCTTCTAGTGTATCTGATGTGCAGGAATCATCTCATATATCTCCGAGTACTCCGTTTCAACAAACGTTACGAATCTCCAAGGATCATCCGGAATCGAATATTATTGGAGATCCACAAGAAGGAGTCAGAACTCGGAGGCAGTTGGTTTGTGGATTCGCTTGCTACGTATCTTTAATCGAACCAAAGAACATAGATGAAGCTCTTCAGGATGACTACTGGATTAAAGCAATGCAGGAAGAGCTCCATCAATTTGAGCGAAACAAAGTCTGGGAATTAACGAAGCCTCCAAAGCAACACAATGTGATAGGTACCAAATGGATCTTCAAGAACAAGAAAAATGAGGATGGTACTATCATCAGGAACAAGGCACGATTAGTTGCTCAAGGCTACTCTCAAGTAGAAGGTATAGACTTTGATGAAACCTTCGCCCCTGTAGCTAGACTCGAGTCCATTCGTATACTGTTTGCTATTGCTTGTCATTTTAAAATCAAATTATTTCAAATGGACGTTAAGAGCGCATTTCTAAATGGGTTTTTAAATGAGGAAGTTTATGTGGCTCAACCGAAAGGTTTTGTAGATCATAAACAACCTAACCATGTTTTTCGTTTGAAAAAGGCTCTTTACGGTCTGAAACAAGCACCGCGAGCATGGTACGAAAGGTTAACAAAGCACCTTTTGGAGAAGGGCTATACTCGAGGGGGAGCTGATAGGACTCTCTTTGTGAAGCATTATCAAAACAATTTCATTGTAGCACAAATATATGTCGATGACATAGTATTTGGCGCAACAAGAGATAACGATGCTTCTAAATTCGCGGAGACCATGGAAAGCGAATTTGAGATGTCCATGATGGGCGAATTGACTTATTTCCTTGGATTGCAAATTAAACAAAATGATGAAGGTATTCACTTGAGTCAATCCAAGTATGCAATGGAGTTGGTCAAAAAGTTTGATCTAGAAAATTGTAAAGATTTTCCGACTCCAATGGGAACTAGCCACAAGGGACTTGGAAGTGAATCACATAGTGAGAATGTAGACGAGAAATTGTATCGAAGTATGATTGGAAGTCTACTTTACCTCACGGCTAGTCGCCCGGATATATCTTTTGGTGTTGGGATTTGCGCGAGATATCAATCAGCACCAAAGGAGGTTCACCTGAAAGCGGTGAAAAGGATCATCCGGTATATCAAAGGATCAATTAATTTCGGAATTTGGTATCCTATGGGAACAAGTTTGGATATTGTTGGATACTCAGATGCCGATTGGGCAGGATCAGTGGATGATCGGAAAAGCACGAGTGGTGCATGCTTCTATCTTGGCCATTGCCTTGTTGCATGGCACAGTAAAAAGCAGAACTGCATAGCACTCTCGACTGCCGAAGCGGAATACATTTCAGCTGGAAGTTGCTCAACTCAACTCATTTGGATGAAAAGCGTATTGAGCGACTTCCGCATTTCAGCATCTTCGGTAACAATACTTTGTGACAACACTAGTGCTATTAACATTTCTAAAAACCCTGTGTTGCACTCTAGAACAAAACATATTGAACTTAGATATCATTTTCTTAGAGAGCTAGTTGAATCAAATACTCTTCAACTTTCATATATTTCAACTGAGGATCAATTAGCTGACATTCTAACAAAACCTTTGGATCAAAAACGTTTTTTTCATTTACGAAAAGCAATTGGGATGCTTTCCTTGAAATAATCTGTGAGGACCTGGATCCCCACGACGAGATTACTGGATCATCTACAGCTCCCTGAGGCCTATGTGGCGTGTTGGTGGGATTTGTGCCCCAATTGGACATTAGTGTTGGGCTCAGTGTGTTAAATGGATCACGTGGGTGATTGGCGGACCCCGTCGGAGTTCCAGAAGTGGTTTCGCGCGCCAAGGATATTTAAATTGGACTCAGTGCGAAGTTTGGACCAAGGATTACCTTTTCGGATGCCTTCGGCAAATTTTGGAGTTGGAATTTGGCGAAATGGACATCAAATTCGGATTCAGCGCGCGAAAACGGTTAAAACGGACTACCCACTTGTCATTTTTGAGCTTCGGGTACTGTTCACGCCGGAACAGTGTTTCCGGCGGCGGCGGCAGCGGCGGAGCGGCCGCAGACAGCGCGGCGGACGGTGGCGCGGGCCGCCCGGTCCACGCGGCAGGCGTGCGCCGGGGGCGGGACGCGTGGCGGCTCGGGAGTGGGCCGGTCCGCGGGGCGCGGTCTACGGGGGAGTGCGGGGCGCACGGTGGACCGGGGGTGACACGTGGCATCACCCTAGAGGTGGGTTCACGGCTGATGGTCTACGCAGTTTTCGGGATGGCTCATGGTTTACGGTGCACCGGGCTTGGACACGTGGCAGGTTGGCATTGGTTCGGTCCACATGATTGCGTGCACCGGGTTCACTAGGCAGAGGCTTGACACGTGGCATTCTCCTATTGGTGGGGCTACTGTGCGCGGCAGGTTGGCAGGCGGCGGCGTCAGGCGCGGTCGGGCGGCTTCCCGCGCTTGGGGAGGACACGTGTCGGCGTCTGGGGGCGCCACGTGTCGCGCGGGGAGCGGCTGGTGTTGCTGTCGCCTGTTTGGCGGATGACGTGGAGGCCCAGGGGACTTCCGGGCTGCTACAGTGCGCGCCTTTGGGGATTTTCGGGCTGCTACAGTACGCGCCCGAAAGTGGCATGCGCCCGGAAATGGGGACATGGCCGGTATTTTCCCAATTGTTTCTGCAGCCTATAAATAGCGATCCGAGCTCTCTTCTTCTCCCTTTTTCCACCATTTCCGAGCCTCTTCTCGCCGGGGTGCCTTCAGCAAAGTTGATCCTCGTGTTTGGCTGCATCTTTCTGCAAAGTTTTGGGATTTTTGGTGGCACGCATCCCGAGGTTACCATTTTTACGGCGCGGCGCGACGCTCGTTCGTTTGTGTTCTTCTTCGTCGCATTTCGGTGCGAGGACTCCCCCGGCTTACTCCGACCTCCGAATGAGGCGATTCTTGCGCCGTTGGCTTCACGACTGGTAGGGCTATGTTTCCCATGTTTACTGGTTTTTCCCATTCCGAGTTTTTCATGGGTCTTTCGGATCATCTTGTAACCCCTTTTTCTGGGCGGAGTTTTGGGACAGCGGTGCGGTATTTTGGCGATATCTTCGCGCACAGGCATCGGATTGGGGCGATTCAAGAGGCGATTTGCATCTACACATCACGAGGAATATGCCCAAATTTTCTTGGAATTTTCTGAATATTTCTCGAAGGTGAAGATTATTTGTGAACAGTAATTGTTGCTACAGTTTTTGAGTGTAGTTTGATTCGGGGTGGTTCCCTTGTCCGAATTGTTTCTCCGTGTAGGAAGCTCGGAATTGGACGTGCATGTACTCGTTTCGAAGGTATCGACGCGAGGATTACTGTGGTATTTTTATTGGATTTTTCTGGGCACTTGCAGCAGGTGAAGTATGCGCGGCTTTGGGACTGATTTTCAGATGGTGTATGTTTGGTTAATTTTGGGATTAAAAGTGTAATGTTAAGCCTTATTGTTGTACTCAGGGGTGTTTTCAGCTGTTTGAAGCCGAGGCTTTCGCGACTTGTACCGTGGGTGTTATGTTGGCAGATTTTGGACCGCGGGCGTCTACCCTCTTCACCGACTCCAGGTTTGCCTTGGATTGAGCACTTCAGGTGGGTAAGCTTAATTTAGTAACTGTATAAGGTTTTTATATCATGGTGAATGTAAATGCACATGTGGGGTTATCATCCCTCTATGATTGATAACAGGCGGATTTGATGTGCAACCGATATGAGCGAGAGGTAAGCAAGGAATGGCCCACTTGGGTGAGATTGGTATACCATAGTAGGAATGTTTTAGCATGCTTTACTATTATATGCTTCACCCACTTTTATTATTTCTGAGAACAAAGCATGCGTGCATGGACATGTAGTTAGGCCATCTTTTACCGCTGCACTACTTTTGGAACTGGACTTAGGAGAAACCATGTTATCCTTTTCTCCTTCTTTGTTAGTCAGGTGGTCTGTGTTGCTCAGGTTCGAGCAGGGGTTCTGGGTAGTGTAGTTGGGACTTGGTGTCTGGGACAGGTTGGATTAGTTGTGGGGCTTTGCGGCAACCGCGGATATTGGGCGGTTGACCGGATATTTATTTATGCACCAGATTGGGTATCCGATTTCTCTAGTGGATGGGTTTTCCCACTTTGATCAGAGTCATGATCCAGTCCTGCTGATTGAGATACTTTACTCGTGTGGGTCGCTCCCCTCGAGTGCCACTCCGGAGTGCGCGGCAGACAGACTTTGAGTCCTTGAGACTCCTTTGCTTCGGTGTTATGCGTAGGCTGGCATACCCGTCGCGGCAGGCAGAGCAGGCAGTACCAGTGTCTACTGGTGGCATTAGATTGGGCTGATTTCTGGCTTTTGCTTTTTAGTTGCGCTCGTGTCAGGGGGACCGAGTGGAGTCTAGTGGCGGTGTTTGGACCAGTGCTAGTGTGGTTGGGAACCGTTTTGGGGTACGGTGGTCCCAAGGTCATTGTGAGGTGTTGACCGTTGTAGGGCAGGCAGGCAGGCATAGCAGGTATAGGCAGGCAGAGCAGGCATAGGCAGGCAGGGCAGGCATAGTAGGCAGGCAGGCAGGGCAGGCATAGTAGGCAGGCAGGCATGGCAGGCATAGTAGGCATAGGCAGGCAGAACAGGCATGGCAGGCTTGGCAGGCATAGGCATGCAGAGCAGGCATGGCAGGCTTGGCAGGCATAGGCATGCAGAGCAGGCATGGCAGGCTTAGCAGGTATAGCAGGCAGGCAGAGCAGGCATGGCAGGCTTGGCAGGCATAGGCATGCAGAGCAGGCATGGCAGGCGTAGCAGGCATGGCAGTCACAGCAAGCTTAGTGGTTTGTTAGCTGTTGAGAGGGTCCAGCTTCTTTTTATCAGTCTTTACGGCTTTGGTTAGTTTTTGGTCTTCTGAGGACTTGGTGGGCAGACCGTCGGTCTTGGCGGTGGTACCCACTGAGAACTCCCTCCTTTGGTGTAGTTCTCACACCCTTTGGGGTTTTTTCCCCCTTTTTTTCTCCTCTCCTTTGTTTTGCAGAGTCTTAGCAGGTGTTGCCGACTCTGCGGTTGTTGATCGTGGCGAGGGAGTCGCGAGCTAGATCCCTACCCGGCGTTGGAGAGTAGCGGTACCCTTCTGAGGAGATCATCAGTAGATTAGCTGTTTCTTTTCCTCTTTTGAGAGACTTGTAGTGAGGATATTTTGTATTGGGAGACTGTACACTGTTGTATATATATTGGAGTTACCTCCCGGTTGGGTTTTGAGCTTGTACTCGAGGATTTGTATTTTTATTATTTTGGGAGGCAGACAGTGTTGTTTATTTCCTGTTGTACAGTGATTGATTTTAGTTACAGCAGATATTTTATCTTTATAGCTCTGATATCGGTTTAGTTATAGAACTTTTCTTGCAGGTAGGACGCTTCGCCTATGCAGGTTGGCATAGGTGGCGGATCTGTTTGACGGGCCCGGGTCGCAGTTTCGACCCCGGGGCGTGACAGATTAGAGTGGTATCAGAGCCTAGGTTGTAGGTCATGGTGGACTTAGAAACCCTAGGCTTATGGTTTGACCCTTGGTTGACTTTGTGAGAGTCGTGATTTTGCGAGAGTCCTGATTGAGTTTTATACCTCTCCCAAGGGACGGGAGGAGTGATTGGCATGTTTATTCTCCTAAGTAATTATGTTGGCTGCAGACAACATAATGCTGTGGAACGGGGTGACATGCTTTAGACTTTCGCTGGATTGGGTCGAGTGTTGTTGTGTGCTGTTTTGTTGTTTCGTCGTGGCGAGCGGTGTCTCCCCGACGTTGGGTTTTGACCCGTGTGCATCCTGTCATGGCAGTTGAGCTTGAGCAGTTGGTTTTGGGCCGGATACCTGGATTGAGGTCAGAGAACCCCGGACCCAGATGACAGGATTGTCAGAGGCTTATCAGCGGCTGTGGGAGCGGCTGGTCTTGGTGACACAGTTGTCGGAGCACTGAGTAGCCCCCTCTGTGCCAAGGTTTAGTGTCGAGGCACCGAGGCAGGGTGGATGGTTGACAGCTGATGAGCGGAAGGACATGATCGACTTTTGGAGCCATGATTGGCAGACGAACCACCCCGACTCGTAAGATTGAGTTTGGAGCCTTTGGAGGCAGAGTCGTGGTTGGTGGTGAGAGCCTCCTTGTGCTAGAGAGTGTATGCAGCCGTTGAACCGCGCGCTCCGGATTCGAGGGACGAGGCGCATAGGATATATGAGATTGGGAGTGGATTGCGCCAGGATACCTTCCTGTTATTCAGTCCCTTCATTGTGGATTTAGACGCCTCGCGGAAGCAGGCACCGTGTATGGAGCGCGGCATTGCAGTTCCTTTGGTTATGGATCTGCTGCCAGAGGTGAGTTCTGGATTTTGGCGCTTGGCGCCGGACGATGGAGGACAGATCGGCCGGCAGAGGCACTTCTGATTTCCTTTCCGGATGACGGGTTCCCGAGAGGCCAGAGATCGAGTGGACCCCGATGGTAGCATCAGTATTTTATCAGAGTGACGCAGCGGTAGCGTGGATTTGTTATCTGCGGAGGACCTTATTCGTCGCCTCAGTGTGAGCAGAGACAGAGGTCGTACTCCCTATGTGTATAGCCCTAATTTTCAGGCAGATTGAGCGACAACCACTTGCATCGAGTGGATGAATCTGTGCCGCCCGGTTGGAGGGCGCCACGGTAGTGGATTGAGTGTCGCAGGTGGGATTTCACCACGGTAGTCGGAGTTAGAGCATGCTCCACTCTTACATGGGTTAGAGGCAGATTTGTTATCGCATGCACTTGAGGTGCAGGTTCCTGTTGATGTTTTGCACGTGGAGGAGGCTTTTGGATCATGTCCAGTGCGGCCGAGACCGCGAGATGCCGGCAGAATTATTGGTAATTGTGGCAGTTCGGTGTTTGACCATGTGCTCGAGATTGATTGGCACGATGCAACAAGATGTTTGACTGCGGAAAAAGAGGACGTCGATTTTCTGCGAGGCGGACGAGAGGAGGTTTGGTTGTAAAGACTGTTAGAGCGCACAGGCTTTAGCGACAGTGTGAGAGGTGCTTTTTGGCGGCACCGGGATTCAAGGACATCTCAGTTGCCCGCGAGATCCCGGGTGCGATTTCACCTGAGCTGTTGACGACGCCGCCGGTTGGGAGATAGAGATTGCGTTTGACGTGGTTCGGGGAACCACGCCACCCTTGATAGCACCTCATTGGATATCGCCAGTAGAGCTGAGAGAGCTGATGGCGCAGTTGTAGGATCCGATGGATCGAGGGGTCTGTTTGACCTAGTGCCACGCCGTTGGTATACGGTGGTGATGCCACATCGTTGATACACGAATGTGAGGGTCCTTTTATGGTATTTAGGACCTTATGATGGAGTTGTACTCAGGCAGTTATAGTATGGTGTGAGTACCTACTTGGAATCAGACAGCCGAGGATCTTGCTTAGATGGCGTTCAGGACACGGTAGGGCATCACGAGCTCTTAGTGAGGCCAAGTGGATTGATTAATGCCCTGCCACTTTTATGATTTGAGGGAATTGTGTTCCAGCTGTACTCGATTGGATTGGTAACAAGATCCTCCGGGGATATTTGGATTTACTCCCAGAGCGATGTGGAGCGCGTGGAGCACTTGTGGATGTGCTACCATGCCCGTGTGGATGAAGTGGTATGCCAAGTTAGGGAGATACAAGTTGTAGCTGCTGAAGCATACCTTCTTGGGTCGCTTTGTTCGAGCCGTAGGGACGGCGGTGGAACCTGACCATGTGGATGTTATTCTAGTTGACCGAGGCCAACTTTCATTCTTGTGGTGAGAAGCTTCTAGACTTGGCGGTGCCAAGAGAGCATGGCCAATGGTTAATGTGACTGGTCTTAGCGCCAATGCTAGTGTTTCCGGTGTTGGGAGATGGAATTGTGTGTTTTGGTGATGCCTCCCATTGTGGCGGTAGAGTTACCGTGGGTGGATCTTCGGTCCACACTTCTTCAGTCCAACCCTGTGAGTGCTGTGGCAGGATGAAACACTGTTTTTGCAGGCAGCTTGGATTCCACAGTTGAGCATTTCAGTACGTCCTTTATTTCCAGCTTGGATTGTTATACCTGGGCGTAGGCCATGCCTGCTTGGCTATCGGTATTGATTACTCAGCATTTCCGTTCTTTACCATGCGATAGATCAGGATTTCAGCTTCTGTTTGCAGTATTCGCCATGCGGTGCCGACGGAGATTACAGCTTTCAGCTTGTTGAATGGGATTTATGTGGATTGTCGTTGCTGGTTGGGATTTTTGACCGTGAGTTTGAGCATCAGCATTATGATCGCCTTTTTGCCAGTTTTCAGTCCCGTTCACTGACGGTTTGATCCCCGTCAGGGTGTCCTTTATTAGTTGAGAGATCGACTTCGACTCGTGGGTCTGTTGGGGGTTTTGTTGGCATGTTGAGTGACCAACTGTGGCATGAGAGTGTGTCTCTTGAGGACCCTTTGAGGGTAGCCCGTGGGTGAGTAGCCCATTCGGGTGATTTTGGATCGGGAAGCAACCGAGAGAAGACCCCAGCTTATTGGATGAATGCGTGGGTATGCTTCGGGTCACCTTGTTGAGATTTACACCAGGATGTGGTTTGGTGCGTGTTGCACCGATGGTTATTCTGTTTTTCCCCCAGCTTTTGATGGAGCCTCTGTGTTGTTTTACGTCTCAGCTCAGGTATGTTTTACTTTTGGATCCCTCGCCGTGATTGACTTGTCCATTGAGATCTGTGATCGTTGGTGTACGAGGAACGCCCGTTGCGAATTCTGGCTCGAGAGATGAGGGAATCGCGCAATCGGGCCATGCCGTACTCGGTATTGTCGCGCTTGGGGAGTGATCACGGGGAGTGTGTGGTGTGTGGGGAGCTGGAGGCGTGATTGTTGGATACCTAACCGTGGTATTTGTGACTCCTGGTGGATCTGAGCTAGTTTCGAGGACGAAACTTTCCTTAGTGGGGGAGGATGTGAGGACCTGGATCCCCACGACGAGATTACTGGATCATCTACAGCTCCCTGAGGCCTATGTGGCGTGTTGGTGGGATTTGTGCCCCAATTGGACATTAGTGTTGGGCTCAGTGTGTTAAATGGATCACGTGGGTGATTGGCGGACCCCGTCGGAGTTCCAGAAGTGGTTTCGCGCGCCAAGGATATTTAAATTGGACTCAGTGCGAAGTTTGGACCAAGGATTACCTTTCCGGATGCCTTCGGCAAATTTTGGAGTTGGAATTTGGCGAAATGGACATCAAATTCGGATTCAGCGCGCGAAAACGGTTAAAACGGACTACCCACTTGTCATTTTTGAGCTTCGGGTACTGTTCACGCCGGAACAGTGTTTCCGGCGGCGGCGGCAGCGGCGGAGCGGCCGCAGACAGCGCGGCGGACGGTGGCGCGGGCCGCCCGGTCCACGCGGCAGGCGTGCGCCGGGGGCGGGACGCGTGGCGGCTCGGGAGTGGGCCGGTCCGCGGGGCGCGGTCTACGGGGGAGTGCGGGGCGCACGGTGGACCGGGGGTGACACGTGGCATCACCCTAGAGGTGGGTTCACGGCTGATGGTCTACGCAGTTTTCGGGATGGCTCATGGTTTACGGTGCACCGGGCTTGGACACGTGGCAGGTTGGCATTGGTTCGGTCCACATGATTGCGTGCACCGGGTTCACTAGGCAGAGGCTTGACACGTGGCATTCTCCTATTGGTGGGGCTACTGTGCGCGGCAGGTTGGCAGGCGGCGGCGTCAGGCGCGGTCGGGCGGCTTCCCGCGCTTGGGGAGGACACGTGTCGGCGTCTGGGGGCGCCACGTGTCGCGCGGGGAGCGGCTGGTGTTGCTGTCGCCTGTTTGGCGGATGACGTGGAGGCCCAGGGGACTTCCGGGCTGCTACAGTGCGCGCCTTTGGGGATTTTCGGGCTGCTACAGTACGCGCCCGAAAGTGGCATGCGCCCGGAAATGGGGACATGGCCGGTATTTTCCCAATTGTTTCTGCAGCCTATAAATAGCGATCCGAGCTCTCTTCTTCTCCCTTTTTCCACCATTTCCGAGCCTCTTCTCGCCGGGGTGCCTTCAGCAAAGTTGATCCTCGTGTTTGGCTGCATCTTTCTGCAAAGTTTTGGGATTTTTGGTGGCACGCATCCCGAGGTTACCATTTTTACGGCGCGGCGCGACGCTCGTTCGTTTGTGTTCTTCTTCGTCGCATTTCGGTGCGAGGACTCCCCCGGCTTACTCCGACCTCCGAATGAGGCGATTCTTGCGCCGTTGGCTTCACGACTGGTAGGGCTATGTTTCCCATGTTTACTGGTTTTTCCCATTCCGAGTTTTTCATGGGTCTTTCGGATCATCTTGTAACCCCTTTTTCTGGGCGGAGTTTTGGGACAGCGGTGCGGTATTTTGGCGATATCTTCGCGCACAGGCATCGGATTGGGGTGATTCAAGAGGCGATTTGCATCTACACATCACGAGGAATATGCCCAAATTTTCTTGGAATTTTCTGAATATTTCTCGAAGGTGAAGATTATTTGTGAACAGTAATTGTTGCTACAGTTTTTGAGTGTAGTTTGATTCGGGGTGGTTCCCTTGTCCGAATTGTTTCTCCGTGTAGGAAGCTCGGAATTGGACGTGCATGTACTCGTTTCGAAGGTATCGACGCGAGGATTACTGTGGTATTTTTATTGGATTTTTCTGGGCACTTGCAGCAGGTGAAGTATGCGCGGCTTTGGGACTGATTTTCAGATGGTGTATGTTTGGTTAATTTTGGGATTAAAAGTGTAATGTTAAGCCTTATTGTTGTACTCAGGGGTGTTTTCAGCTGTTTGAAGCCGAGGCTTTCGCGACTTGTACCGTGGGTGTTATGTTGGCAGATTTTGGACCGCGGGCGTCTACCCTCTTCACCGACTCCAGGTTTGCCTTGGATTGAGCACTTCAGGTGGGTAAGCTTAATTTAGTAACTGTATAAGGTTTTTATATCATGGTGAATGTAAATGCACATGTGGGGTTATCATCCCTCTATGATTGATAACAGGCGGATTTGATGTGCAACCGATATGAGCGAGAGGTAAGCAAGGAATGGCCCACTTGGGTGAGATTGGTATACCATAGTAGGAATGTTTTAGCATGCTTTACTATTATATGCTTCACCCACTTTTATTATTTCTGAGAACAAAGCATGCGTGCATGGACATGTAGTTAGGCCATCTTTTACCGCTGCACTACTTTTGGAACTGGACTTAGGAGAAACCATGTTATCCTTTTCTCCTTCTTTGTTAGTCAGGTGGTCTGTGTTGCTCAGGTTCGAGCAGGGGTTCTGGGTAGTGTAGTTGGGACTTGGTGTCTGGGACAGGTTGGATTAGTTGTGGGGCTTTGCGGCAACCGCGGATATTGGGCGGTTGACCGGATATTTATTTATGCACCAGATTGGGTATCCGATTTCTCTAGTGGATGGGTTTTCCCACTTTGATCAGAGTCATGATCCAGTCCTGCTGATTGAGATACTTTACTCGTGTGGGTCGCTCCCCTCGAGTGCCACTCCGGAGTGCGCGGCAGACAGACTTTGAGTCCTTGAGACTCCTTTGCTTCGGTGTTATGCGTAGGCTGGCATACCCGTCGCGGCAGGCAGAGCAGGCAGTACCAGTGTCTACTGGTGGCATTAGATTGGGCTGATTTCTGGCTTTTGCTTTTTAGTTGCGCTCGTGTCAGGGGGACCGAGTGGAGTCTAGTGGCGGTGTTTGGACCAGTGCTAGTGTGGTTGGGAACCGTTTTGGGGTACGGTGGTCCCAAGGTCATTGTGAGGTGTTGACCGTTGTAGGGCAGGCAGGCAGGCATAGCAGGTATAGGCAGGCAGAGCAGGCATAGGCAGGCAGGGCAGGCATAGTAGGCAGGCAGGCAGGGCAGGCATAGTAGGCAGGCAGGCATGGCAGGCATAGTAGGCATAGGCAGGCAGAACAGGCATGGCAGGCTTGGCAGGCATAGGCATGCAGAGCAGGCATGGCAGGCTTGGCAGGCATAGGCATGCAGAGCAGGCATGGCAGGCTTAGCAGGTATAGCAGGCAGGCAGAGCAGGCATGGCAGGCTTGGCAGGCATAGGCATGCAGAGCAGGCATGGCAGGCGTAGCAGGCATGGCAGTCACAGCAAGCTTAGTGGTTTGTTAGCTGTTGAGAGGGTCCAGCTTCTTTTTATCAGTCTTTACGGCTTTGGTTAGTTTTTGGTCTTCTGAGGACTTGGTGGGCAGACCGTCGGTCTTGGCGGTGGTACCCACTGAGAACTCCCTCCTTTGGTGTAGTTCTCACACCCTTTGGGGTTTTTTCCCCCTTTTTTTCTCCTCTCCTTTGTTTTGCAGAGTCTTAGCAGGTGTTGCCGACTCTGCGGTTGTTGATCGTGGCGAGGGAGTCGCGAGCTAGATCCCTACCCGGCGTTGGAGAGTAGCGGTACCCTTCTGAGGAGATCATCAGTAGATTAGCTGTTTCTTTTCCTCTTTTGAGAGACTTGTAGTGAGGATATTTTGTATTGGGAGACTGTACACTGTTGTATATATATTGGAGTTACCTCCCGGTTGGGTTTTGAGCTTGTACTCGAGGATTTGTATTTTTATTATTTTGGGAGGCAGACAGTGTTGTTTATTTCCTGTTGTACAGTGATTGATTTTAGTTACAGCAGATATTTTATCTTTATAGCTCTGATATCGGTTTAGTTATAGAACTTTTCTTGCAGGTAGGACGCTTCGCCTATGCAGGTTGGCATAGGTGGCGGATCTGTTTGACGGGCCCGGGTCGCAGTTTCGACCCCGGGGCGTGACATAATCTTCTTTTTGAAATCTTTGCTTAGGATAGGTTTTGTATTTGTTTTTGTTTTGTTCATTATCTATGTTTGTACATAGGACATAAATTGAGCATAGATTATAATTGACTTTAATTGCATCTTTTCGCACATTTAGAAATTTATTATGCTTTTGCCATCATAATATTTCACTGTTGCAATGATCATTTATGTTAATTAAATTATCTTCTAAAGTGATCAAAGTCAATTTCACTCTCTCTATGATCTCTTGGTATAGTCATTATCTTATTTGACTGCTTAGTCGAGTATGAAATCGAGATCAATATTTGGTTGAATACTTTATATCTTAAATAATTGATAGCCAATTGAGGGGGAGTCATAGAAAAGGTAAAATGCTCAAAAGATGTGGAAAGAGTTACATCCAAATGAGGAGTGTGAAAACTACCACCACATGGAGGAAAGAGCTACCACCTCGGTCGTCCGAGTATTGTGTGCAGCTACCACATGTATACCAAGCATGGTTGTTCAAATTTTTGATTAAGTAAAATGCATGTTGAAATACTTGACTCTGTCAAATTTCAAGGTTGGTATAAGGTGGGTCTTTAATGAAAGATGCTCAAAGAGCCACTCTCTTCAACAGATTGTCTAGATACATTATCTACTATATTTGGGATTTCAAACATCTATTGATCTTTGTATTTCATTTTCTTTACTGAATTGATGATTTGATAAAGGCATTACTCATAAGATCAAGTTAGATGTGATTGAAGGTGTTCAACTTTAAGGGATTTAATTCTTGTAAATTTTCGTTTCATTTTTGGATATTATTGATAGATTTGGCATAATCTAATTCTTGTTGTATGAAACGATGATTTTTGTTTAAAGTTGATACACATTTGTGCTTACAATCTTTTTCTGGTTTTTCTTGAATTTCTCTGAAATTTTCTAAAGAAAAAGTTGGGGCCGATCCGGATCGGGCTAGATGATCCGGATCCCGAACGCAGGAATTCTTCTGCGGGCTGACGATCCGGATTGTATCTGCCGATCCGGATCCCGAACGCAGTTTCTTACTGCGGGTAGCCGATCCGGATCGCAGTTATGAACTGATCCGGATCGCGGCTAGGTTTTATAAGGAACGAAAGGGGTTTTTGATTTCTTTACTCCAATCTTTTGTTCCAAAGTTTCCAGAGCCTCTCTCTCTAGATTTCATCCTTCCTGGAAGCTTTCAAACTCAGGTTCTTCAACTCCAAGTAAGTTTTATTGATCAAAATCTCGGTTTTTCACCGTTTTTCTCTTTTCCTCCTCAAACGTGATGAATTTCTTGGATCAACTTTGTTTGTGGATGGTTTTTGATCAAATTTCTTTTGAAATAAGAACTCTGGGTAGATTAGTTTTGATTATATGCTAGGTATTCTCCTGATTAACGGATTTTTAGGCTTCGATTTCTAAAATTTCGGCTTTAGGGCATATAATAAGGATTTTCGAAAATCATGCAATTGATCTATTTTTAAAAGTCCTTTTGCAAAACTAATTTGATTCTTAGTCTCTCTACATGATTATGATTGTTTGGGTACAATTTTTCAATCTTTGAAAATTAACAATTTTTTCATGTGTTCTTGAGTTGGTCTACACAGGATTCCTTTTCTCAAGAAACCATTAGCAATGGTGATCACTTGGATTGTCTTTCTACTTGCGGCTATGGTTCATACGAGAGACACCGTCAAGCCCAAGAGGGCTAAGAAGGCTAAGAAAGCGAAGAAAGCTAAAGATGATTCCGATACAGAATCTGAAACGGAATCAATTGACTGGGATGAACTGCAAGTTGAAGCAACGACTGTTCCCACTGCTTCAAAGGGAAAAGCGCCTGCGGAAACATCGAAGGCTCCGCCTACTGCTGCTGAAAAAGGGAAAGCTCCAATGGAAGAAACTTCTGGGAAGACAAGAAGAAAAAGTGTTGCTCGCAAGAGAGGAAGTGCTCGAGGAATCTCCATTGAGCAACCAGCTGATAGCCAAGCACCTCCACATGACTTTATCAGCTCGGCCAGGATTAAGGAAAATGAAGATGGAAGTGGAATTCAAATTACTGAATCCCTCTCTAGAGCATACTCTGTACCTAGCGAATCCGCATGGACTGAAGACCAGCATGCATCATCTGCCTCTACAACTCGTCCAGCGACTTCCAAGAGAAATGCTCTAGCAGCTACTGTATTGGCCGCCATTCATCAGGACCAAAGAAGACTTTCTGCTGAGCAAGAGAAATTGGCATTAGGTCTCCGACAAATGGCTGCTGACCAAAAACAGATGAAAAAGAAATGTTCCAAATTATCGCGAATGCTGAAAGGAATCTTGAACAAGATAGACGATACTAGCTCAGATAGTTCCGATTTGGCTTGATCTTTTATGCTCTAACCCTTATCATTAATATTGCAGGTTTTTAAGTTTTAAGTTTTAATTTTAGTTCTCAGGATTTTCTTGATTGTGATTTTTTTTTTTAACTCTCCTTGTGTTTTGTAATTTTGGCTTTGTTTTGTGACAAAAAGGGGGAGAGAGTTAGAGAGAACTTTGAACAATGAATGATGGTATGAATGATGAAATATCAAGGTAAGTATGATCTCTACGATGAATGATGAAATATCAAGGTAAGTATGATCTCTACGATGAATGATGAAATATCAAGGTAAGTATGATCTCAACTTCAACTTTTGGTTTTTATCTTGTGATTTGTTGCATGTCCCTACTGTTGCATGTCTCGACTAACTATTCGACTAACTATTTGGGCATGTAATATAACTAACAAGTTGATGTTGGACTAACATTTTGTGACATTTGGTTTTTAGTTGCATAGAAGATATGTTGGTTTTTGACTATGATTCTCTTACATATCTGAATTCTCAAATGTCATGATGATTAGATAAACTCTATCTCTGTACTAGGTTTTATATGCTAAATATTCTTGAGGTATCTAACGATCTCTTTTTGTCAAGAATGATTTCTTTGTGCAGAGAGTACAGATGTCTAAGTCTAGAGTCTGTTTTAGGAGTTTATCTCATGTGTTTAAATTTTTGGATCTCCATTGTAAATTTTTGTTGTATGGTGATAGCAACAAAAATATCTTTTTGAATTTTCTTTAGTGGATCTATGTTTTGTCACGAAACCGCCAAAGGGGGAGATTGTTACGGAATTTGAGTTGGCGTAGTTTCGTGAAAGTCTCAAGTCTTGAAGATTGAAGGTGAAGAAAGTTGGATCATTTAACTCAATCTCAAGAAAGAAGAATTCAAAAGGATCAGGTATGTTTAACTAAAGATTTTGTGTGATCCGAATACTTCTTGTAGTGTAGAAACACTTGGAAGAATCTTTCATTGCATAAAAATCAAAAACTGGACTTGGGACATGTTCAGGATCCGGATCAGGTTGTTCGATCCGGATCCCGAAGGTGGTTCGTTCATACACCAGTTCAATCCGGATCGTAGTCTCTTGATCCGGATCCCGAACAGTGAGTTTACCATTTTCCTTGAACGATCCGGATCATGCTTCGCAATCCGGATCCCGAACGTTGATGTTTGGTAAACTGTATGAACGATCCGGATCATGCACTTCGATCCGGATCCCGAACCTTCGTTTTTCTGGAACTGGCTGACTCGTTACGACGATCCGGATCACAGCTAGTCCGATCCGGATCGCCGTCCGTAAAATTTCCAGAAATGTTAGGTTTTTGATTCTTATCTCCTTCCTAGGGTTTCTAACCTATAAATACACCCTATGACTCTTTTTCTAGGGTGAATCCACATAGTCTTTAGCCGTCATTTTCATATACCATTTTATACGGCTATAGATCCACATATAGAGAAGAAAGGAAATCATTAGAGAATACTCTATGTTTCTTCATCTATATTGATTAGTTTGATTCTAGGTTTTCATACTCACATCTCGAGTTGAATCAAACTAATGAATACTTAGATGGTATTTCCGATCTATCTTTGATCTAAGTATTCGGCGGAACATCACCACCCAAAACAACGATTTACCCCAAAAATCGGCGCGTGGATTCGCGTGTCCTTGTGGATTCAAGGTTCAACCGCTCTCGTGGATTCGGAGCGAGGCACGTTCGTGGATTCGAAGGGTGCTATTGGGTGAAGACCGTGGATTCGGTCGGACGTCGTGGATTCGACGTTGGACGCCGTGGATTCGGCGTTGGACGCAGATCGTGGATTCGAGAAGCGTCGCGGAGCGAGCGGAGAAGATCCTCTAGGAGCGTATGGAAAAGGTTGAGTCGTAAGTGTGTACGGTAAATCACCTTGTACGTGTTTTAATTCTAGTGGATTTCTGTCGTGTTATCGGTCCCGTGGTTTTTTACTCCGGTGATGGAGTTTTCCACGTAAAAATCTTGCGTATTATTTTTATTTCCGCATTGGGTTTTTATGGCAACGATTTTTTGAGTGTTTATGCGTTTACACCTATTCACCCCCCTCTAGGTGTTTTTTCCCCTATTTAGATCCGTATTACATATAACCCAACATTCTCCGCTCGCTCCACAAGCTCCTCGAATCCACGATTTGCGTGCAACTTCGAATCCACGAAGTCCAACGTCTAATCCACGACGTCCAACCAAATCCACGGTCTTCACCAACGTAGCACGTCTCGATCACACAAATGCGCCTTGCTCCGAATCCACGAGAGCGGTAACACCTTGAATCCACAAGGCCACGCGAATCCACGCGCCGATTTTGGGAAATCGTTGTTTTCTTGGTGATGATAATCCGCCGAATACTTAGATCAAAGATAGATAAGAAATTACCATCTAAGTATTCTTCAATTTGATTCTACGAGAAATATGAGTTTGGAAACCCTAGAATCAAATTGAACAATATAGAAGAAGAAACATGAAATTAATCGTGTTTTTCTTTCTTCTCTATATATGTGGATTTTTATATTATTTTTCGGTTATTTCAATTCTCCCTAAAAGATGAAAGTAGGGTCTATTTATAGGTTAGAAACCTTTGGAAAGAGATAAGCATAAAAAACTACCTTATTTGGAATTTTCCCGCTCGGCGGTCCGGGCTGGAATAAATCTGATCCGGACTGTCGTCAATTTTTAGAAAATTTCCTGAAAACACAGTTCGGGGTCCAGACTGAAACAGGGGAGGTCCGGACTGGAAAATTGCATTAACCAAAACATGTTCGGGGTCCGGACTGGACGTGGCTGGTCCGGATCCTGAACTTCCAAAAAGTCCAGTTTTTTTTATTTTTATGCAATGAAAAAATCTTCCAAGTATTTCTAAACTACAAGAATGTATTCGGATCACCAAAATTATTTAGTTAAACGTACCTGATCCTTTTGAATTCATTCTTCTTGAAATTGATGTATATGATCCCCAATTCTTCATCTTCAATCTTCAAGACTCAAAATACTTCACGAAATACGCCAATACAAATTCCTTAACACAGATATCAGAGCTGAAAAGTATACTACTGAAATAAGATAATACATCTCCAAATAGTACAAGTCTGAACCTCACAATACATAAGTCTCTAAAAAATAAAACTCTCAAAGGTAACTAACTACTAAAATCCAGCAGACTGTACTACAAAGCTCCAAAAAGGGTAGCACTATACTCCAAGGACGGGTAGGGAACTAGCTCGCGACTCCCTCGCCTCGATCAGCAACAGAAGGATCAGCAACACCCGCAGAAGACTCTGCAAAACAAATGAGAGGAAAGAGGAAGGGGGGAAGAACCCCCAGTGGGTGTGAGAACTACACCAACACGTAGTTCTCAGTGGGTACCGCCACCAAGCCCGACGGTCTGCCTACTAAGTCTACTAGAGGTATAAGATAACAAGAAAACTATAATAATGTAAAGATAAGCTGAAAAGAGTCTACAGCTATCATGCCTCTATCTACAATGCTCCATTGGTGATACAGATGAAAATGATGCATCGACTCTAACCCGAAATATTCAATCAACCCAATCATAGTGACTGCCACATAGGGTCCAGTCATACCTGCGCCCACCTACTGCCATTACATCCACGGAGGACTGGACTTACGTAGGGCGTCCGTGACTGCCTAAAAAAGGCCGAGCCAGAGGAACTGCGTCGACAAGTCGCGATAGTATTGTAACAGGCTCTGCTCCGGAGTGGCACTCGAGGGGCGTGACCCCACCGAGGAAAGTATCTGCGCATCACTGTCGAGCTCAATATGGCTCATGCAGGCTATAGTCTAATCCACGATCAACAAGATCGACAGTACCCAAATCACCTCTCTAACTCACTAACTGGAAATACTCGAACAGTCAGGACCGTTGTCAACCCAACGGCTCCCCAAATAGAACAGCAACTCAACATGCAAACTCACTAGCTGGGTATACTCCACAGCCGACAACAATGAAGGGTCCGAAAACCTCGAAAGACTAGAACCTACAACCCAAATCAAACAAGAACAGGCTCTAGGCATAGCCTCTCGTTGTTCTTGTTGGGTTATATGTAATATAGATCTAAATAGGGGAAAAAATACCTAGAGGGGGGTGAATAGGTGTAAACAATAAACACTCAAAAAATTATTGCGCAATAAAACCCAATGCGGAAAAATAAAAGAACACGCAAGATTTTTACGTGGAAAAACTCCAAACCGGAGTAAATAAACCACGGGACCGATAACACGGTGAAATCCACTAGAATTGAAACACGTACAAGGTGATTTAATGTACTCACAGACGACTCAACCTTTTACCATACGCTCCTAGTTGATCTTCTCCGCTCGTTCCGCAACGCGTCTCGAATCCACGATCTGCGTCCAACGCCGAATCCACGGTCTTCACCCAGTAGCACGCTTCGAATCCACGAACGTACCTCGCTCCGAATCCACGAGAGCGGTTGCACCTTGAATCCACAAGGCCACGCGAGTCCACGCGCCGATTTTGGGGAATTCGTTGTTTTTGGGTGGTGATGATCCGCCGAATACTTAGATCAAAGATAGATAGGAAATACCATCTAAGTATTCATTAGTTTGATTCAACTCAAGATGTGAGTATGAAAACCTAGAATCAAACTAATCAATATAGATGAAGAAACATAGAGTAATATCTAATGATTCCCTTTCTTCTCTATATGTGGATCTTAGGCCGTATAAGATGATATTTGAATATGACGGCTATTTTTCTTTTTATCGGCCTTGCCCTAGAAAAATGAATCATAGGGTCTATTTATAGGTTAGAAACCCTAGGAAGGAGATAAGAATCAAAAACCTACCATTTCTGGAATTTTTACGGACGGCGATCCGGATCGGATTTCTGCAATCTGGATTGCAGTAGCAAGAAAGACGGTTTCCAGAAAAACGATGGTTCGGGATCCGGATCGAAATGGCTGATCCGGATCGTTCATACAGTTTCACCAAACATCAACGTTCGGGATCCGGATTGCAATTCCTGATCCGGATCGTGCAAGTAAAAAGGTAAAACTAGTGTTCGGGATCCGGATCATGAAATGCTGCGATCCGGATTGAACCAATGTATGAACGAACACCCTTCGGGATCCGGATTGGAATGTCTGATCCGGATCCTGAACATGTCCCATGTCCAGTTTTTGATTTTTATGCAATGAAAAATTCTTCCAGGTGTTTCTACACTACAAGAAGTATTCGGATCACCAAAAATATTTAGTTAAACATACCTGATCCTTTTGAATTCTTCTTTCTTGAGATTGAGTTAAATGATCCAACCTTCTTCACCTTCAATCTACAAGACTTGAACCTTTCACGAAATTACGCCAACTCAAATTCCGTAACAATCTCCCCCTTTGGCGGTTTCGTGACAAAACACAGATCCACTAAAGAAAATTCAAAAAGATATTTTTGTTGCTATCACCATACAACAAAAATTTACAATGGAGATCCAGAAATTTTAAAACATGAGATAAACTCCTAAAACAGACTCTAGACTTAGACATCTGTACTCTCTGCACACAGAAATCATTCTTGACAAAAAGAATCGTTAGATACCTCAAGAATTGAAACATACAAAACCAAGTACAGAGATAGAGTTTATCTGATCATCATGACATTTGAGAATTCAGATATGTAAGAGAATCATAGTCAAAAACCAACATATCTTCTATGCATTCAAACACCAAATGTCACAAAGTGTTAGTCCAACATCAACTTGTTAGTCATATTACATGCCCAAATAGTTAGTCGAATAGTTAGTAGGGACATGCACACAGAACACAAGATAAAAACCAAAGTTGAAGTTGAAGTGATACTTACCTTGATGTTCACATATTCACACAGTTTTCACATCATCATTGTTCAAGTTCTCTCTAAACTCTCTCCCCCTTTTTGTCACAAACTAAGCCAAAATTACAAAAATTTAAGGAGAGTTAAAGATTTCAAAATCGAGAAAAACCTGAGAACTAAAATTAAGGCAAAGTAAAAACAGAGCATTTAAAACCTAAAAACTGAAAACCTGCACAAGAAGATTAGAAAGAAAGGTAAGTCAGTCTGAATCAGAACTAGTGGGATTGGTACAATCCAACTTCTTCAAAATTGCTTGAAGCATTTTTGACATTGTGGAGCACTTTCTTTTCATCTTATGTTGTTCAGAGATAATCTGCTGGAGATTTGTAGACACACTGTCTTGTTCAGCTGACAATCTCCGTTGTTCTTGTCGAATTGAGGACCATACATTCGCTTTTGCCGTGTGTTTCCAGGATGTTGAAGGATGTAGTATAGATCCAGACGGTGCATCTTGACCTTCAGTCCATGGAGATTCTCTAGGGAGAGAGCGAGCTCTGGCGAGGGGTCTATCAATCTGAATTCCAGTTCCCCTCGAATTCTTTCTCCTAGTGTACTGCTTGGTTGTTGAGGAAGATTTCATCAGCTTCTTGTTCTTCAAATACAACCTATCTTCTTTGTCAATAGCTTGTTGTGCTTGTTTACAAATCTCTTCCCAGTCTTCTTCATCTGATTCTGAATTATTTTGACAAACTTTCCTTGTCTCTCCTTGATTTGAGTCATCTTGTTCTCTTTTTATAGAAGATGCACTAGGTCCTACCATTGCTACCAAAAGGAAGATTATCCAGGCGAACGCCATTGGTGCAAGTGCTTAATAGAATTAAAGTCCTGTGAAGACCAACTCAAGAACACATGAAAAAATTGTTAATTTTCAAAAATTTGAAAAATTGTACCCAAACAATCATAATCATGTAGAGAGACTAAGAATCAAATTAGTTTTGCAAAAAGAATTTTAAAACTAGATCAATTGCATGATTTTAGAAAAATTCCCATTATATGCCCTAAAACCGAAATTTTTAAAATTGAAGCCCAAAAATTCGTTAATCAGGAGAATACCTAGCATATAATCAAAACTAATCTACCCAGAGTTCTTATTTCAAAAGAGATTTGACCAAAAACCATTCAGAAACGAAAAAGATAGAAAAATCTCATCACGAAAGGAGAAAAACTGTGAAAAACGAGATTTTGATCAATGAAACTTACTTGGATTCGAAGAACTTGGGTTAGGAAAGCTCCAAGGTGCAAGGATTCTAGAGAGAGAGGCTCTAGAGACTTGAGAACAAAAGATTAAGGTAAAAGAAATCAAAACCCTTTCGTTCCATTAAAAACCCTAGCCGCGATCCGGATCGGATCGAGATTTCGATCCGGATCGGCTAGCCGCAGGAAGAAGCCTGCGTTCGGGATCCGGATCATTTAACCCGATCCGGATCAGCTGCAACTTTTTCTTCAGAAAAATTTAGAAAAAATCTATAAAATCCAGAAAAAGTTTGTAAGCATTTTAGCACATCAACTTTAAACAAAAATCATCGTTTCATGTCAAGAGAAATAAATTATGTTAAATCTATCAATAACATTCAAATAATGACATGACAATTTATAGAAATTAAAACTTTTAAAGTTGATCAAGTTCAAACACATCCATCATGATCTTATGAGTACGACGTTTATCAAATCATTAAAATGGTAAAGAAAATGAATTACCAAGATCAATAGATGTTTGAAATCCCAAATAAATTATATAATGTATCTAGACAATCTGTTGAAGAGAGTGGCTCTTTGAGCATCTTTCTTTAAAAACCCACCTTATACCAACCTTGAAATTTGACAGAGTCAAGTATCTCAATATGCATTTTACTTAATCAAAAATTGAACAACCATGCTTGGTATACATGTGGTAGCTGCACACAGTACTCGGACGACCGAGGTGGTAGCTCTTTCCTCCATGTGGTGGTAGTTTTCACACTCCTCATTGGGATGTAACTCTTTCCACATCTTTTGAGCATTTTACTTTTCTTAGACTCCCCCTCAATTGGCTATCAATTATTTAATATATAAAGTATTCAACCAAGGATTGATCTCGAATTCATACTCAACTAAATAGTCAAATAAGATAACAACAATACCAAGAGATCATTGAGAGAGAAATTGACTTTGATCAATTAAAAATGGTTTAATTTAAATAAATGATCAATGCATCAACTGAATTATTATGATATCCAAAGCATAATAGATTTCTAATTATATGAAAGGATGCAAGTAAAGTCAATAATACACATGCTCAATTAATGTACTATGTATAAACATAGATAAAGAACAAAAACACAAAAACAAAACCTAACCTAAGCAAAAGTTTCAAAAGGAAGTTTATTTCAAGGAAAGCATTCCAATTGCTTTACGCAAATGAATAAAACGTTTTTGATCCAAAGGTTTTGTTAAGATGTCAGCTAATTGATCTTCAGTTGAAATATATAAAAGTTGAAGAGTATTTGATTCAACTAGCTCTCTAAGAGAATGATATCTAAGTTCAATGGGTTTTGTTCTAGAGTGCAACACAGGGTTTTTGGAAATGTTTATAGCACTAGTGTTGTCACAAAGAATTGTTACCGAAGTTGCTGAAATCCAGAAGTCGCTCAACACACTTTTCATCCAAATGAGTTGGGTTGAACAACTACCCGCTGAAATGTATTCCGCTTCGGCAGTCGAGAGTGCTATGCAATTCTGCTTTTTACTGTGCCATGCAACAAGGCAATGGCCAAGATAGAAGCATGCACCACTCGTGCTTTTCCGATCATCCACTGATCCTGCCCAATCGGCATCTGAGTATCCAACAATGTCCAAACTAGTTCCCATAGGATACCAAATTCCGAAATTAATTGATCCTTTGATGTACCGGATGATCCTATTCACCACTTTCAGGTGAACCTCCTTTGGTGCTGATTGATATCTCGCGCAAATCCCAACACTAAAGGATATATCCGGGCGACTAGCCGTGAGGTAAAGTAGACTTCCAATCATACTTCGATACAGTTTCTCGTCTACAT
This sequence comes from Tillandsia leiboldiana, assembly GCA_029204045.2. Taxonomy (NCBI): domain Eukaryota; kingdom Viridiplantae; phylum Streptophyta; class Magnoliopsida; order Poales; family Bromeliaceae; genus Tillandsia; species Tillandsia leiboldiana. Next base: position 33,375,873 of record CM055063.1, read on the forward strand.
TCTCACTATGTGATTCACTTCCAAGTCCCTTGTGGCTAGTTCCCATTGGAGTCGGAAAATCCTTCGAATTTTCTAAGTCAAACTTTTTAACCAACTCCATTGCATACTTGGATTGACAAAAGTGAATACCTTCATCATTTTGTTTAATTTGCAATCCAAGAAAATAAGTCAATTCGCCCATCATGGACATCTCAAATTCGCTTTTCATGGTCTCCGCGAATTTAGAAGCATCATTATCTCTTGTTGCGCCAAATACAATGTCATCGACATAGATTTGTGCTACAATGAAATTGTTTTGATAATGCTTCACAAAGAGAGTCCTGTCAGCTCCCCCTCGAGTATAGCCCTTCTCCAAAAGGTGCTTTGTCAACCTTTCGTACCATGCTCGCGGTGCTTGTTTCAGACCGTAGAGAGCCTTTTTCAAACGAAAAACATGGTTAGGTTGTTTATGGTCTACAAAACCTTTCGATTGAGCCACATAAACTTCCTCATTTAAAAACCCATTTAGAAACGCGCTCTTAACGTCCATTTGAAATAATTTGATTTTAAAATGACAAACAATAGCAAATAGTATACGAATGGACTCGAGTCTAGCTACAGGGGCGAAAGTTTCATCAAAGTCTATACCTTCTACTTGAGAGTAGCCTTGAGCAACTAATCGTGCCTTGTTCCTGATGATAGTACCATCCTTATTTTTCTTGTTCTTGAAAATCCATTTGGTACCTATCACATTATGTTGCTTTGGAGGCTTCGTTAATTCCCAGACTTTGTTTCGCTCAAATTGATGGAGCTCTTCCTGCATTGCTTTAATCCAGTAGTCATCCTGAAGAGCTTCATCTATGTTCTTTGGTTCGATTAAAGATACGTAGCAAGCGAATCCACAAACCAACTGCCTCCGAGTTCTAACTCCTTCTTGTGGGTCTCCAATGATGTTTGATTCAGGATGATCCTTGGAGATGCGTAAAGTTTGAGGTAACGGAGTACTCGGAGGTACATGAGACGATTCCTGCACATCAGATAAACTTGAAGAACCATTAGATGCATCATTAATATTGGAAGTATTATTATGAGAAGATGCAATGGCAGGTGTATCATCATCTAGAGAGATATCGAGGGTAGATTTTTCAGATGCAAAGTGAAAAGCTTCATCTACTTTAACATTTATAGATTCTACGATCGTCTTAGATTCCAAGTTAAATACCCGATATGCTCTACTATTTGTAGAATACCCCAAGAAAATCCCTTCGTCACTTCGAGAGTCAAACTTTCTAAGATTTTCACGGTCACGTAAAATGTAACACCGACTCCCGAAGATGCGAAAATATTTGATGTTGGGTTTTCTACCACACCATAGTTCATATGGTGTATTTAACGTTCCCGGGCGCAAATAAACTCGATTAATTACATAGATTGCAGTGTTCACAGCTTCAGCCCAAAAATGTAGCGGTAAATTCCGGCTGTGAAGCATAACACGTGCCATCTCTTGAACAACCCTGTTTTTGCGCTCGACAACACCATTCTGTTGAGGTGTATAGGGTGCTGAGAATTCATGCTTAATACCGTTGGAAGTGCAAGAATCAATGAATTTTGAATTTATGAATTCTCCACCTCTATCACTTCTAACACGAATGATCTTTTCATTCTTTTCAATCATAATACGATGGCAAATCTCGTGAAAAGAATCAAAAGTATCAGCTTTCTCTTTTAAAAATGCTACCCAAGAATATCGAGAGAAATCATCAACCAATAAGAAAATATACCATTTACCTCCCAAAGATGGTTGACGAGTTGGCCCCATTAAATCCATGTGCAAAAGTTGCAAAGGCCGTTTTGTACCAACGTGGTTCAAGTTCTTGTGTGCAGTCCTGGACTGTTTTCCCTTTTGGCAACCACCACACACAATGTTTTGTTTAAGTAAAAGTTTTGGAACCCCCTTGACCACGTCCTTGTTTGAAATTCTAGCAAGTTCCTTAAAATTTATGTGACCTAGCCTTTCATGCCAAAGTGTTTCATTATTCAAAGAAGCTAAGTTACAATTTTCAGAAATTTTATTTGGAACAACATAACAATTGTTTTCAGATCTAACCCCTTTTAAAAAGAAGACATGGTCCTTATCAGTTACAACGCATTCAACAGATGAAAAGTTAACTGAAAAACCATTATCGCAAAGTTGACTTATGCTAATGAGGTTAGTCTTAAGGCCATCAACAAATAAGACGTTTTTCAAAATCGGGCCATCTGGAATAGCTACCGTTCCTTTTCCAACAATTTTGGAAGACCGACCGTCTCCGAAAACAACAAGTCCTCCGGAGATTTTCTCAAAGTTTTGAAAACTATTTTTGTCACCGGTCATGTGACGGGAACACCCGCTATCCAGATACCAAGACGAACTATCATATGCATGCAAGGAAACATTGGTAACAAGACAAGGGAAAATTTCACCTTTGCGCACCCAAACCTTTTTGGAATGCGTCGGTAATGGTCGTGAAGTTATATGCCTAGGTGAAAGCGTCTTGTTAAAGCGATTGCTGCTCCTTGATGAAGTCGTCTTGCGCGGTGAACTACCAAGGTTCTTTTCCGTCAATTGATTTACAATTGATTTCCGAGGAATCACCTTTGTGGTAGTCATTGCAAGAGGTGTTTGAGGTGAGCGTTTGACTCCCGTCTTGCAATATCTTCTTATGTGCCCTGAAACACCACAACGAAAACATACCTTAGATCTTGACGATCCCAAAGTGGATGAAGTAGGTTTGTTGTCGTTGTTCGTCTTGAATTCCGGTGTCGGAGGAGGAGATACCGACTGAGGCACAAAAACTGTCCCACTCGAACTTGGACTATTTCCAGTTTGAGTGTACCCGAGGCCGAACCGATTTGTTTGACCAAGACCAAGAAGCCTATCCAACTTACTCCTTCCTGAAGAGAATCGCTGCAAGTCATCCTTGAGTTGGAAAATGGTCTTTGTCATTTTCAGGTTATCCTGTCGAGCCTCGTTGTAGAGCTTTGAGAAGTGATCCGCTTTATCCACCAGTTTTGTATGTTCCTTCTCAAATAGCTCATTGGACTCTTGAAGGAAAACATTTACTTTTATCAGATTTTCCCTTTCCACTTCAAGAGCATTTGAAAGAGAAGTTGCCCTTTTTGCTTCTTCTTCGAGATCATGCAATCTCCCTCTCAAACTCTTGTTTTGCTTAGCCAGTTTCTTTGAATCCCTCAAAAGTCTGTGGTAGGCTAAAACAAAATCTTCACCTTCCGAATCATCCGATTCGTTGTCCGTTGCAATCTTTTCAACAGTGGAGTTGGACAATGACTCGGATGTACTTGCCATTAAGCACATGAAGGGTGAAGATGTGGACGCGTGGAATGCCGTTGCGCTTTCTTCATCATCACTTGAGGATGACTCATTTGACGTTGAGTTGTCATCCCAAGTGACGGCTGTTGGGTCGTATATAATACGGATCTAAATAGGGGAAGAAACACCTAGAGGGGGGTGAATAGGTGTAAACGTATAAACACTCCAAAAATCGTTGCGATAAAACCCAATGCGGAAAATAAAATAACACGCAAGATTTTTACGTGGAAAACTCCATCACCGGAGTAAAAAACCACGGGACCGATAACACGGCAGAAATCCACTAGAATTAAAACACGTACAAGGTGATTTACCGTACACACTTACGACTCAACCTTTTCCATACGCTCCTAGAGGATCTTCTCCGCTCGCTCCAGACGCTTCTCGAATCCACGATCTGCGCCCAACGCCGAATCCACGGCGTCCAACGTCGAATCCACGACGTCCGACCGAATCCACGGTCTTCACCCAATAGCACCGTTCGAATCCACGAACGTGCCTCGCTCCGAATCCACGAGAGCGATTGAACCTTGAATCCACAAGGACACGCGAATCCACGCGCCGATTTTTGGGGTAAATCGTTGTTTTTGGGTGGTGATGATCCGCCGAATACTTAGATCAAAGATAGATCGGAAATACCATCTAAGTATTCATTAGTTTGATTCAACTCAAGATGTGAGTATGAAAACCTAGAATCAAACTAATCAATATAGATGAAGAAACATAGAGTATTCTCTAATGATTTCCTTTCTTCTCTATATGTGGATCTATAGCCGTATAAGATGATACAAGAAAATGACGGCTATGTGGATTCACCCTAGAAAAGGAGTCATAGGGTGTATTTATAGGTTAGAAACCCTAGGAAGGAGATAAGAATCAAAAAACTGCCATTTCTGGATTTTTACGGACGGCGATCCGGATCGTGATAACTAGGATCCGGATCGTCATAACAAAACAGCCAATTCCAGAAAAACGAAGGTTCGGGATCCGGATCATGTGACTACGATCCGGATCGTTCATACAGTTCACCAAACATCAACGTTCGGGATCCGGATCAAGAGACTACGATCCGGATTGCGACGATGTATGAACGAACCACCTTCGGGATCCGGATCGAACAACCTGATCCGGATCCTGAACATGTCCCAAGTCCAGTTTTTGATTTTTATGCAATGAAAGATTCTTCCAAGTGTTTCTACACTACAAGAAGTATTCGGATCACACAAATTCTTTAGTTAAACATACCTGATCCTTTTGAATTCTTCTTTCTTGAGATTGAGTTAAATGATCCAACTTTGTTCACCTTCAATCTTCAAGACTTGAGACTTTCACGAAACTACGCCAACTCAAATTCCGTAACAATCTCCCCCTTTGGCGGTTTCGTGACAAAACATAGATCCACTAAAGAAAATTCAAAAAGATATTTTTGTTGCTATCACCATACAACAAAAATTTACAATGGAGATCCAAAATACAATACATGAGTTAAACTCCTAAAACAGACTCTAGACTTAGACATCTGTACTCTCTGCAAAAAGAAATCATTCTTGACAAAAGAAATCGTTAGATACCTCAAGAATTTTGTATCATTCAAAAACCACAAACAGAGATGAAGTTTAAACTCATTTATACTTACCATGACATTTATATTCAGATATGTAAACTGATCATAGTTAAAGAAATACCAACATATCTTCTTTGCACGTAAAAACCAAATGTCATGAACATGTTTGTGACAAACTTATATAAATATAGATATGTAATTGATCAGAGTTAAGAACCAACATATCTTCTATGCAATCAAAAACCAAGTGTCACAAACTTGTTAGTGAACATCAACTTGTTAGTTATATTACATGCCCAAATAGTTAGCAAATAGTTAGTCGAGGCATGCATTCATACAGATGGAAAAACCAAAAGTTGAAGTTCTACTTACCTTTGTGTTTCAACTTACCTTTGATGTTCCAACACATCATCATGTTCAATCAATCATTGTTCAAGTTCTCTATAAACTCTCTCCCCCTTTTTGTCACAAATAAAGCCAAAGATCACAGAAGTGGAGAGAATGGTTAACAGTTTAAGTTCGAGAACTAAAATCTCAAAAAAAAATAAAAAAAAACTTGCACAACAGTAGGATTTAAACATATGCATAAAAACAGAAATTAGAAGGATATGGATCATTCAGACTCGTCTGAACTGATACAGCCGAGGATTTGGAAAATCTTCTTTATTCGCTTGTTCATTGCTGATTGCTTTTTATTTACCTTCTTTATTTCTTCCTTTACCTCAATCAGTTCATTTGATATACGTTCTTGCTCGTTGGAGAGCCTTTGCTGTTCTTTATAGATTGAGGTAACAGAAGCATCATCATCAGAAGTTGATTGTGGTGCTTCTTGTGCCGGAGGTGCTGGTTGAACTGGAGGAGCTGCTGCTGGTGCAGAGGTTGTTGCTTGTTGTCGTTGTTCTCGTTGCCGGTGAAGAGGTATGAAAGGTTCATCTGGCTTCGTCGAAAGAGACTTTACAATTGTCGTGTCATTGATTGTTCCTAGACTGTGCAGATAGGAACTCGCATTTGTATCAGCTTTAAATTTGCGAAGAATGCGCATGATGATCATTGGAAAAGGTAGTCTCTCTGACGGATGAGCTTGCTCCACATATCGTGCCATCCTTGACCAGATGATGTAGGGAATGTTTAAGTTAGCTCCCATTGCTGCTGCGGGGTTTCCAAGTAGATAAAGAAATATCATTCTTTCCCACCGAAGAACCTTTGTGTTCATGTTTGGAATAATATTGTAACAAACAATGAGATTTAAGATTCGGTACTCTGGTCGTAGTTCTTTCGAGAACACGGAGTTTCCTGTCGACCGAGTATTTGGAACACAGATTCCATCAACTACCACTCTCCAGGAGAAGGTGTTGAAGACTTGATTCTTCAGGTAATGAGTACCATCGGCTCGGGCGTCCATCCCTAGTACTTCACCAATTAGCTGAGGCGTTACTTTGATTCTGACATTCTTGACTAATGTTTGAAAATCCCGACGCCCGCTTTCCTGATCAACTAGATAGCAGGCATTCTGATAGAACATCCTCACTGAGTGAAGACAATACCCAGTGGTCTCCGGGAAATCGCAAATGGGAGCAAGACCTCTCTGGTCAAACAAAGTCCCGAACGTCTGAGAACGTTGCGTTAAGGCTTTTACATCAACATGCCTCTCTCCAATGCATTCTCTATTTTCAAAATCCTTTATTCTAGCCGAGCTGACAAAGTCTTGTGCAGGTGCTTGGCCAGCAGCTGGTTGCTCAATGGTGATTCCTCGAGCACTTCCTCTCTTGCGAGCAACACTTTTTCTTCTTGTCTTCCCAGAAGTTTCTTCCATTGGAGCTTTCCCTTTTTCAGCAGCAGTAGGCGGAGCCTTCGATGTTTCTGCAGGTGCTTTTCCCTTTGAAGCAGTCGGAACAGTCGTTGCTTCAACTTGCAGTTCATCCCAATCAATTGATTCCGTTTCAGATTCTGTATCGGAATCATCTTTAGCCTTCTTCGCTTTCTTAGCCTTCTTAGCCCTCTTGGGCTTGACGGTGTCTCTCGTATGAACCATAGCCGCAAGTAGAAAAACAATCCAAGTGATCACCATTGCTAATGGTTTCTTGAGAAAAGGAATCCTGAGTAGACCAACTCAAGAACACAAAAATTCTTAGTTTTCAAAAATTGAAAAAAAAATGTACCCAAACAATCATAATCATGTAGAGAGACTAAGAATCAAATTAGTTTTGCAAAAGGACTTCTAAAAATAGATCAATTGCATGAATTTCGAAAATCCTTATTATATGCCCTAAAACCGAAATTTTAGAAATCGAAGCCTAAAAATCCGTTAATCAGGAGAAAACCTAGCATATAATCAAAACTAAACAACCCAGAGTTCTTATTTCAAAAGAAATTTGATCAAAAACCATCCACAAACAAAGTTGATCCAAGAAATTCGTGCGTTTGAGGAGGAAAAGAGAAAAACGGTGAAAAACCGAGATTTTGATCAATAAAACTTACTTGGAATTGAAGAACTTGAGTTTGAAAGCTTCCAAGGAGGATGAAATCTAGAGAGAAGCGTTCTGGAAACTTTTGAACAAAAGATTGGAGTAAAAGAAATCAAAAACCCTTTTGTTCTTTATAAAAACCTAGCCGCGATCCGGATCAGTTCATAACTGCGATCCGGATCGGCTACCCGCAGTGAGAAAACTGCGTTCGGGATCCGGATCGGCAGGTCCAATCCGGATCGTCAGCCCGCAGGAGAAATCCTGCGTTCGGGATCCGGATCATCTAGCCCGATCCGGATCGGCCCCAACTTTTTCTTTAGAAAATTTCAGAGAAATTCTGTCACGCCCCGGGGGTTTGTTTTAGCGGAAACGATTCATTAAAAGTCGAATATTTGACGTGTAAATTTTTTTTTTTTTTTTGTTTAAAAGAGAACCCCTCTTCCCCGGCACGTGCCCAGACCCGCCACACATACAGGATCACTCTGCAAACGGACAGAGTCTCCCCTGTACGTGCACGGCGTAGCGTCCAGTACATGTTCCAACTTACACAACCAATCAATCACAACAATTAGCATTCTAAACTAATAAAAGAAGAACATATGGCCGATCAATTTGGAAAGGATAAATCCACAGTTTTGAAAGAGCGCCTACCCGGCGCTTACGTTTTGAAAGCCAGTTTCGAAATCAGCATAAATCCACAAGGTTTGAAAACGGTGCCCACCCGACACCAAGTTTTGAAATCCCTTTCGCAATCCATAAATTCACAGGGTTTTGAAACCAGTGCCCACACGACACTTAGATTTTAAAAACGGTTTTCGCAATCTTTTCTTTGGCTTCTGCCCTCTTGATTTTCAAATGGCCAATAGAAATAAAAGAAAAAGTAACGCACAAGGGGCACTAAATGCAACCCGTACCGACATCCACGCCGACCCCACGAGGGTATCGCGAACCTCTCACATAACTACAATGTAATGAAAAACGAGAATGAAAGAAGAAATACAGTCCAGGGTCCCCAGCGACCCAGCTGCTCCTGTCCCGTCCTCACCACCGCCTACCTCTCCCCCGTCTGAACCCTGTCACGAAGTGGGATGTCAGTGACGCAAAAATAGTAGAGCAGGAGAATATAATAAAACAAACCGTGAAGACAACCGGAGCAACCACCCTCCCAAGGAGGAAAGGCAACCTGTACACCTGCATCCTGTAATACCCGGACACGTCGGACAACTAAACCGACGGTCCATACCGTACCTGCAGAAACCCGACCACGCCGGACAACTAAACCGACGGGTCGCACCGCTCGCACCTCGGCGTCTCAACCCCACCACTAATAAGGGGCCCCACTACGTCACCTCGTGGGTATACACGGGTCATAGACCACTTTTCCGGAAAAGCGCACCCTTTGCGGTGGCCAAACCGCGGGTGCGCGTGTGACAGCCTCGAGCCAAGTAACCATAACCATCATCATGTCAGCATCATAATATATATAACAAAAGTAAAACGGCAACAGGTATGCTCAAAGTAAAACCGTAACATATGCGATCGAAAGTAACCCGCTATCATGTATAATCAAAAGGAAAACGACCGTCGGAAAACCGACGCTAAACATTATGACGAAACCCATTAACATGCATAAGCCATCACCCATCAATATTTAACCCCAGTATGCTTAGAATTGACCCCGTCCAATATGATAGAGTTAGATGCTAGGACCAAGAAAATAAAACCCACCTGAATGAAGGCCGATCCCGAACTCCCGCTAGACTACCAGGAGGCTGGTGCTGAACTGCTGGGCCCTGAACAGAGACTGTAGTCAGAACTAGACTCACATATACCCGTCCCGACGACACGACAGTAACGGAGTGTTTATACGGGGCAATATTGCCGATTTACCGCACAGAATCTAACTCTCGATCAATGAGGACCTACTGAACTCTAACAAGATGCCTAGTAGGCGTGTAAACGCTGTCTAAGGACAGCCAGCAAGTCCGAATCGCATTTTAGTCCAAGATGTATTTTTAATTTGCATAAAGTTATTGCATTAATCCGATGTTTCGACTCGTTCTCAAAATCCGGGAGTCCAAAAGCTGCGCCGTAACTTTCAGCACATTTGTTACGACGAGACGGAGGCCGTGCTCGCAATATTTGGGCCGAGACCAGGCCCATTTACAAGTTGGCCCAAAAACACAAGGGCTCCAAATTAGTAATGTTGCGACTTAATATATACTTGATCTGCAAGTGATCTAACTGGAGCATGGTATACAGTAGGGACTGAGGATAATGGGGGCTCACCTTGCGCGTGTCGGAGGCCGGCCGGGAAGTTCGCCGGAGCAAGGTGATGAAACTCCAACCAAGCTAGAGCTCGGTTTGGCCGAATCTTGATCGGCTCGGGCCCTAGGCTTGAGCAGAGGCCAGTAGCAGTAGGAGAGTGCTCACGGGGGTGGCTCGGTCACTTCCCGACCCAACGCCGGCGACCCCGGGCGGCGATCGGCTGGAATCCGAGCTCTACGGCCACCTATAGAGCAACAAATGGGAAGTTTATGAGAAGGGTTCCTTGAGCCCATGCAAAGGCATGAAAGCGATGCCCTCGACCACGAGACCTTACCTGGGTGGTTGGCCGGCGACTAGATGCGGCGACGGCGGCCGGCGGTAGGTGCTCGGATTGCCTTAAGGGTGCAATTACTGAGAAAGGAAGTCCCACGTTAATATCCACATGCATTGGTTTGGAAAAGTTCCTATGACCAATATCATCACATCTGGACAACTTACCCGCGTGGAACAACGCCGGCGGCGCGCGGTGGCGGGGCTCGGCCAAGCTCGGGGGAGCTTTAATGGCGGATTCCGGCCGGCTGGGTTCTGGCCGGTGGGACTTGGACCAAAAGGTCCCTCTCGGTGCAAGGAGTCTTCTGGTGGCGGTGGCCGGCGACCCCAGTGAGCGGCGGCGCCGGTTGGGTGGATTCCGGCGAAGTGCACAAGAGGCCGGTTCTAGGGCATCCCCGTACGGCGTGGTCACTCCGCCGATCTTCCTCAAACTTCGCAGGTGAGTTGCAGTCGATGAGGAGATGAGGATCAACAGTACCGATCGTGTTTTCAACGGTCGGAAGGAGTGAGGACCGAGTTCGTCGGAAACTAATTTCTTCCGGCGACCTAATGCTTCCGCCGGCAACAGGGACGGCGCCAAGGGCTCAGGCTGCACCAGCATGATCCTTACGAGGTCAGAAGAGGAAAAGGAGGGTCCCTAGGCCATTTTATTGTAATAAGTTCAACCACTTACCTCGCCGGAATAAAAGAAGAAGAAGCTTCTTCCCGCGGCGGCGCACGGCGGTGCCAGACCTCGGGTTCACTTCAGCTCGGCCTCGACCATACAGGGGATCTCCCAGAGGACGCTAGGGAACCCCCAGAACCCTCGGTGAGCAACCCTTCCTTTCCAACCCGAGATGAAGGGTTTCTTGATTCTTTTCTTCACCGGCGACGGGGTGGCGGCGGCCGGTGCGCGACCCTCCGTGGAGTGCGGTAGAGAGGAGGAAGAAGTTGGGAGGTGCGGCTGGGGCAGCAGCTACGAGCTTAGGGATTAATGGAAACCCTAACCTCATATGTGTATATATAGAGTTTATGCATAATTGCATTTAAACCCTCCATCTCTTGATATTAGAAGATCAGTCCCTCCCAGCAGCTCATATTCACACTTAGGTCCCTCACCAAGCACTTGCACGGTTTTCGAGGCACAAACTATAGGGTTTTCGCGTAATTTATCACGTTTTTCAGTATATTTTACGCTTTTCGAGACAACCGAGTTGTCAAACTGAAAAATGGACACCGCCACGACGTCCGGCTCGACGAGACCTATCAGGTAGCGATCTCTGATTTTCGCGAAGCTGCCCGGATAAAATCTCGGTCCATAATAACTGTGTCAAAATACAGTTTTCGCGCTTTTCGAGATTCCAGAGTCGTCAAACAGAATTTCCGTCAGTGCCATTGTGTCCAGAATGACGAAACCGTTCGAAATGACTACCTGGATCACTATATTCGGATTCCGAACAGTGAATTAGTCAATATTATATTCGTCGGGGTCTCGAAAACCAGGGTTACTGTTCATCTACAGTAACTCACTTAAGTGCACTGTGCGCAGAGGACACTGTTACATTGGTCGCGAGATTCTCCCACTTCTTAGTTGAATTCTGGAAGATCCGACCGTCAGATCGAAAAGTGCTGAATATGAATCTCGCTCAGTTCGACGAGACGATCGCAACGGTCAACTCGGATTTCCAAGATCATGTCCGGATTGGAAAATAGCCTTTTTGTCTCGTAAATCGTGCAACTCGCACACTGGCAATTGACTAAATAAATCAACGTAGGTCTTTTGAACCCGAAATCGACTACTATTCTGCTTTTAATCTATTTATTAAAAATAAAATATTTTGAGTCTTTACATCACTTACAACTTAAAAGAAGTTTCGTCCCCGAAACTTACAACTTAAAAAAAGTTTCATTCCCGGAGCTTACAGCCTGAAGTCATACTCTATGAAACTGCTCAGAAAGCTTAATCGAGGGCTACAAGTCAGTCGCAAGGTATCTACAACTCTAAGGTTACTAATTTAGACCCAATCTGATACTCCTCATTACAGGGCAGGGTATTTCCTCAGTTCTTTCGACCGTCCGTTGCCTGCAGCCAACGTGCTTACCCAAAAGAACAGCGGAATACCAAAGGTTTGTCGCCGACAACAAGTTGGGGACGCAACTCCCACCAGAAGGTATATCACATACTTCCCAACACAATCTCAGTGCCAGAAACATAACTTTTATCAAGGATTACTACCGCCTTGTGGTCACAAACATCGCCATGATTAACACATAGGCGAGTCCACGTCGATCCACAAAACCTGTGCAAAAGGTGGGGTCAATTTGCATCCGTCCCAAAACAGGGTTACCATCGGGCCCATAGGCCAACGAATTAAGACACGGGGACACTGAAGGGTCAGCAACTTGTTCAACCTCTAAGCAAACTGTGAGGCTAGTGCAATAATAGCAGTCATCTACTGCTATGCCATCAGCTGGACGATTACGAAGAGAACAGTGATTTAACTGTTAACCACCGTAACTGATCCGAGCACTCTGGCTCCATTGAAACATCAGCCCACAGCCGAAACCACGACCGCGGCTAACCCCGCACTAACAACGATCCCAAAAACCAGAGTGCGTACGACTAATAACCGAAACAACGAGACTCAACTGTGTGAAACACACCTGAGCTCCAAACCACTATGCCAATACCCTACGCTCTCTTGTGAACACAAGTCATCCTAGGGTTCGTTCCTAACCAAATACCCAGGTATCGGATCGGAAAGGCGGAGGTTTGTGCATCGGAAACTGTGCAATTCACGCACCGGTATGCAAATCGCTAAGGTTAGATCTGCTTTCTCGCCCGCGAGCACACTAGAATTTCTCGAGTGCTACATCACTCACACCTTAAAAGAAGTTTCATCCCCGAAACTTAAATACGCCAGGGATCCAATACATGGGAAAAGTGGCCAAACATATCCGACTTGCGCTTCCCATTGGCCTTGCGCCCCTCGTGATCTGTACTGCTTCACAATCACAAACTCGCAACCCAAAACCTCAAGACTATGCCTTGGTCATGGGGAGCTGGCGACAAAACCCGAGAAGCACGGTCCTACTTCCGTCTTGGCACCCAAGGGGGTGCGACACTCTGATTAACCTCTACCGCTCTGTCCCAAACCATTGCCCTTCCAAGCACCATACACTGAGCCGAGCTGCATACCCCCAGGCCAACGATCACATTCCCAACTAGGAGTATTTAAGCTCTAGGTCCGCTCAACAAAAGGAAGAAATCAAGCCCAAACGAACAAGATTTGCTAGTCCCAGTGGTCTCTTTTCTCGACCCCAGGGGGAAATCCCAAGACCCCCACAACAACACTACTACACGAGCCCAAACAACACGACTACACAAACGCGACAACCGAGCTAAACCGAGAAACAAAACTTAACCCGTACTCACACACCCCACAAGTCAGTTCTAGACTCCGCTAGTATAGCACTTAACCAACTATCGAGAAAACGGGACATATACTTTTCCCCCGCTCCCCCGATCACTCGCGTTCTACGCTTCTATGCCTTATTCAATTCATTCCTTCGTAGCTAAGTGTGGTATCTCTGTCGATGTCGGACACTGACTCTGCGTCCCCGGCCGATGATCTAGTACGGGCCATGTCTGTCACACATCACAAGAGTCAACTTCCGACTACCCTACTAACAACAACCATAAAGTGAGAGAAAGGACTCAACATTCCCCCCCCCTCCCTCGGTCACTCACGTTCTACAGTCCTATGCCCTACCCATTTCATTCATGTGTAGGCAAGTGAGGTGTTCCCGCGGATGTCGGCACTAACTGTTGTGATTGAAAGAACTCTCTGATACCATTTAATCTGTCACGCCCCGGGGGTTTGTTTTAGCGGAAACGATTCATTAAAAGTCGAATATTTGACGTGTAAATTTTTTTTTTTTTTTTTGTTTAAAAGAGAACCCCTCTTCCCCGGCACGTGCCCAGACCCGCCACACATACAGGATCACTCTGCAAACGGACAGAGTCTCCCCTGTACGTGCACGGCGTAGCGTCCAGTACATGTTCCAACTTACACAACCAATCAATCACAACAATTAGCATTCTAAACTAATAAAAGAAGAACATATGGCCGATCAATTTGGAAAGGATAAATCCACAGTTTTGAAAGAGCGCCTACCCGGCGCTTACGTTTTGAAAGCCAGTTTCGAAATCAGCATAAATCCACAAGGTTTGAAAACGGTGCCCACCCGACACCAAGTTTTGAAATCCCTTTCGCAATCCATAAATTCACAGGGTTTTGAAACCAGTGCCCACACGACACTTAGATTTTAAAAACGGTTTTCGCAATCTTTCTTTGGCTTCTGCCCTCTTGATTTTCAAATGGCCAATAGAAATAAAAGAAAAAGTAACGCACAAGGGGCACTAAATGCAACCCGTACCGACATCCACGCCGACCCCACGAGGGTATCGCGAACCTCTCACATAACTACAATGCAATGAAAAATGAGAATGAAAGAAGAAATACAGTCCAGGGTCCCCAGCGACCCAGCTGCTCCTGTCCCGTCCTCACCACCGCCTACCTCTCCCCCGTCTGAACCCTGTCACGAAGTGGGATGTCAGTGACGCAAAAATAGTAGAGCAGGAGAATATAATAAAACAAACCGTGAAGACAACCGGAGCAACCACCCTCCCAAGGAGGAAAGGCAACCTGTACACCTGCATCCTGTAATACCCGGACACGTTGGACAACTAAACCGACGGTCCATACCGTACCTGCAGAAACCCGACCACGCCGGACAACTAAACCGACGGGTCGCACCGCTCGCACCTCGGCGTCTCAACCCCACCACTAATAAGGGGCCCCACTACGTCACCTCGTGGGTATACACGGGTCATAGACCACTTTTCCGGAAAAGCGCACCCTTTGCGGTGGCCAAACCGCGGGTGCGCGTGTGACAGCCTCGAGCCAAGTAACCATAACCATCATCATGTCAGCATCATAATATATATAACAAAAGTAAAACGGCAACAGGTATGCTCAAAGTAAAACCGTAACATATGCGATCGAAAGTAACCCGCTATCATGTATAATCAAAAGGAAAACGACCGTCGGAAAACCGACGCTAAACATTATGACGAAACCCATTAACATGCATAAGCCATCACCCATCAATATTTAACCCCAGTATGCTTAGAATTGACCCCGTCCAATATGATAGAGTTAGATGCTAGGACCAAGAAAATAAAACCCACCTGAATGAAGGCCGATCCCGAACTCCCGCTAGACTACCAGGAGGCTGGTGCTGAACTGCTGGGCCCTGAACAGAGACTGTAGTCAGAACTAGACTCACATATACCCGTCCCGACGACACGACAGTAACGGAGTGTTTATACGGGGCAATATTGCCGATTTACCGCACAGAATCTAACTCTCGATCAATGAGGACCTACTGAACTCTAACAAGATGCCTAGTAGGCGTGTAAACGCTGTCTAAGGACAGCCAGCAAGTCCGAATCGCATTTTAGTCCAAGATGTATTTTTAATTTGCATAAAGTTATTGCATTAATCCGATGTTTCGACTCGTTCTCAAAATCCGGGAGTCCAAAAGCTGCGCCGTAACTTTCAGCACATTTGTTACGACGAGACGGAGGCCGTGCTCGCAATATTTGGGCCGAGACCAGGCCCATTTACAAGTTGGCCCAAAAACACAAGGGCTCCAAATTAGTAATGTTGCGACTTAATATATACTTGATCTGCAAGTGATCTAACTGGAGCATGGTATACAGTAGGGACTGAGGATAATGGGGGCTCACCTTGCGCGCGTCGGAGGCCGGCCGGGAAGTTCGCCGGAGCAAGGTGATGAAACTCCAACCAAGCTAGAGCTCGGTTTGGCCGAATCTTGATCGGCTCGGGCCCTAGGCTTGAGCAGAGGCCAGTAGCAGTAGGAGAGTGCTCACGGGGGTGGCTCGGTCACTTCCCGACCCAACGCCGGCGACCCCGGGCGGCGATCGGCTGGAATCCGAGCTCTACGGCCACCTATAGAGCAACAAATGGGAAGTTTATGAGAAGGGTTCCTTGAGCCCATGCAAAGGCATGAAAGCGATGCCCTCGACCACGAGACCTTACCTGGGTGGTTGGCCGGCGACTAGATGCGGCGACGGCGGCCGGCGGTAGGTGCTCGGATTGCCTTAAGGGTGCAATTACTGAGAAAGGAAGTCCCACGTTAATATCCACATGCATTGGTTTGGAAAAGTTCCTATGACCAATATCATCACATCTGGACAACTTACCCGCGTGGAACAACGCCGGCGGCGCGCGGTGGCGGGGCTCGGCCAAGCTCGGGGGAGCTTTAATGGCGGATTCCGGCCGGCTGGGTTCTGGCCGGTGGGACTTGGACCAAAAGGTCCCTCTCGGTGCAAGGAGTCTTCTGGTGGCGGTGGCCGGCGACCCCAGTGAGCGGCGGCGCCGGTTGGGTGGATTCCGGCGAAGTGCACAAGAGGCCGGTTCTAGGGCATCCCCGTACGGCGTGGTCACTCCGCCGATCTTCCTCAAACTTCGCAGGTGAGTTGCAGTCGATGAGGAGATGAGGATCAACGGTACCGATCGTGTTTTCAACGGTCGGAAGGAGTGAGGACCGAGTTCGTCGGAAACTAATTTCTTCCGGCGACCTAATGCTTCCGCCGGCAACAGGGACGGCGCCAAGGGCTCAGGCTGCACCAGCATGATCCTTACGAGGTCAGAAGAGGAAAAGGAGGGTCCCTAGGCCATTTTATTGTAATAAGTTCAACCACTTACCTCGCCGGAATAAAAGAAGAAGAAGCTTCTTCCCGCGGCGGCGCACGGCGGTGCCAGACCTCGGGTTCACTTCAGCTCGGCCTCGACCATACAGGGGATCTCCCAGAGGACGCTAGGGAACCCCCAGAACCCTCGGTGAGCAACCCTTCCTTTCCAACCCGAGATGAAGGGTTTCTTGATTCTTTTCTTCACCGGCGACGGGGTGGCGGCGGCTGGTGCGCGACCCTCCGTGGAGTGCGGTAGAGAGGAGGAAGAAGTTGGGAGGTGCGGCTGGGGCAGCAGCTACGAGCTTAGGGATTAATGGAAACCCTAACCTCATATGTGTATATATAGAGTTTATGCATAATTGCATTTAAACCCTCCATCTCTTGATATTAGAAGATCAGTCCCTCCCAGCAGCTCATATTCACACTTAGGTCCCTCACCAAGCACTTGCACGGTTTTCGAGGCACAAACTATAGGGTTTTCGCGTAATTTATCACGTTTTTCAGTATATTTTACGCTTTTCGAGACAACCGAGTTGTCAAACTGAAAAATGGACACCGCCACGACGTCCGGCTCGACGAGACCTATCAGGTAGCGATCTCTGATTTTCGCGAAGCTGCCCGGATAAAATCTCGGTCCATAATAACTGTGTCAAAATACAGTTTTCGCGCTTTTCGAGATTCCAGAGTCGTCAAACAGAATTTCCGTCAGTGCCATTGTGTCCAGAATGACGAAACCGTTCGAAATGACTACCTGGATCACTATATTCGGATTCCGAACAGTGAATTAGTCAATATTATATTCGTCGGGGTCTCGAAAACCAGGGTTACTGTTCATCTACAGTAACTCACTTAAGTGCACTGTGCGCAGAGGACACTGTTACATTGGTCGCGAGATTCTCCCACTTCTTAGTTGAATTCTGGAAGATCCGACCGTCAGATCGAAAAGTGCTGAATATGAATCTCGCTCAGTTCGACGAGACGATCGCAACGGTCAACTCGGATTTCCAAGATCATGTCCGGATTGGAAAATAGCCTTTTTGTCTCGTAAATCGTGCAACTCGCACACTGGCAATTGACTAAATAAATCAACGTAGGTCTTTTGAACCCGAAATCGACTACGATTCTGCTTTTAATCTATTTATTAAAAATAAAATATTTTGAGTCTTTACAAATTCAGGAAAATCCAGAAAAAGATTGTAAGCACAAATGTGTATCAACTTTAAACAAAAATCATCGTTTCATACAACAAGAATTAGATTATGCCAAATCTATCAACAATATCCAAAAATGAAACGAAAATTTACAAAAATTAAATCCCTTAAAGTTGAACACCTTCAATCACATCTAACTTGATCTTATGAGTAATGCCTTTATCAAATCATCAATTCAGTAAAGAAAATGAAATACTAAGATCAATAGATGTTTGAAATCCCAAATATGGTAGATAATATTTCTAGACAATCTGTTGAAGAGAGTGGCTCTTTGAGCATCTTTCTTTAAAATCCCACCTTATACCAACCTTGAAATTTGACAGAGTCAAGTATTTCAACATGCATTTTACTTAATCAAAAATTTTGAACAACCATGCTTGGTATACATGTGGTAGCTGCACACAGTACTCGGACGACCGAGGTGGTAGCTCTTTCCTCCATGTGGTGGTAGTTTTCACACTCCTCATTGGGATGTAACTCTTTCCACATCTTTTGAGCATTTTACATTATCTTTGACTCCCCCTCAATTGGCTATCAATTATTTAAGATATAAAGTATTCAACCAAAAATTGATCTCGATTTCATACTCGACTAAACAGTCAAATAAGATAATGACTATACCAAGAGATCATTGAGAGAGAAATTGACTTTGATCACTTTAGAAGATGATTTAATTAACATAAACGATCATTGCAACAATGAAATATTATGATGGCAAAAGCATAATAAATTTCTAAATGTGTGAACAGATGCAATTAAAGTCAATTAAGATCTATGCTCAATTAATGTCCTATGTATAAACATAGATAAAGAACAAAACAAAAACAAATACAAAACCTATCCTAAGCAAAGATTTCAAAAAGAAGATTATTTCAAGGAAAGCATCCCAATTGCTTTTCGTAAATGAATAAAACGTTTTTGATCCAAAGGTTTTGTTAGAATGTCAGCTAATTGATCCTCAGTTGAAATATATGAAAGTTGAAGAGTATTTGATTCAACTAGCTCTCTAAGAAAATGATATCTAAGTTCAATATGTTTTGTTCTAGAGTGCAACACAGGGTTTTTAGAAATGTAATTGCACTTGTGTTGTCACAAAGAATTGTTACCGAAGATGCTGAAATGCGGAAGTCACTCAATACGCTTTTCATCCAAATGAGTTGAGTTGAGCAACTTCCAGCTGAAATGTATTCCGCTTCGGCAGTCGAGAGTGCTATGCAATTCTGCTTTTTACTGTGCCATGCAACAAGGCAATGGCCAAGATAGAAGCATGCACCACTCGTGCTTTTCCGATCATCCACTGATCCTGCCCAATCGGCATCTGAGTATCCAACAATGTCCAGACTTGTTCCCATAGGATACCAAATTCCAAAATTAATTGATCCTTTGATGTACCGGATGATCCGTTTCACCGCTTTCAGGTGAACCTCCTTTGGTGCTGATTGATATCTCGCGCAAATCCCAACACTAAAGGATATATCCGGGCGACTAGCCGTGAGGTAAAGTAGACTTCCAATCATACTTCTATACAGTTTCTCGTCTACATTCTCACTATGTGATTCACTTCCAAGTCCCTTGTGGCTAGTTCCCATTGGAGTTGGAAATTCTTTACAATTTTCTAGATCAAACTTTTTGACCAACTCCAGTGCATACTTGGATTGACTCAAGTGAATACCTTCATCATTTTGTTTAATTTGCAATCCAAGAAAATAAGACAGTTCGCCCATCATGGACATCTCAAATTCGCTTTCCATGGTCTCCGCGAATTTAGAAGCATCATTATCTTTCGTTGCACCAAATACAATGTCATTGACATAGATTTGTGCTACAATGAAATTATTTTGATAATGCTTCACAAAGAGAGTCCTGTCAGCTCCCCCTCGAGTATAGCCCTTCTCCAAAAGGTGCTTTGTTAACCTTTCGTACCATGCTCGCGGTGCTTGTTTCAGACCGTAAAGAGCCTTTTTCAAACGAAAAACATGGTTAGGTTGTTTATGATCTACAAAACCTTTCGGTTGAGCTACATAAACTTCCTCATTTAAAAACCCATTTAGAAATGCGCTCTTGACGTCCATTTGAAATAATTTGATTTTAAAATGACAAGCAATAGCAAACAATATACGAATGGACTCGAGTCTAGCTACAGGGGCGAAAGTTTCGTCAAAGTCTATACCTTCTACTTGAGAGTAGCCTTGAGCAACTAGTCGTGCCTTGTTCCTGATGATAGTACCATCTTCATCTTTCTTGTTCTTGAAGATCCATTTGGTACCTATCACATTATGTTGCTTTGGAGGCTTCGTTAATTCCCAGACTTTGTTTCGCTCAAATTGATGGAGCTCTTCCTGCATTGCTTTAATCCAGTAGTCATCCTGAAGAGCTTCATCTATTGTCTTTGGTTCGATTAAAGATACGTAGCAAGCAAATCCGCAAACCAACTGCCTTCGAGTTCTAACTCCTTCTTGTGGATCTCCAATGATGTTCGATTCCGGATGATCCTTGGAGATTCGTAGCGTTTGTTGAAACGGAGTACTCGGAGGTACACGAGATGATTCCTGCACATCAGATAAACTAGAAGAACCATTAGATGCATCATTAATATTGGAAGTATTATTATGAGAAGATGCACTAGCAGGAGAATCATCATCTAGAGAGATATCGAGGGTAGATTTTTCAGATTCAAAATGAGAAGCTTCATCTACTTTAACATTTATAGATTCTACAATCGTCTTAGATTCAATGTTAAATACTCGATATGCTCTGCTATTCGTAGAATAACCCAAAAAGATCCCTTCATCACTTCGAGAGTCGAACTTTCCAAGATTTTCACGGTCACGTAAGATGTAACATCGACTCCCGAAGATACGAAAGTACTTGATATCCGGTTTTCTACTAAACCACAGCTCATATGGTGTATTCAAGGTTCCTGGGCGCAAATACACTCTGTTAATGACATAGACAGCGGTGTTCACAGCTTCAGCCCAAAAATGTAGCGGTAATTTCCGGCTATGAAGCATCACACGCGCCATCTCTTGAACAACCCTGTTTTTGCGCTCAACAACACCATTCTGCTGAGGTGTATAGGGTGCCGAGAATTCATGTTTAATGCCATTTGAAGTACAAAAGTCAATGAATTTTGAATTTATGAATTCTCCACCCCTATCACTTCTAACACGAATGATCTTTTCATTCTTTTCAATCATAATACGATGGCAAATCTCATGAAAAGAGTCAAACGTATCAGCTTTCTCTCTCAAAAATGCTACCCAAGAAAACCGAGAGAAATCATCAACCAATAAAAAGATGTACCATTTACCTCCCAAAGATGGTTGACGGGGCGGCCAAAAGAAAAAGAAGAAAAGAAAATAGTCTACACAAACTATACAAGATTTAATCGTAGAACGATTAAGGACAAGGAGGGGTTTCACCTTTGCATACCCAAACCTTTTGAGTTTTGGAGTATGTTGGTAAAGGTTGAGAGATTCTCCTTGAAGACGACGTCTTGTATGATTGATCTTTTTCTTTTGTCATCGTCTTGTTTGAGGTGCTACCAATGTTCTTTCCTTTTGAAAAATCCTTCCTTGAATTCCGGGAAGTGAGCTTATTGGTAGCAATTGCAAGATGTGGTTGATTTGTTCTTTGAGCTCCAATCTCGCAATTTCTTTCGATGTGCCCTGCAAAATTACAACGAAAACATACCTTTGAGCTTGACGATTCCGAAGAGGATGAGGTAGGTTTGTTGTCGTTGTTTGTCTTGAATTCCGATGTCGGAGGAGGAGATACCGACTGAGGCACAAAGACTGTCCCACTCGAACTTGGACTGTTTCCAGTTTGAGTGTACCCGAGGCCGAACCGATTTGTTTGACCAAGACCAAGGAGTTTATCCAACTTACTCCTTCCTAAAGAGAATTGCTGTAAGTCATCTTTGAGTTGGAGAATGGTCTCTGTCATTTCCCGTCTTTCCTGTCGGCCCTCGCCATAGAGCTTCAAGAAGTAGTTTGCTTTGTTCACCATATCTATATAGTTCTTCTTGAGCTGCTCATTGGACTCTTGAAGGGAAACATTTGCTTTTATCAAACTATCCCTTTCCACTTCAAGAGCGTTTGTGAGAGAAGTCGCTCTTTTTGCTTCTTCTTCGAGATCATGCAATCTCCCTCTCAAACTCTTGTTTTGCTTAGCCACTTTCTTTGAGTCCCTCAAAAGTCTGTGGTAGGCTAGAGCAAAATCTTCACCTTCCGAATCATCCGATTCGTTGTCCGTTGCGTTCTTTTCAACAGTGGAGTTGGACAACGACTCAGATGTATTTGCCATAAAGCACATGAAGGGTGAAGATATGGACGCGTGGAATGCCATGGAGCTCTTTTCTTCATCACTTGAAGACGACTCATTTGACGTTGAGTTGTCATCCCAAGTGACGACTTGCATCGCCTTCTTCTTTGCCGGATACTTGTTAGGACATTCCGTTGCAATGTGGCCGTAGCCTCGACATTTGAAGCATTGCAGTTGTCCTTCTGAACTTTTCTTATCCTTTGAGAAGTTCTCCTGCTTTCTTGACTTGTGACTTGGAGTACCCTTGCCTTTGTTCCACTTTCCGAAGGATGGAGATTTGCTTGAATTACCCCTTCGGAAGTTGCGGCGAAACTTCCTTGTCAAGAGAGCTAGCTGCTTCTCAAATTCCTCCATAGAAAGGTTCTCGTCATTGTCCGAGGAGGATGTATCCGCGTCTTCTTCCTTAGTTGTTTTCAACGCATAACCTGAAGACTTAGAAGTGGATGCTTTTCCAGAAGAATTGTTAGTATTAAAAGTCATTTCATAAGTTTGTAATGAACCAACTAATTCTTCTACACGTATTTCGTCCGGGTGTTTAATAGTTTCAATGGCAGTAACCTTTGGGCGAAATCGTTCAGGAAGAGTTCTTAAGATTTTTCTTACAATCTTAAATTCTGGAATCTTCTCTCCCAGATTAGCACATGAGTTTACGATGTCTTGCAATCGTGTATAGTAGTCCGTGAAAGATTCATTTTCTGCCATCAAAATAGAGTCAAACTTGCTCGTAAGCATCTGCAGTTTCTGAATCTTCACGAGGTTAGTTCCCTCATGTGTAACCTGGAGAACATCCCAGATTTCTTTCGCAGTCTCACATGCCGAGACGCGAGAGAATTCAGTTTGAGATAAGGCATTAAAAATAGCATTAATTCCCTTGCCATTGTAAGAGGATAACTCAAACTCTTCCTTGGTCCATTTCGACCTAGGTTTTAAGGTGTGAACATCAGAGATAAGTTCAGTTGGATTAGTCCATCCTGATTCAATTGAATGCCACACCCTTTCGTCGATGGAAGATAAAAAGGCTTTCATCCGTACTTTCCAGTACGCATAATTTGTTCCATCAAAGAAAGGGGGTCGATTGATGTTTCCACCTTCAACCATTGTTCACAACCCTATTCCCGCTCTGATACCACTTGTTGGGTCGTATATAATACGGATCTAAATAGGGGAAGAAACACCTAGAGGGGGGTGAATAGGTGTAAACGTATAAACACTCCAAAAATCGTTGCGATAAAACCCAATGCGGAAAATAAAATAACACGCAAGATTTTTACGTGGAAAACTCCATCACCGGAGTAAAAAACCACGGGACCGATAACACGGCAGAAATCCACTAGAATTAAAACACGTACAAGGTGATTTACCGTACACACTTACGACTCAACCTTTTCCATACGCTCCTAGAGGATCTTCTCCGCTCGCTCCAGACGCTTCTCGAATCCACGATCTGCGCCCAACGCCGAATCCACGGCGTCCAACGTCGAATCCACGACGTCCGACCGAATCCACGGTCTTCACCCAATAGCACCGTTCGAATCCACGAACGTGCCTCGCTCCGAATCCACGAGAGCGATTGAACCTTGAATCCACAAGGACACGCGAATCCACGCGCCGATTTTTGGGGTAAATCGTTGTTTTTGGGTGGTGATGATCCGCCGAATACTTAGATCAAAGATAGATCGGAAATACCATCTAAGTATTCATTAGTTTGATTCAACTCAAGATGTGAGTATGAAAACCTAGAATCAAACTAATCAATATAGATGAAGAAACATAGAGTATTCTCTAATGATTTCCTTTCTTCTCTATATGTGGATCTATAGCCGTATAAGATGATACAAGAAAATGACGGCTATGTGGATTCACCCTAGAAAAGGAGTCATAGGGTGTATTTATAGGTTAGAAACCCTAGGAAGGAGATAAGAATCAAAAAACTGCCATTTCTGGATTTTTACGGACGGCGATCCGGATCGTGATAACTAGGATCCGGATCGTCATAACAAAACAGCCAATTCCAGAAAAACGAAGGTTCGGGATCCGGATCATGTGACTACGATCCGGATCGTTCATACAGTTCACCAAACATCAACGTTCGGGATCCGGATCAAGAGACTACGATCCGGATTGCGACGATGTATGAACGAACCACCTTCGGGATCCGGATCGAACAACCTGATCCGGATCCTGAACATGTCCCAAGTCCAGTTTTTGATTTTTATGCAATGAAAGATTCTTCCAAGTGTTTCTACACTACAAGAAGTATTCGGATCACACAAATTCTTTAGTTAAACATACCTGATCCTTTTGAATTCTTCTTTCTTGAGATTGAGTTAAATGATCCAACTTTCTTCACCTTCAATCTTCAAGACTTGAGACTTTCACGAAACTACGCCAACTCAAATTCCGTAACAACGGCTTGCATCACTTTCTTCTTTGACGGATTCTTAGTTGGACACTCCGTTGAGATATGGCCGTATCCTCGGCACTTGAAGCATTGGACTTGTCCCTCTGAACTTTTCTTATCCTTTGAAAAGTTCTCTTGCTTTCTTGACTTGTAACTTGAAGTACCCTTGCCTTTCTTCGACTTTCTGAAGGATGGAGATTTACTTGAATTACCCCTTCGAAAGTTGCGGCGAAACTTCCTTGTCAAGAGTGCGAGTTGCTTCTCAAAGTCCTCCATAGATAGGTTCTCATCATCGTCTGAGGAGGATGAATCCGTGTCTTCTTCCTTAGTTGTTTTCAACGCATAACCTGAAGACTTAGAAGAGGATGCTTTTCCCGAAGAATAGTTAGTAGTAAATGTCATTTCATAAGTTTGTAATGAACCAACTAATTCTTCTACACGCATTTCGTCCGGGTGTTTAATAGTTTCAATGGCTGTAACCTTTGGGCGAAATCGTTCAGGAAGAGTTCTTAAGATCTTTCTTACAACTTTAAATTCTGGAATCTTCTCTCCCAGGTTAGCACATGAATTTACGATGTCTTGCAATCGTGTGTAATAGTCCGTGAAAGATTCATTTTCTGCCATAAAAATGGAGTCAAATCTGCTCATAAGCATTTGCAGCTTTTGAATCTTCACGAGGTTAGTTCCCTCATGTGTAACCTGAAGAACATCCCAGATTTCTTTCGAAGTCTCACATGCCGAGACACGAGAGAATTCAGTTTGAGATAAGGCATTAAAAATAGCATTAATTCCTTTGCCATTGTAAGAAGATGAATCTAACTCTTCCTTGGTCCATTTCGACCTAGGTTTTAAGGTGCGAACATCAGAAATAATCTCAGTTGGATTAGACCATCCTAATTCAATTGATTGCCACACCCTTTCGTCGATGGAAATTAAAAAGGCTTTCATCCGTACTTTCCAGTACGCATAATTTGTTCCATCAAAGAAAAGGGGTCGATTGATGTTTCCACCTTCAACCATTATTTACAACCCTATTCCCGCTCTGATACCACTTGTTGGGTTATATGTAATATAGATCTAAATAGGGAAAAAAACACCTAGAGGGGGGTGAATAGGTGTAAACAATAAACACTCAAAAAATCATTGCGCAATAAAACCCAATGCGGAAAAATAAAAGAATACGCAAGATTTTTACGTGGAAAAACTCCAAACCGGAGTAAAAAAACCACGGGACCGATAACACGGTGAAATCCACTAGAATTGAAACACGTACAAGGTGATTTAACATACTCACAGACGACTCAATCTTTTACCATACGCTCCTAGTTGATCTTCTCCGTTCGTTCCGCAACGCGTCTCGAATCCACGATCTGCGTCCAACGCCGAATCCACGGCGTCCAACGTCGAGTCCACGACGTCCGACCGAATCCACGGTCTTCACCCAGTAGCACGCTTCGAATCCACGAACGTACCTCACTCCGAATCCACGAGAGCGGTTGCACCTTGAATCCACAAGGCCACGCGAGTCCACGCGCCGATTTTGGGGAAATCGTTGTTTTTGGGTGGTGATGATCCGCCGAATACTTAGATCAAAGATAGATAGGAAATACCATCTAAGTATTCATTAGTTTGATTCAACTCAAGATGTGAGTATGAAAACCTAGGATCAAACTAATCAATATAGATGAAGAAACATAGAGTAATATCTAATGATTCCCTTTCTTCTCTATATGTGGATCTTAGGTCGTATAAGATGATATTTGAATATGACGGCTATATTTCTTTTTATCGGCCTTGCCCTAGAAAAATGAATCATAGGGTCTATTTATAGGTTAGAAACCCTAGGAAGGAGATAAGAATCAAAAACCTACAATTTCTGGAATTTTTACGGACGGTGATCCGTATCGGATTTCTGCGATCCGGATTGCAGTAGCAAGAAAGACGGTTTCCAGAAAAACGATGGTTCGGGATCCGGATCGAAATGGCTGTTCCGGATCGTTCATACAGTTTCACCAAACATCAACGTTCGGGATCCGGATTGCAATTCCTGATCCGGATCGTGCAAGTAAAAAGGTAAAACTAGTGTTCGGGATCCGGATCATGAAATGCTGCGATCCGGATTGAACCAGTGTATGAACGAACACCCTTCGAGATCCGGATTGGAATGTCTGATCCGGATCCTGAACATGTCCCATGTCCAGTTTTTGATTTTATGCAATGAAAAATTCTTCCAGGTGTTTTCTACACTACAAGAAGTATTCGGATCACCAAAAATATTTAGTTAAACATACCTGATCCTTTTGAATTCTTCTTTCTTGAGATTGAGTTAAATGATCCAACCTTCTTCACCTTCAATCTACAAGACTTGAACCTTTCACGAAATTACGCCAACTCAAATTCCGTAACATTTCTCGACCCAAAGAACAAGGCAGCCCTTAGAATCCAGATCACTCGAACTCTCTCGGGTAAAGAAGTTTACAGAAAAGGTGACATTTGTTATCGAAAACCATTTTCACTCGAACCCACGCGTAGTTCCTTTTTGTAAAACCATTTTGATTTAAGGAAACCCATTTTAATAAATTTAGCTATTTTAGGAAAATTAGTTAGAAAACAAGTTTTATTCCCAAACCCAGAAGGGCTAATGCCTTCGCCTAATCAAACAAGAACAGACTCTGGTGTCCCTTCAATATTTGGAAAAAAATATTGGTTTACTGAAATCATGTGTGTCCAACAAGATTCTGGATTCAAGGTCCTGCTATCGCTAGTACACTACTGACACGAACAAAGCGGCGACAAACAAATCGAGGAACTCGACAACCCGGGACCACCGTTTAACCAAACGGCTTCCGCCACTGATACAAGACTAGCTACATCTACCAGACTCCACTCAGCCCCAAAGCACGAGTGTAACATGCATCCTACACTAAGAGAAATTCCGACCACTCGGCCCACTACTCGGGCGAGGAAAACACTATGTCCAGGGATAGAATGTAAAGTGTGGATGTCTAAAGCATAAATAAACCTAGCCCAAGTGAGAGTTTTCTACTAGTCTGGTTACACATGCACATATGACAGGGTGCTAGGTCACGTTCCAATAATAGCATTTAGTTTAACTAAAGCAAGATCAGGAAACATTAACCAACATGATTTCAATAACGACACAAGAAAGACAACATCTCTCTCTCTAGCATGCATTCTAACACATCTCACAATCATGCATGTTTTCTATACAATAGAATTAATGAACCATCCACCAGTTTTGGAGATGAAGCAACCCACCAGAAAAGCGCGCCGATCCAAGGTCCAAACAGAACGTGGGTAATCCTCAGGTTCCCACGATTCCAACGAGTCCAAGAACACCCAAGAACTCCACTCGGTCGTTGCGATACAAACAGAACACCGCGGTAAGCACAAACTCCCAAAATCTCAACTCTGCGCACAAATAGTCCAGGAAAAGTCCAAATATCAACTTCGAGATGACCTCTAAAAATTCTAATAAAAATACGGCTGTGATCCTCGCGAAGCGTAGATGTCGATCGAGTCCTCACAATTAAAATCGATAACTGCGCACCAAGATTAAAATCTGACAATGCTCCGCTGTTCAAGAAAATCACCAGCAAGAAAGGGGTTCAAAAATGCTCGATAAACCCCAATAAAACCCAAAACTAAGAGGAGTGGAAACACAAAAACGGAGATCTACCTCTCATGAAACCGATGCTGCAGAAATCGTCCAAAAACTCCTTCGGGGTAGCTCTGGGGACCTCGTGGACCGAAACACGACGAAAAAGGCCGCCGAAGAAAAAACGTCGCCCTGCGTTGAATCGCCGAAGGCGTCGATGCCGAGGCCCCCAAAAATTCCGAAACTCCATCAAGAGATGCAGCACAAGAAGAAGATCAACTTAGATTAAGGGCTCATCACCAAATGGGCTCGGGAAAAGGGTCCAAGCGTAGAGGAAAAGGGCCTATTTATAGGCACTCCCACAAAAATTCTGAAAACTAAGCCATTGGGCTTTTGGGCCCAACATTCGGGCGCCCGAATGTTTCGGGCGCCGAATCCGCGCCCCCGACGCCGGTGCGACCAACGCCCGAATCACCCAGCGCCCGACACGTGTCCCGAACAGCGGACAGCGTGTGCGGGGCCGCTAGGGATTCGCCGTGTGGCCTGCCCAGGTCGGTGGGGTGGGTGGCGCCGACCAATCGTAGGGCGCCACGTGGCGCCCCGCGTACGGCCGCCACTTGCCCCCACCTGCCCCCGCCTGCCCCGCCTGCTCCCCACGTTGCGTGGACCGCGCGCACGCGAGCCGGCCACTCACAGGCCGCCACGTGGCCCGCCCCGGTCCACGCACCAACCCGCTCAACGCCGTGGACCGCGCCGCGTGAACCCGCGAATCCGAGGCTGCGACGTGTCCCCCGCGCCCGGTCCATGCACCAGCGCCCTCCTCTGTGGACCGCACCGCATGCGCCAGCCAATCAGTCCACGGCTTCCCCCATGCACCAAAATGCGCAGAAAACTTCTGGAGGTCCGTTTTTGGGCGTCCGGACTCCGAAAAATGCAAGTAAATAGCCGATTTTTGATGTTTTTCCGCGCTGAATCCAAATCCAACCTCGGATTAGCCTGAAACCCTTTCTAAAATTCAGCAAAAGCAGCCGAAAGATAGGCTTGATCCATAAACCTCACTGAGTTCGTCCAACGTGTCCATTTGACGCGTTTGCGGGTTCGACACACCAATGATAGGTTTTCCTCAACAAGGATCATGGGGAAAAGCTGCACGGGATCAGGGTCACTACAACAGTGGTATTAGAGCGAAAATAGGGTTGTAAACGATGGTTAAGGGTGGAAATATCAATCGACCTCCGTTCTTCGATGGAACCAATTATGCTTATTGGAAAGTACGCATGAGAGCGTTTTTAATTTCCCATCGATTAACGGTTTTGGCAATCAATCGAAACCGGATGGAAACATTGTGATGACCCGGATTTCCGCTGTAGTGTACTGGTTTTTCCCATGCAACTTTCCGGTGAATCCACTGTGTAGAACACCTAGTGTTGGTGTGTCTGGCCCATGGTGCATCGAAGGGGTGCCACAGATGGGCCTTGTGAGACTTTGATAGCGGATTTGGCCTTCGGCTGCATTTGCCGAATTTTAGAAAGGGTTTTGGGCCAATCTGAGGTTGGATTTGGATTCAGCGCGGAAAAACGCTTGAAAACGGCTATTTGCTTGTTAAATTTGGAGTCCGGATGACCAAAAGCGGGCTTCCGGAAGTTTTCGGGGATTTTCGGTGCATGGGGGAGACTCGTGGACCGGCCTGTGCCACGTGGCGGCCTATTATTGGCCGGCTCACGCAGCTCGGTCCACGGGGTGGCGCGGCGGTGCATGGACCGCGGGCGGGAGACGCGTGGCGTGCCCTGATAGGCCGGCGCACGCGGCACGGCTCACACGGTTTTGCGGGGTTGCGGTGGACCGGGCGCATGACACGTGGCGGCTTCGGATTCGTTGGCTCACGTGGGCGCGGTCCACGGTGTGCGCGGGGGGGGCGCCTCGGGACAGCGCGCGCACAGTGGAGCCAGGGCGGGCGGTCGGCCGCACTCGAGTGCGCCACGTGTCGCCTCGCGGTTGGGCGGCCGTACCTACCCCCGCTGACCGCGAGGGGACACGCGGCGCATAGCGGGCCGC
The DNA here is from genome assembly GCA_029204045.2 of Tillandsia leiboldiana. Classification (NCBI taxonomy): domain Eukaryota; kingdom Viridiplantae; phylum Streptophyta; class Magnoliopsida; order Poales; family Bromeliaceae; genus Tillandsia; species Tillandsia leiboldiana. Next base: position 33,406,221 of record CM055063.1, read on the forward strand.
CGGGATTTGCTGTCCCCTGTTTGGGGTGACGTGGCCGCCCCTGGGAGGTTCGGGCGCGTCGGACGGGAGGCGTACAACCGGGTTTCGGGCGCAGTGCGCCCGAAACCTGCGCCCGAAAACCCGGCCCAACAGCTAATGGGCTGGGCCTATAAATAGGATTCCCTGTTCGTCCCTTAGGCTTTTTGGACCCCTTTTCGCAGAGCATTCTTCAGAGAAGTTTCCCTCCCTCAGTGCACTACCCATTGGAGAACTTTGAGGATTTTTGGAGGCACTCTTCCCGAGGTTCACCATTTTACGGCGCGGCGCGACGCTTGTTTCCCGGCGATCTTCTTCGCCCCTTCTCAGTGTTTGGACTCCTCCGACTCACCCCGACATCGGATTTTGTTGATTCTTGCGCCGTTGGACTCACGACAGGTAGGACTTCAACTCCTGTGTTTTGAGGTTCCTCGATTTCCGTGCTGATCTTGGAGTTTTCTGAGCACCCATTTGACCCACTTTTCTTCGCGGACTTTTGGACAGCACCGCGGTGTTCTGGCCGTATCTTTTTGCTCAGACGTCGTATTGAGGCGATTCAAATGCAATCTTCATCTACTCTTCGCAAGGAGTCTCCTGGATTTTTCTCAGATTTTTCTGGATTTTACACGAGGGTGAGAATCTCCTTTCTGTGTGGTTCTTTGTTACAGAAATTTGGTACAGTTTGGATTGGGGTGTACCCCTTGCCGGATTTTTTATCTCAGCGTAGGAAACTCCGATTTGGGCGTGCAGGTACTCGTTTCGACGGGCTCGTCGCAAGGATCGCGATAGTATTTTTCTTGGATTTTTCTGGGCTCAGGTAAAAAATTGGAGAATTCTGGACTGTGGATTTAGGGGACATATTTTGGAAATTGTGATGAATAGCTTATGTACTTCCTTTGGGGTATTTTGTACAGATTGGTGGTGAGTTTTGGACTGATCTTGGACTTCGCTTTTGGGAACTTGGAATAGCGCTCGAGGTGGGTGATGTTGTGAACCTCCTACTTGTGAATGTCACTAGGCCTATTAGAATGTCTTGATCATGTGCTATTAATTGTGAATGTATCTAGCATGCTTGTATGAGATTAAGGTTCCTTTGTTAATACTTGCATTGTTAGCGGGCTACAAGTTAGTAAGTGGTGTTTCCATGTTTAGATATGCAATTTAATTAGTTGGAAAGAATGCTAAAGCCATATCATGTTATATGTTAAGGGAAGGTTTGGGCATGTGGTAGAATGCATGTTGTAAAAGGGGTACTTGCTAGTAGATTGGTGCATCTAAATTGTATCATGTATCATATGTCCTGCCACATGTACATCGGGAGTTCCAAACATTTAATGTTGCAATATGTTAGAATAATTGAAATGATTTTATCAAATAAAGGACTTTGCATGCTTGAATGGTCATCTAGCTAGGCCACCTTTTCTGCTACACAAACATATTGGATTTGACTTAGGAGAAAACCATGCTTTTATTCGTTCTCCTGTCGTCTAGCTTAGGGGATGTGTAGTCAGATGTTCAGAGTTGGGACAGTCGGGGATCGAGTTTGGGTGTTGCGGCGACCGCGGACTGTGGGCGGTTGACCGGATTATTATTATTATTATTATTACTTTTGCATCAGATTGGAGGTAGGGGATGCGAGTTTCCTTTAGTGGATGGTTTTCCCACTTTGATCAGAGTCGTGACCCCGTCCTGCTATTTTATGATACTGATGATACTAGTGACAGTGTACTATGCTCGTGTGGGGTCGCTCCCCTCGAGTGCCACTCCGGAGTAGGTTTCAGACCGTTTTGGGTGCCGGTCAGAACGTGTTGGGTTCCGGTCATTTGGACAGGGGAGATACTGAGTTTTGAGGTTGACAGCAGAGCAGGCAGTACCAGTGGTTACTGGTGTTTTGATTGGGTTGGTCTGTCAGTCTTTGACGTTCTGGTGCATGCTTTCAGCTATTCGTTAGTTAGCCATCTTAGAGGCATGTTAGTGGTAGCTCTCATCAGTAGTGTAGTAGTTTGTAGCTTACCACCTCTGTTTTCATTTTAGCCTCTGATAGTCATAGTGGGCATGTTTGAGTTTGAGGTCTACCCACTAGGGAGGCTACTGTTTTTATAGTAGTTCTCACCCCCACTGCTTTCTCTTTCCTTTCCCCTTTTTTTGCAGAGTCCTCTGGGGAGTTGCGGGACCTCTTCCTTGGATCGAGGTAAGAGGATCGCGGGATTAGATAGCTGCTGCCCGAGTTCGAGTTTTGTAGTTTTGAGTTGCCCCCAGTACACAGACGGTTGTATTCCTTTTTTTTGGGTCTGGCTGCGCCAGTGGTGTATTTATTAGTGAGCTGGGAGAGACACTTGTATACTTGTGAGAGCTTATTGTACTTTATTTCCGCATTTGTCTGGTTGTATTAGTTTTAGTTTAGCTTGTTTTACGCTCCTTATTATATAGTTTACATCTGAGCAGGTACAGCGCTTGTGTACGCGGGAAACTTCCGTCGTGCACGGCGGATCTGTGGCGGGCCCGGGTTCTGGTTTACACCCGGGGCGTGACATCCGCAGAGCTTTTGCAGTGGTGATCAGCGACATCTGGAGGCTTATTCGGTGAGATGGAGGTGCTTGTGCGCAAATCGAACCTCAAGATTGGACCCAGCACGAAATTTGGATAGTAAAGATTACTTGTCTAGGATGCCTTCGACAAATTTT
>CM055063.1:33409019-33455632 GCA_029204045.2 Tillandsia leiboldiana
GTGGTCCGGGGTAATCTCGTCTCGAACAAGCTGTATCTGTCGCCTGGCCTTCTGGACCTGCCAGATTTCTCTAATAGGTTGGCTTGACCATCAGGCAAAATAGCTCGACCGTACCGGTCCTGCTGAGTACTCGCGCTCATCGGTTCCTCCTCGATTGACCCTTCCCGCTCAAGGCATCTGCTACTACTCTTGCTTTTCCGGGGTGGAGAATCGTAGTCCTTCAGCTGTTACGGCTTTTTGTGTGGCATATTTCGTGAGTTGAGTGGAGTCTTGAAGTGATCAAATTGTCAATCAGCAATCAAAGACTCAGAGAAGATTCAACAGAGCTCAAGTTGACACTCAGTGTTTTGAGTCTTGAAGATTGAAGATGAAGAATTGTGGATCAATTACAACAATCTCAAGGAAAATGGATTCGGAATGATCAGGTACGTTTAAATAAATAATTTTGGTGATCCGAATACATTGAGTGGTTTAGAAACACTTGGATAAGTTTTCATGGCATAAAAGTCAAAAACTGTTTTTTCTGGAAATCCGTTCAGGACTGGAAATTCTGTTCAGGACTGCTTTGTTAATCCAGTCCGACCGTGGATTCCAGTCCGGACCCCGAACCTTGTTTTTCAGGAATTGCTGAAAAAAGACGACAGTCCTGAACCAGTCCGGACCGTCGTGCGGAAAAAATTCTGTTAAGTCAGTTTTTGATGCTTATCTCTTTCCAAAGGTTTCTAACCTATAAATAGACACTTAGGGTTCTCAAGAACTACCGATTAATATATAAAACACTTGAGAGCAACCCTAGAGGCTAGGTTTTTATCGTTCTTCTTTATAGCCTCTTTTAGGTCAATTCGACGGTTCTTCCAAGATCTATCTTTGTCGAATTGATCTAGTCTTTGCTTAGAGATTCTTCTACGGTTCTTCAATGATAATCTAAGCAAAGGATCACCATCGAAGCTTTTAATAAGTTTGCGTCGTGGATTCGACGTAGCATCATGGATTCGGTGTGTTGAAGGCGTTTCGTGGATTCGAAACGTGTGCTCGTGGATTCAAGTGGCGTTCGTGGATTCGAACGTGTGCAGCGGACGTGCAATCGGTGAGCGCAAGATCCGAAGAAGTTGAAGGAGGGGTTGGAGTCATGGAGTCGGTAATCACCTTGTTATTCTTCTATTCTTAGTGGATTGTTATTGCGTGTTGGTCCCGTGGTTTTTCTCCTGGATTGGAGTTTCCACGTATATCTCGGTGTGCTATTTTTATTTTCCGCATTGGTTTTTATTTTGCACTGAGATTGGTTTTATAAGTATTACACCTATTCGCCCCCCCTCTAGTTGTTTGATAGTACCTATTTAGATCCTTGTAGATCCTTAAATATATAAAAACCAACAAGTGGTATCGGAGCGGGTTTTAGGTTTATCTATCATGTCGGGTGAAAGTGGTAATATTTATAGACCTCTTCTTTTTTATGGGACTAATTATGCTTATTGGAAAGTGCGGATGAGAGCTTTTCTCATCGCAATTGATGAGCGGGTATGGCAATCCGTGGAATACGGTTGGGTGCATCCTGTTGAGGAAGTAGGAAATTCTACTACCCCAAAACCTCGCTCTAGATGGTCCAAAGAGGAATTCAAAAGATCTTCTTACAATGGGAAAGGTATGAACGCTTTATTTAATTCTCTTTCCTCGACTGAGTTCACACGAATTTCCGCGTGTGAAACTGCAAGGAAATTTGGGATATTCTCAAAATTACACATGAGGGTACTAATCTAGTAAAAATTCAAAAGCTCCAGATGCTTACAAGTCAATTTGACTCTATTCATATGGAAGAGCATGAATTGTTTACTGATTATTACACTAGACTTCAAGATATAATCAATACATGTGCAAAGGTTTTGGGCAAAGGTTACCGCCATTGAAACCGTTAGTCATCCGGATGAGATGAGAGTAGAGGAATTAGTAGGTGCTTTGCAAACTTATGAAATGACTTTTCCTACTAATCAAGTTTCTTCCAAGTCTTCTTCTAAGCTTACAGGTATTGCATTCAAATCAACAAAGGAAGAAGATAGCGAATCAAGTTCCGACGATGAAATCTCTTTTGCCGACTTTGAAGAGAAATTGGCGCGGATCGTAAAGAAATTTCGTCAGAAATTTTGGAAGAATCGAATCGATGGATCTTCATCCACGAAACCATCTAAAGGATCATCGAGTTCTAAATCCTCTAAGCTCAAAGTCATTGCAAAACCTTCTAAAGAAAAGAAAAAGATGAATTCGAAGGGGAAATCCAATGTTATAGATGCAAAGGCTACGGCCATATTTCAACGGATTGTCCTTCTCCGAAATCATATAAAAAGAAGGCTTTGCAAGCAAAACTTGGGACGATTCTACTTCTAATGAATCGACCTCAAGTAAAGAGGAAAAAGTCATTGCCTTTCATGCCTCTCAAATTCCCTCTTCTAATATTTGCTTATCATCTTTAATCACTGACTCTATTCCTTTGATTTTGCATGAAACATCAACATCCGGCGGAGAGTCATCAAGTGAGGGGGTCGGACGAAGAAGAACTCGTTGAGGCATATCAACAACTTCTTACGGAATCAAAGAAGATGGCCAAGCATATAAGAAGTTGAGGAAGCAACGACTTGAGATTCAAGACGAGAATCATGCTTTAAAGATCAAACTTCATGATCTCGAGGAGGAACGAGAGTTTTTATTGGATAATAATAAAATCCTCCAAGAAAAGATAAATCAATCGGAAACGATCGTTAATTCCCATATTAACAAGATTGATTTTCTAGAAAAGCAGTTTGAGGAAATTCATGTCACCAACCAAGCTTTGACCAAGCAAGTTCATCAACTCAAATCCGACATACAAAGGCTTTCAACCGGTTCCAAAAAACTTGACCGTATGTCCGGATTAGGTCAAACAAGCAAAGCTGGTTTGGGATTCAAAAAGAACCAAACTGTGAAGGCTTCAAGTTCCACAATTAAATTGAGAGAAAGAATTTGTCACCATGTGGACTTGAAGGACACTTGATGAAGACGTGCCCGAAAAAGAGAAAGAAAAATTTTTCGGCAACTTCATCTATGGAGCGAACTCAACAGAATCAAAAGACACATCAAATCAATGGAGTTCACTCAATCCACCAAAGGTCCGAGCCACAACATCAATCATACAAGTGGATCATTGCGAGGCAAAGACCTAAGGTGGACCAACAGTCAAAGCTATCAACTCCCGGCCACAATGAATCAAGACAACCCAAAATCCGACGATTTTAGATTCGGAAAGGTGATATCTTTCCTTGTCTTAAGTTCTAAACAGCTTATGACTTGTAATAACCGCGGCTTTATTTGCCTTTCTAGACCTTCTTTTAAATTCTTGTAAATCCACCTTTCGACTAAGGGGTCCGGGGGTGAATTATTTTTCTTTATCTCTGGGCAGACTGTCGGGGCTCGCGGGTATTTTTAGACAATAAAGCTCGCGAAATGGATTTCGGCGGTGCGATCGGATCTGGATCCTGACCCCGGAATCTCCCAGAATAAATTCCGGAAGTTGGCAGCAGTTCAGGCGACTTACACGTTCTTCGAGGCGGACCGGACCCAGGTTCGCACCCAAACTCATTTCGCCGAGATTGATTTGTATTTTGGGACTTAGGGTTAAGTTCCCGTGTACGGAGGCGGCTAATATTAATACGTATGTGTTGGGTTTAGATTTGGAGTTCCCCTACCGTTCCTCTCACGCAAACCCTCCTCTTCTCACCGATCGGCGCGAGGCACCGCGGCGGAGCGATCGAGGAACGGGAAGAACACCGCACACCTCCGGAATCGGGCACACAGGAACGAGGCGATCCCTCCCCTTACAACCTCCGACGGCGTAACCGAGGTGAGGCGTAGTTTCGCCGTTCTTGGCTTTCTTGTTTTTCTTGCTTTTGGGGGAGGGGGAAACGGGGGCACAGGCGACGGATTCCCCGGAATCCGGCGCCCGTGCGCAGCCCCCATGCGGGCGGCGCGCCCGTGCGCAGCCCCCATGCGGGCGGCGCGCCCGTGCGGCCCGCACGGGGCTGGGCGCGTACGCAGCCCCGCATGCGGGTGGGGAGCCCGCTTGGTGCCGGGCACGCGCGCAGCCCCGCTTGCGGGGGGGGAACCCGCACGGGGCTGGGTGCGTGCGCAGCCCCGCATGCGGGTGGGGAGCCCGCATGGGGCCGGGAACGCGCGCAGCCCCGCTGCGGGGGGTGAACCCGCTCGGGGCTGGGCGCGTGCGCAGCCCCGCATGCGGGTGGTGAGCCCGCACGGGGCTGGGCGCGTGCGCAGCCCCGCATGCGGACGGTGAGTCGGGGAGCCGCACGGGGCCGTCCGTGCCTTCGCCCTCGCCGGGGGACGTCGCCGCCGCCATCTCCAGATCGGCGGGCCGTGCCCCGCCACCGACCGGGAGGGCCTTGCAGTTCGTATTACTTTCGAGTTTCGAGTTACTAATTTTCCCTCGGCAGGTCCGTGTGGGTCCGGGCGAGCGCACCGGGACGCGGAGGAGCTGAGCGGGGGTCACCGTTTTTACAGGTGGGTTTTTGCTTTGGGTTTTAGCGTCGGGTTTCCGGCAATCGTACCTTGTTTAATATAAGTAATTATTGTGCTAACATGGTAGTTTTGTGGTACTATGGTTACTTTGCTCGGTTATGTGGTACTATGGTTACTTTGCTCGGTTATGTGGTACTATGGTTACTTTGCTCGAGGCTGCAGCACGCGCACCCGCGGTTTGGCCACCGCAAAGGGTGCGCTTTTCCGGAAAAGTGGTCTATGACCCGTGTATACCCACAGGACGGCGTGGGGCCTCTTTAGTTGTGGGGCATGTATGCGCCAAGGTGTGAGCGGTGCGACCCGTCGGTTTAGTTGTCCGACGTGGGAGCGGTGCGACCCATTCGTTTAGTTGTCCGACTTGGGCGCGGTGCGATTCGTCGGTTTAGTTGTCCGACGGGATCGGGTATTGCAGGTTTACAGGTGTTTGATTCTACTTTTCCCTTGCGAGGGTGGTTGCTCCGGATAGACTACGGTTGGACGTTTTCTTTACCTGCTTTACTTTTATCACTTTTGTTTAGTCGCTGACTTCCCACTTTGCGACAGGGTCCTACAGGAGGGAGAGTTAGGCGACGGTGAGGCCGCGGCTAGAAATTTTGGGTCCCAGGAGACCGGAACAGTACTTTTGTCACGCCCCGGGGTTTAACCAAGCTCCCTTTTTTTTTTTGAAAATCTTTCTTCCCAGGCGCGTGCCCAGACCCGCCACATATACAGATTTACTCCGCAAACGGGCAGAGTCTCCTCTGTATATGCACGGCGTCGCGGCTCATACAACATCCAATCACAACATTCAGTCAACTCAATTATTTGTAAATACAGCTACTCATGCACAACAGGTTGAACTCGGGGCAGATTAATTTGAAAGCATAAATCCATGGTTCGAAAGTAGTGCCCACCCGGCACTTAGATTTCTAAAACAGTTTCGAAAGTCATAAATCCACAGGGTTTTGAAATCGGTGCCCACACGACACCCAGACTTTTAAAACGGTTTTCGCAAATCTTTTCTTTGTTTACTTTCCATCTTAAAAACAGCCCAGCAGTACTAGAAACTAAAATCAACATACTCAAATCTGAAAGCAAAATACCGACATCCACACCGACCCCACGAGGGTATCGAGAACCACACCGTAGACTACAATATCAAATGAAAAAAAAGGAATAAGATAAGCGAGAAGAATTATAGTCTAGGGCCCCCAAGGACCCGCAAGCTCCTGTCTCGGCCTCACTGTCGGCTAGCTCTCACCCCCGAACGAACCTGTCACGGAGTGGGAAGTCAGCAACATAATAAACATAGGGAAAGCAGGAAAGCAAGTAATAACTCCAACCGTCAAACTATCCGGAGCAACCACCCTCCCGTGAGGGAAAAGTAACCACGAACACCTGCAATGAAACCTGACCACGTCGAGCATCAACGTCGACGGGTCGCACCGCTCATACCTTGGCGCCTCAAACCCCACCACAACGGGGGCCCCACTACGACACCTCGTGGGTATACACGGGTCAACGACCACTTTTCCGGAAAAGCGCACCCTCTGCGGTGGCCAAACCGCGGGTGCGCGTGTTGCAGCCTCGAGCATAGTAATCATGAAACAATATACATATACGTCCAAGTATGCAAATATACATCCATGCATGAGTACTATATGAACAGTGTATAATCTAAACATAAGCACCGTAGAACCATACGAAATAATTAATGCCTTTCTACAATGTTTAATCCAAGTACAAGATCCATAGCATTTTAAAAATCAGCACAGTTAAGCACATAATGTCTAAAGCCCATCGATATTTAATCCAAATCCAAGATCCATAGCATTTCAAAAATCAGCACAATTAAACACATAATGTCTAAAACCCATCGTTATTTAATCCAAATACAAGATCCATAGCATTTTAAAAATCAGCACAATTAAACCCATAAGCTTGACCTCGTCCAACGGATAAGACTAGTTGCTAAGGCTTTAAAAGTAAAACCCACCTCTACTAGCGACGAACAAGGCGCTACTCCCCCGTGTCCCGGTGCGCTCTCCGAACTACGAAGTTCCCCGAGAAAAATATCAGTAGCCGACAGCATGGAACAAGGGGACGAAAGACTGCACGGATCCCGTCGCGGCGATGACCCCGCGCTGCCGCGCTGGCCGCACGCGTGTCGGAGCCCCGTGCGGTGTGAGACCCGCACGGTTCCCTGACTGCGGCGGCCCCCGCTCGGTGCCTGGTCCCGCGCGGGTGCCCAGTCCGCACGCACGGGCGGCCCCGCGCGGCGCCCAGGCCCCGCGCGGGTGCCCAGCCCGCACGCACGGGCGGCCCCGCGCGGCGCCCAGGCCCCGCGCGGGTGCCCAGCCCGCACGCACGGGCGGCCCCGCGCGGCGCCCAGCCCCGCGCGGGTGCCCAACCCGCGCGCGCCAGGCGTACCCAGCCCTGCGCGCATCCGGCGCCTCGCGAAGGGGCGGCGTGGCAGACCGGATCATCCCGCCTTCCCCCGTATGATGGTCGAAGGAAACCCTAGAAAAATAAATAAAAACTCACCGAAACCTTCGCGCTTCCGATTCGCCGGTGAAGAGGGAGGAAGAGGAGAGTATCGTCCCTTGCTCGCTGCCGGGTTTAGTGGGGAGAACGATGGCCCCTTCCTTCTCCTCGCCGCCGCTCAACAATTCTTCACTCCGTCTTGCAAGAAGTCGAGGTTCGGGAAAAAAGGAGGGTTTCTCGCTTCGCCTTCAAAAAGAGGAACCGTCGTACGGGATAAGGAGAGTGGGAAAACCCTAAGTCATCCCACACAAATTTAAACCAGTCGGTCAAAGGGATCGGGGGAAAAGGAAATTAAACCTAAGTCCCCAAATAAAAGAAAACGAACCCGGGTCTGGTTTACCTCGAAAGACGTGCTAAACGCCTGAACGGCTAAACCACTTGAAAAATTTATTCCGGGAGATTCTGGGTCGAAAAACAGATCCGATCGCGCCACCGGATTCCAATTCGCGAGCTTTATTGTCTAAAATACCCGCGAGCCCCGACGGCCTGCCAGAAATAAAGAAATAAAAGTTACACCCCGAATCCCCTTAGTCGGAAAACGGTTCAATCAGGACCGCGGAGAAAGGCAACAAGACAGTTAAACCCGCAGTTACTACACCACTCACCTCATAAACGAGTTTCGTCCCCGAAACTAAAAACTGGGTCGTGGTGAACAGAAAGGGGTAGCACTCTCTCATTTTCGACTCCAGTTCCCACGTCGCCTCTCGCTCTTCATGGTTGTTCCAGAGTACCTTCACATAGGGGATGACTCGGTTTCGCAGCGTCTTACTTTCCCTTGCCAGGATTCGCACTGGGATTCTTCGAAGCTTAGGTCTTCTTTGAGTTCGAGGGTAGAGACGTCCAAAACATGCGCTGGGTCGGACAGGTACTTTCGAAGCATCGAAACGTGGAACACGTCATGAACTCGGTTGAGGTTTGGTGGTAGGGCAAGGCGGTAAGCCACCGGGCCAATGCGCTCCAGGATCTCGAAAGGCCCTACGTACCGTGGACTCAGTTTTCCCCTCAGCCCGAAACGCTTGATTCCCTTGGATGGTGAGACTCGTAGCAGCACGTGTTCCCCCACTTGAAATTCCAGGTCGCGGCGCCTCTGATCTGCGTAGCTCTTTTGTCGACTCTGGGCAGTCAGTATGCGCTGTCTGATGAGGCGTACTTTTTCTTCAGTTTCTTCCACAAGGTCGGGTCCCAAGAACTTCCGTTCCCCTAAGTCGTCCCAACAGATCGGGGATCGGCAACGCCTTCCGTATAAGGCCTCGTAGGGCGCCATTTGAATGCTAGCCTGGTAGCTGTTGTTGTAGGCGAATTCCACGAGGGGTAGGTAGCGTGACCAACCGACTCCCCAGTCTAGCACACAGGCGCGAAGCATGTCTTCGAGAGTCTGAATCACTCGCTCCGACTGTCCGTCCGTCTGGGGTGGAAGGCCGTGCTGAACTGTAGTTTGGTCCCCAGAGCCTGCTGTAGATTCTGCCAGAACTTCGAAACAAAACGCGTGTCCCTATCCGAGGTGATCGATGCCGGTACTCCATGTAATCTTACGATCTCACTGATGTAGACTTGAGCCAACCGTTCACGGGTCCATGTTGTGTGAATGGGCAGGAAATGTGCCGACTTGGTTAACCGGTCCACGATAACCCAGATCGTGTCATGCCCCTGCTGCGAACGTGGGAACCCCGTGACAAAATCCATGGTGATTCTGTCCCACTTCCACTCTGGTACCGGCAAGGGCTGTAACCTTCCCGCTGGTCGCTGGTGCTCAGCCTTAATTTGTTGACATACTAGGCAATGAGCTACGTGACGCGTCACATCCCCCTTCAGTCTAGGCCACCAGAAGGTCTGCTTGAGGTCCCTGTACATCTTCGTGCCTCCTGGGTGCGCCGTATAAGGGGCGCGGTGTGCCTCTGCCAAATTTCCTCCTTCAATTCCGATGAATCCGGCACGCAAATCCGCCCACGGAACCGTAGGGTGCCATCGCCTTCCACCGAAAAGTCATTCTCTTGGTTCAGGGAGATCTTGTTTCGCACGAGTTGTAAGTGAGAGTCAGTCTGTTGCCCCTCCCGGATCTTCTCGAACAGCGTCGGCTTGACTGACAAGGTTAACAGTTGTGCGACCACGCCCGCTGGCACCACTTCCAACTTCAGTCGTGCAAACTCCGCGATCAAACCGCTCTGCTCCGTTAGCGTGCTCACAGGCATCCCCTCCAGTTGCTCCTTTCGGCTCAGGGCGTCTGCCACCACATTTGCCTTCCCGGGGTGGTATTGAATTGTTAGATCGTAATCCTTCAACAACTCCAACCACCGTCTCTGCCGCAAGTTTAATTCCTTTTGAGTGAATAGGTATTTAAGACTTTGGTGATCCGAGAAGACATTACAGTGGACACCAAAGAGGTAAAGTCTCCATAACTTTAAAACGAAGACCACCGCGGCTAGCTCCAAATCATGTATCGGGTAGTTCTTTTCGTGATCTTTCAGCTGCCGGGAAGCATAGGCTATTACTTTCCCTTGTTGCATCAAAACACCCCCGAGGCCGATCCTCGATGCATCACAGTACACTTCATAATCCTCTCCGGGCGTCGGTAGTACAAGAATTGGTGCCCTCGTTAACCTCCTTTTGAGTTCTTCGAAGCTCTCCTGGCACTTAGCCGTCCAAACAAATTTCTCTCCCTTCTTTGTCAGTCGGTTTAAAGGGGCCGCAATCTTCGAAAATCCCTCGACGAAGCGTCTGTAATATCCGGCCAGGCCCAGGAAGCTGCGGATCTCCGTCACTGAAGTCGGCGGCTGCCAGTCCATCACTGCCTCCACCTTCTTGGGGTCCACGGCGATCCCTTCTGCCGAGATCACGTGTCCTAGAAAACCCACTTCGCGAAGCCAGAATTCACATTTCTTAAGTTTGGCAAAAGCTTCTGATCCCTGAGAGTCTGGAGGATGGTTCGCAAGTGGTCTTCGTGCTCCTCGTCGGTGTCTGAATAGATCAAAATGTCGTCGATGAAGACCACTACAAACCGATCTATGAAAGGCCTGAAAATCCGGTTCATCATATCCATGAACACCGCGGGGGCGTTCGTAAGCCCGAACGGCATAACGGTAAATTCGTAGTGGCCATACCGGGTTCGGAAGGCGGTCTTCGGGATATCTTCATTCCGTACTCGGAGTTGGTGGTAGCCTGATTGCAGGTCAATTTTTGAGAAAACCGTCGCTCCCCGTAGCTGGTCGAAGAGGTCGTCGATTCTGGGCAGGGGGTACTCCATTACTGTATTGTCCCCTTGTTGAATGTGATTTAGGTCGTCTTCCAATTGTCGTTTAACACTGTTGGAGAAGAAGGCTCCGAACAACTCCTTTTTGAACTTAGTCCATGATGGAAGCGCGGTGCCCCTGGAGGGGTCTGGACGCACCGTCTTCCACCACAAACGGGCGTTCCCCTCCAAGCAGTGGACCGCTAGGGGAACCCGCTCGTCATCCTCCATGAGTAGGTCTTCGAAAAGTTTTTCCATCGACCCCACCCATTTCTCGACGACCCACGGATCAGTCGTGTCCCCTTCGAACGTGGGCGGGTCGTATTTCTTGAAGTCTCTCAGGTTGGCCCGCACTCGATCCCGCTCAGCCAGCGGAACCGACCCCTCCCCCACGGAAACGGCGGCCACGGTGGGGGAGGGTGTCACCACTGTCTCTCCCAGGGAACTCCCGCCAGTGATTCCCGGCGCCGTTCCCGTTGTCGTTGTCGCAGCTGCTGCTGCTGGCGTCAAATTCTGAGCTGGCGGCATCTCCGCTGCCGTCGCTGGTGGAGGGGCCACGCCTGCCCCGACCCCCGTCGCCTGCGGCCCCGTGGCTGGCGCGGTTGGCCCCGGCGGGGGGGCCTGGGCAACTGTCACTGTTGCGGCCTGTTGCTGTTGCGACAGCTGGCGCACGTGGTCCGTTAGGGTCGCCAGCTGCCCTGCCATCTCCCGCAATTGCTGCCGCAGGAGTTGGTTCTCAGTGGCCACCGATGCCGTCGCATCTGCTCCTGTATCCTCGACCGATGATCTAGTTCGAACCATTGTAGTCTGTACAGACATATCGCAAAAAAAAATAAGCTCTAAACTCCACTAGCAACGAACAACCACAATCGAGAGATAAGAACCTAGTACCCCCCCCCCCTCGATCGCTCACGTTTCTATACTATTATGTCTTACACGTTTCATTTCCTTGTAGTTAAGTGTGGTGTCTCTGTGGATGTCGGGTACTGACTGTCGTGATTTGGACACTGAACCTCTCTCTGATACCATCTTAATCTGTCACGCCCCGGGGTTTAACCAAGCTCCCTTTTTTTTTTTGAAAATCTTTCTTCCCAGGCGCGTGCCCAGACCCGCCACATATACAGATTTACTCCGCAAACGGGCAGAGTCTCCTCTGTATATGCACGGCGTCGCGGCTCATACAACATCCAATCACAACATTCAGTCAACTCAATTATTTGTAAATACAGCTACTCATGCACAACAGGTTGAACTCGGGGCAGATTAATTTGAAAGCATAAATCCATGGTTCGAAAGTAGTGCCCACCCGGCACTTAGATTTCTAAAACAGTTTCGAAAGTCATAAATCCACAGGGTTTTGAAATCGGTGCCCACACGACACCCAGACTTTTAAAACGGTTTTCGCAAATCTTTTCTTTGTTTACTTTCCATCTTAAAAACAGCCCAGCAGTACTAGAAACTAAAATCAACATACTCAAATCTGAAAGCAAAATACCGACATCCACACCGACCCCACGAGGGTATCGAGAACCACACCGTAGACTACAATATCAAATGAAAAAAAAGGAATAAGATAAGCGAGAAGAATTATAGTCTAGGGCCCCCAAGGACCCGCAAGCTCCTGTCTCGGCCTCACTGTCGGCTAGCTCTCACCCCCGAACGAACCTGTCACGGAGTGGGAAGTCAGCAACATAATAAACATAGGGAAAGCAGGAAAGCAAGTAATAACTCCAACCGTCAAACTATCCGGAGCAACCACCCTCCCGTGAGGGAAAAGTAACCACGAACACCTGCAATGAAACCTGACCACGTCGAGCATCAACGTCGACGGGTCGCACCGCTCATACCTTGGCGCCTCAAACCCCACCACAACGGGGGCCCCACTACGACACCTCGTGGGTATACACGGGTCAACGACCACTTTTCCGGAAAAGCGCACCCTCTGCGGTGGCCAAACCGCGGGTGCGCGTGTTGCAGCCTCGAGCATAGTAATCATGAAACAATATACATATACGTCCAAGTATGCAAATATACATCCATGCATGAGTACTATATGAACAGTGTATAATCTAAACATAAGCACCGTAGAACCATACGAAATAATTAATGCCTTTCTACAATGTTTAATCCAAGTACAAGATCCATAGCATTTTAAAAATCAGCACAGTTAAGCACATAATGTCTAAAGCCCATCGATATTTAATCCAAATCCAAGATCCATAGCATTTCAAAAATCAGCACAATTAAACACATAATGTCTAAAACCCATCGTTATTTAATCCAAATACAAGATCCATAGCATTTTAAAAATCAGCACAATTAAACCCATAAGCTTGACCTCGTCCAACGGATAAGACTAGTTGCTAAGGCTTTAAAAGTAAAACCCACCTCTACTAGCGACGAACAAGGCGCTACTCCCCCGTGTCCCGGTGCGCTCTCCGAACTACGAAGTTCCCGAGAAAAATATCAGTAGCCGACAGCATGGAACAAGGGGACGAAAGACTGCACGGATCCCGTCGCGGCGATGACCCCGCGCTGCCGCGCTGGCCGCACGCGTGTCGGAGCCCCGTGCGGTGTGAGACCCGCACGGTTCCCTGACTGCGGCGGCCCCCGCTCGGTGCCTGGTCCCGCGCGGGTGCCCAGTCCGCACGCACGGGCGGCCCCGCGCGGCGCCCAGGCCCCGCGCGGGTGCCCAGCCCGCACGCACGGGCGGCCCCGCGCGGCGCCCAGGCCCCGCGCGGGTGCCCAGCCCGCACGCACGGGCGGCCCCGCGCGGCGCCCAGGCCCCGCGCGGGTGCCCAACCCGCGCGCCCAGGCGACCCAGCCCTGCGCGCATCCGGCGCCTCGCGACGGCGGCGGCGTGGCAGACCGGATCATCCCGCCTTCCCCCGTATGATGGTCCGAAGGAAACCCTAGAAAAATAAATAAAAACTCACCGAAACTTCGCGCTTCCGATTCGCCGGTGAAGAGGGAGGAAGAGGAGAGTATCGTCCCTTGCTCGCTGCCGGGTTTACGTGGGGAGAACGATGGCCCCTTCCTTCTCCTCGCCGCGCTCAACAATTCTTCACTCCGTCTTGCAAGAAGTCGAGGTTCGGAAAAAAGGAGGGTTTCTCGCTCGCCTTCAAAAAGAGGAACCGTCGTACGGGATAAGGAGAGTGGGAAAACCCTAAGTCATCCCACACAAATTTAAACCAGTCGGTCAAAGGGATCGGGGGAAAAGGAAATTAAACCTAAGTCCCCAAATAAAAGAAAACGAACCCGGGTCTGGTTTACCTCGAAAGACGTGCTAAACGCCTGAACGGCTAAACCACTTGAAAAATTTATTCCGGGAGATTCTGGGGTCGAAAAACAGATCCGATCGCGCCACCGGATTCCAATTCGCGAGCTTTATTGTCTAAAAATACCCGCGAGCCCCGACGGCCTGCCCAGAAATAAAGAAATAAAAGTTACACCCCGAATCCCCTTAGTCAGAAAACGGTTCAATCAGGACCGCGAGAAAGGCAACAAGACAGTTAAACCCGCAGTTACTACAACTTTACCTCTTACTGTCGCATTCCATTTATTATTTGTAGACTGTGGATGGTTCTCGATACCCTCGTGGGGTCGGTGTGGATGTCGGTACGGTGACAACTGAATTGTTTAGTTTTCTTTACATCTCTGTGGGCCGCTTTGGAAAATAAAATAGCAAATAAAAGAACAGATTGCGAAAACTACTATTTCAAAACTCGGGTGCCGTGTGGGCACCGTTTTCAAAACCTTGTGGATTTATGGTTTGCGAAAATGGATTTCAAACCTAAGTGTCGTGTGGGCACTGTTTCTCAAACCCCTGAGTTTATGTTGCTTTCGAAAAAGGGTTTTCAAAATATGGATGCCGGGTGGGCGCCGTTTCAACAATTGTGGGTTTTATCCTTTCAAACTAATCGGCCGTGAGTTTATTCTGCACATTGTGAATGGTTATACGTTTGGATTGCTGTGATTGAATGTTTACTCGTTTTGAACATTGTACAAACTGCGACGCCGTGCATATACAGGGGAGACTCTGTCCGTTTGTAGAGTGATCCTGTATATGCGGCGGATCTGGGCACGCGCCGGGGAAGAAGGTTTTCAAAAAAAATAAATAAATACATACCTTTTGTAATCCGTTTCCGCTAAATTAATCCCCCGGGGCGTGACAGATTAAGATGGTATCAGAGACTTTCTTCAATCACAACAGTTTGTGCCCGACATCCACAAAGATACCTCACTTAGCTACAAATGAATAAAATGAATGGCATAGAAGAGTAGAACGCGAGTGACCGGGGGGAAAGTATAGGTCCCTTTTCTCGATAGTTGTTTGAGTGCTATGCTAGCAGGAGGCTAGAGCTGACTTGTGTTGTGTGTGGTTGCAGACTAAGTTTTGTTTCCCGGTTTAGCTGGGTCGGCGTGCTTGTGTAGTCGTGTTGTTTTGGCTTGATTAGTCGTGTTGGTTTGGAGGCTGGGGTCGAGGCCGGCTGCCACCGGGGTATTGATGGTTGCTAGGAATTAATGGATTAAGCAACCAGCACGGGACACGGTGGGCCTGCTGACGTTGTTCATGCACTTGGTGCGGCTGTTATCACAGCAGATCGTTGCGCCGGCTTTTGTTTTTCGAACCCCTCCCTCTGCCGACGTGCTGGTTGTCGTTAGTGACGGCGACTGGGGGTTGAGTAATCCGACGGTGTTTGTTAGTGAGTCGGCCGTTTGTCGGTCGTGAGTAACTGGGTAGCCTCTTGTCTAAATGGTACCTTCTAGGTCTACTGAGTTTAAGTTACAGCAGATAGTCGACCGATTCTTTTGCATCTTGGACAAGGTATGGGTGGGAATGAGGATTCTTCCCTTATGATTGTCACCCATAGTTCGGCTTTTTGCGGTAGACACTGCGATGGTGGTAGGAATCGTCGAGATGGGGCCTTGGGGTTCTCCTTTGATTTGAGAAAGGAGGCCCCCGGGGCTAGCAAATTTTGTTCGTTTGGGCTCGATTTTGGGTGAGCGGGCCTAGAGCTTAGAATACTCCTAGTTGAGAAAGGGAGCGTTTGGTCTGGGGGTGTGCAGCTCGGTTCGGTGCATGGTGATTGGAGGGGCAATTAATTGGGACCGAGCGGTAGGAGTTAACCAGAGTGTCGCACCCCTTCGGCACCAAGACGGAGGTAGGACCGTATTCCTTGGTTGTCGTCGCCAGCTTCCCATAACCAAGGTATAGCCTTGAGGATTTGGGTTGCGAGTTTAGTGATTGTGAAGGAGTACTGATCGGCGAGGGGTTGTTGACTGCATGGCGCTCTGGCATCGGTTACTTTCGGCTAGGATGCCCTGCTTTCAGCTTTCTCTATGGGGTAGACCATGTGGTAGGTCTCAGAGCTGAAACCTAGCTTTAGTTTTGACCGTCGCCTCGGTAGGACGGACAGTCGGAGCGGAGAATCCGGGATGGTGGTTATACTCCGAGCTAGTAGCCGTGTTGGTGACGGGCGGAAGTAGTCCGTGTTGGCGACGGGTGGGTTCATCGTTTTCAAAGGAGGATTACTTGTAGGCGGTGACCCGGCTAGTTGGATTGGCACATCCCGGAGTTTTTGTAAGGGTATTAGTGTGGCCTCCCCCTTTGTTGTCGGGTTAGTCTGGGCATTTAAGGGCCGTCGGTCCGGGTTTGGTAGTAGGACCGGGGTACCTCGACGCATCGCAAGACTTTGGTTGCTGACTGCTCAACACCGTCAGAGGTGGTCCGCGAACCAGTGGCGTCATATCGGGGAACTCCAAGTCGAGGAGCACGAGGACCACTTACGAACGATTCTCCAAACCCTCAGGGAACAGAGGCTGTTCGCGAAGCTCAAGAAGTGTGAATTCTGGCTACGAGAGGTGGGTTTCCTAGGGCACGTGATCTCGGCAGAGGGAATCGCTGTGGACCCCAAGAAGGTGGAATCGGTGATCGACTGGCAACCACCGACGACAGTGACGGAGATCCGCAGCTTCTTGGGACTGGCGGGATATTATAGACGCTTCGTCGAGGGTTTCTCGAAGATTGCGGCCCCTTTAAACCGGTTGACCAAGAAAGGGGAAAAGTTTCTATGGACGGCTAAGTGCCAAGAGAGCTTCGAAGAACTTAAAAGGAGGCTAACCAGGGCGCCTATTCTTGTACTACCCACGCCCGGAGAGGATTATGAAGTGTACTGCGACGCATCGAGAATCGGACTGGGGGGTGTTTTGATGCAACAGGGGAAGGTAATAGCCTATGCATCCAGGCAGCTGAAGGATTACGAAAAGAACTACCCGATTCATGATTTGGAACTGGCTGCAGTGGTCTTCGTTCTAAAGTTATGGAGACACTACCTCTTTGGTGTCGACTGTAACGTCTTTTCAGACCACCAAAGTCTCAAGTATCTGTTCACCCAAAAGGAGCTAAATTTGCGGCAGAGGCGGTGGCTTGAATTGTTGAAGGATTACGATCTAACAATCCAATACCACCCCGGGAAGGCAAACGTGGTGGCGGACGCTTTAAGCAGGAAGGGGCAACCGGAGGAGACGCCGGCACGCGCGATAACTGAGCAGAGCACCCTGATCGCGGAATTCTCGCGACTGAGGTTGGAGGTGGTATCGGCGGGCACTGTTGCTCGACTGACGGCGTTGGTGGTCAAGCCGACGCTTTTTGAGAAAATCCGAGAAGGACAACTGACGGACCAGCACTTACGGCTCGTGCGAGACAAGATCCACCCGAACCAGGAGAACGGCTTTGCAGTGGGAAGTGACGGTGTCTTGCGGTTCCGTGGGCGTTTCTGCGTACCGGATTCGCCGGAATTGAAGGAGGAGATTCTGACAGAGGCACACCGCGCCCCTTATACGGCGCATCCGGGGGGCACGAAGATGTACAGGGACCTCAAGCAGACCTTCTGGTGGCCCAAGTTGAAGGGGGATGTGACACGACACGTAGCTCACTGCCTGGTATGCCAGCAGATAAAAGCAGAGCATCAGCGGCCTGCAGGAAAATTACAGCCCTTACCGGTGCCGATGTGGAAGTGGGATCAGATCACTATGGACTTCGTCACCGGGTTCCCACGTTCACAGCAGGGGCACGACTCGATCTGGGTCATTGTGGACCGGCTAACCAAGGCAGCTCATTTCCTACCCATCCACACAACCTGGACCAGAGAGCAGTTGGCTCAAGTCTACCTCAGCGAGATCGTGAGACTGCCCGGAGTGCCGGCATCGATCACCTCGGATAGAGACACCCGCTTCGTCTCGAAGTTTTGGCAAAGTCTACAGCAAGCCCTGGGGACCAAGCTACACTTCAGCACAGCTTTCCACCCTCAGACGGACGGACAGTCGGAGCGAGTGATTCAGACCCTCGAGGACCTGCTGCGCGCCTGTGTACTTGACTGGGGAGTCGGTTGGGCGCGCTACCTACCCCTCGTGGAATTTGCCTACAACAATAGCTACCAGGCCAGCATCCAGATGGCACCCTACGAAGCTTTGTATGGGAGACGCTGCCGATCCCCGATCTGTTGGGACGACTTAGGGGAAACGGAAATTCCTGGGACCCGACTTGGTGGAAGAGACTGAGGAGAAGGTGCGCCTCATCAGGCGGCGGTTACTGACCGCCCAAAGCCGACAGAAGAGCTACGCAGACCGACGGCGCCGCGATTTGGAATTTCAAGTGGGGGAACACGTGTTCTTACGGGTCTCGCCATCCAGAGGGATTAAGCGTTTCGGGCTGAAGGGCAAGTTGAGCCCACGGTTTGTGTCACGCCCCGGGGGTTTGTTTTAGCGGAAACGATTCATAAAAGCCGAATATTTGACGCGTAAATTTTTTTTTTGTTTAAAAGAGAACCCCTCTTCCCCGGCGCGTGCCCAGACCCGCCACACGTACAGGGTCACTCTGCAACCGGACAGAGTCTCCCCTGTACGTGCACGGCGTAGCGTTCAGTACATGTTCCAACATACACAACCAATCAAACACCACAGTTGTTCACAAGCAACCAGTATTCTAAACTAATAAAAGAAGAACGTATGGCCGATCAATTTGGAAAGGATAAATCCACAGTTTTGAAATCCCTTTTGCAATCCATAAATTCACAGGGTTTTGAAACCAGTGCCCACACGACACTTAGATTTTAAAAACGGTTTTCGCAATCTTTTCCTTGGCTTCTGCCTTCTTGATTTTCAAATGGCCGATAGAAATAAAAGGGAAAGATATTCCACTAGGGGCACTAAATGTAGCCCGTACCGACATCCATGCCGACCCCACGAGGGTATCGCGAACCACTCACATGACTACAGAGTAATGAAAAGCGAGAATAAAAGAATAGATACAGTCCAGGGTCCCCAGCGACCCAGCTGCTCCTGTCCCGTCCTCACCGCCGCCTACCTCCCTCCCCGTCTGGACCCTGTCACGAAGTGGGATGTCAGTGACGCAGAATCAGTAAGCAGGAGAATATAGTAAAACAAACCGTGAAGACAACTGGAGCAACCATCCTCCCAAGGAGGAAAGGCAACCTGTACACCTGCATCCTGTAATACCCGGCCGCGTCGGTCCACTACCGACGGCCCCATACCGTACCTGCAACACCGCGACCGCGCCGGACAACTAAACCGGCGGGTCGCTCCGCTCGCACCTAGGCGCCTCAACCCCACAGCTAATAAGGGGCCCCCACTACGTCACCTCGTGGGTAAACACGGGTTCTACGACCTCTTTTCCGGAAAAGCGCACCCTCTGCGGTGGCCAAACCGCGGGTGCGCGTGTGGCAACCTCGAGCCAAGTAACCGTAACCACCATCATGTCAGTATCACAATAAGAATAGTAAGAGTAATGAGGTAAATGAGGTAAAGTGCATAATCGAAAACAAGGTAATACTGCGCGCACTCGAAGGTGGCCCGCTGACATATATGGGATGAAAAAGAAGAACACCGTCGGCAATCGACGCTAGTCATTATAGCGAACCCACTAACATGCATAAGCTATCACCCGTCATTATGTAACCCCAGTACACTTAGAATAGACCCCGTCCAATAAGATAGAATTTAGAGGCTAGGAATAAAGTAAAAACAACCCACCTGAATGAAGGCCGATCCCGAACTCCCGCTAGATTACCGGGAGGCTGGTGCTGAAACTGCTGGGCCCTGAACAGAGACTGTAGTCAGAACTAGACTCACATATACCCGTCCGACGACACGACAGTAACGGAGTGTTTATACGGGGCAATATTGCCGATTTACCGCACAGAATCTAACTCTCGATCAATGAGGACCTACTGAACTCTAACAAGATGCCTAGTAGGCGTGTAAACGCTGTCTAAGGACAGCCAGCAAGTCCGAATCGCATTTTAGTCCAAAATGTAATTTAATTTGCCTAGAGCTATTGCATTAACCCAATGTTTCGACTCGTTCTCAAAATCCGGGAGTCCAAAAGCTGCGCCGTAACTTTCAGCGCGTTTGTTATGACGAGACGAACGCCGTGCTCACAGAATTGGACTGCCACGGTTCCCGAGAATAAAGTTGGCCCATAAACCTTTTTGTGTCCAATTCGCAACTATGCTAGTACACAACCTAGACTTGATCAAATCTAAAGTTAGATGGAGCATCATGTTAAGCACGTACTGTGGACAGTGGGGCTCACCTGAGGGGGGGCCGGAGGTCGGCCGGAACAGTGGCCGGAGCAACACCCAAGAATGGCTCAAGCTCGGTTTTGGGTGATCTTGGTGCAACCAGGTTCCGACCTGTTTCAAGGGTGAGCATAGGTTAGAGGAGGTTCCCAGAAGGGGTTTAGTCCATGTGGGGTCGAGCCCCGGCGGCCGGAGGCGACGGCGGCCGGAGATGAGCCCGAGAAGATGGTTTCGGGTGCAACTGCGGGAATCAAGAACCCGACGTTAGGATTCCCATGCAACACCACCATTGGTCACGAAATGATGAGAGGGGCCTACCTGCACCGTTTCCGGAGGTCTGGAGTCGCCGGCGGCGCGCGGCGGCGGAGCTCCGGTGAAGCTCTAAGGCCTCTAATGGCAGATTCCGGCGAGGTAGCTCCGGGCCGGTGGGACATGGACCAGAAGACCCCTATCGGTTACAGGAGTCTTGGTGCAGTGGTGGCCGACGCCGGAAGGCAGCGGCGGCGCCGGGCGGCGACGATCGGCGAAGGTGCCAACCACCCGGTTCCTAGGGCAACTTCGTTTGGGCTCGATCCTCAATCGATCCGCTTCCTGCTTCGTGGGGATGTTGCAGTCACCGAGAGGAGCCGATCCAACGGTTCTGATCGAGCGCTTGATGGCCGGATCACGCCGGCGCGCGAGGTCGGACGGAAAACGATAATTCCGGCAGCTAGCTCTCCGGCCGGTCAACCAGGGCACCGGGGACCGCGGGGCTGCACCAGGGTGATCCTTGGGATGTCAATAACACAGTGCTAGGGTCCCCGAAACGAAACAAGAACAAAACTTCCATACTTGCCTTCGCCGGAGACTAGGAAAAAGGAGGAGAGGTCCCGCGGCGGCGCACGGCGGCGGTCGGGGGCAGGTCCAACACAGGTCGGCTGCGGCTTCCGGGAGGACTCCACTGGACGTGGTTTTGATCGCCAAAGACCTTGTTGGTTGCCTTCCTCTCCAAGAACCGAGATCAAGAGCTTCTTGGTCTCCCTTTTTCCGGCAAGGGGAGGCGGCGGCCGGTGCGGGGAGGGCTCCAGGAAGCAAGGCAGCGAGGAGGAGGGTTGTTGAGAAGCGGCTAGGGCAGAGCTCTTGCGTGGGTTTTCTTGAAAACCCTAGCTCGGTGTGAATGCCTCTATATAGCAATATGCATAATTGCATTTCAGCCCTTCAAGCCCTTTTAATAGCTATTAGGTCCACTACGGTAGCTATACTTTGCACTTAAGTCCTTATCTAAGAATTGGCACGCAAATCGAGGCAACTTCAATGGGGTTTTATGTGAAATTATCCACTTTTTTGCCTTATTTCACGCATTTCGAGGCGATCTGGTCGTCGAAACGGAAAATGGACTGCGCCATGACGTCCGGCTCGACGAGACCTACCAGGTAGCGATCTCTGATTTTAGCGAAACTGCCCGGATAAAATCTCGGTCCATAATAACTGTGTCAAAATACAGTTTTTGCGCTTTTCGAGATTCCAGAGTCGTCAAACAGAATTTTCGACTGCGCCATTGCGTTCAGAACATCGGAGCCGTTCAAATCGACTACCTGAAATGCTATGTTCGGATTCCGAACAGTGAATTAGTCAACGTTGTATTCGTCAGGTCCCGAAAATCAGGGTTACTGTTCATATACAGTAATTCACTTAAGCGACCTCTGCGCAGACCACTGTTATATTGGTCGCGGTAATTGCCCGCTTCTTCGCTGAATTTTGGAAGATCCGACCGTCAGATCGAAAAGTGCTGAATATAAATCTCACTCAGTTCGACGAGACGATCGCAACGGTCAACTCGGATTTCCAAGATCATGTCCGGATTGGAAAGTAGCCTTTTTGTCTCGTAAAACGTGCAACTCGCACACTGGCAATTGACCAGATAAATCAACATAGGTCTTTTGAATTCAAAAACCAGGTCAAAATTCACTTTTAGACTATTTATTAAAATAAAATATTTAGAGTTCTTACATCACTTACAACTTAAAAGAAGTTTCGTCCCCGAAACTTACAACTTAAAAGAAGTTTCGTCCCCGAGACTTACAACTTAAAAGTTTCATTCCCGGAGCTTACCGCCTGAAGTCATACTCTATGAAAAAGCTCAGAAAGTTTAATCGAGGGCTACAAGTCAGTCGCAAGGTATCTACAACTCTAAGGCTACTAATTTAGACCCAATCTGGTACTCCTCATTATAGGGCAGAGTATTTCCTCAGTTCTTTCGACCGTCCGTTGCCTGTAGCCAACGTGCTTACCAAAAGAACAGCGGAATACTAAAGGTTTGTCGCCAACAACAAGTTGGGGACGCAACTCCTACCAGAAGGTATATCACATACTTCCCAACACAATCTCAGTGCCAAAACATAACCTTTATCGAGGGTTACTACCGCCTCGCGGTCATGAACATCGCCATGACTACCACTTAGGTGAGTCCACGTCGGTCTACAAAACCTGTGCGAAAGGTGGGGTCAATTTGCATCGGAGACTGTGCAATTCACGCACCGGTATGCGATTTGCTAAGGTTAGATTGGCTCCCTCGCCTGTAAGCACACCGGACCGGAACGGTCGACGAAACGAGAGGTAGAGCTAAAGGCAGGAGGGCTCGCAAGGGTCTGGTAGGGTCGGGTTGCTCCGGCCCAAACGGAGCTTCTATGAAGCCGAGGGAAGGGAAGGTAAACGGAAAAAGGAAAAGTAGAAAACAAAGAGAGATAAGTACCTGTCATTCCCTATTTCGGGACGACGCGTCGTCTGCCGGGGCGGCCGGGGGGCGTCCGCCCACAATCCTTGGGCCAGCGTCGCACCGCGTGTTGGGGTGGGGGGGTTTGCTGTCTAAAGAGTCTGCACATCGCTGGTCGTCGGGCGAGCCCTTTGTCTGCACGGGGGCCGCCGCGCTCTTTGTTCTTCTTGGCGGTGGTGGCACGGCGGCGGAGGCGGGGGTGGGCCCTTGAGGGCAGGAGAGGTGATTGTGATCTGGCAAGCCGCACCGGTTACAATAGTGGTACCTCCAAGTGCATTCCGTCACTGGGTGCGCGCCCTTGCAGATGACGCAGGATCCCGGTTGCGCGTGCGCGCTCCCCTTAAGCCCTCGTTCGACTTTCGGTGCTTGCGTCGGGCGTGGATTAGGTCGGCTCTCTGGATCGGTGCCCCCTTGAGGGGTGGAGGCGGCGGTTCCCTTGGGCTCAACATGTCGCGGCGCGGGGGTCTTCTGACAGACGGCTTCAGAGGGCACTCATACCGCGTGTGGCCCGGCTTGCCACATCGGAAACAGTGTCCGTCCCGCCACGGGCAGCTCGTTATGAGGTGTGCATTGCCGCATATGACGCACGGTTTCGGTGGCTTAGGTCTCTCCTCCGTCGTCTGCCCGAGGTTCTGCCCGGCTCTCGGGCGTTTGCTCGCCCGGCCCCTCCGATGGGGGTCCCCGGCCGACTCGGGGTAAGAGCATTCCTGCCGGGCGCACTCTGCGTTGGTGTGCACGGTCAGGTTAGCAGCCTCCTGGACGGCGGGAGGGCCCGTCGGTGGCATCCCGGGAGTGGCAACGCTTCTGCTGCCGCCCCGGAAACCGGTCGACGCCCTCGAGTTCCTGTGTCAGCATGCTCAGGCGCTCCGCGAGAGTCAGCAGTTGCCCAGCCACGTCGCGCAGCTGGTTGCGGAGCAGGCGATTGGCTTCGTCGGCGATGTCCATTTCCGTCGTCGGTTGCTGGCTGAGTCTGCCCTCGATCTGTATGCACACAAAGAAGGTCGGCTTTAGTCTTTGCTAATCATCAACGGTACATCGCACCACTTAGCGAGGGAAAGGACTCGGACTCTGACTCTGCGTCCCCGGCCGATGATCTAGTACGGGCCATGTCTGTCACACATCACAAGAGTCAACTTTAGACTACCCTACTAACAACAACCATAAAGTGAGAGAAAGGACTCAACATTTCCCCCCCCCCCCCCTCGGTCACTCACGTTCTACAGTCCTATGCCCTACCCATTTCATTCGTATGTAGGCATGTGAGGGTTGTCCACGGATGTCGGCACTAACTGTTGTGATTGAAAGAATTCTCTGATACCATTTAATCTGTCACGCCCCGGGGGTTTGTTTTAGCGGAAACGATTCATAAAAGCCGAATATTTGACGCGTAAATTTTTTTTTTGTTTAAAAGAGAACCCCTCTTCCCCGGCGCGTGCCCAGACCCGCCACACGTACAGGGTCACTCTGCAACCGGACAGAGTCTCCCCTGTACGTGCACGGCGTAGCGTTCAGTACATGTTCCAACATACACAACCAATCAAACACCACAGTTGTTCACAAGCAACCAGTATTCTAAACTAATAAAAGAAGAACGTATGGCCGATCAATTTGGAAAGGATAAATCCACAGTTTTGAAATCCCTTTTGCAATCCATAAATTCACAGGGTTTTGAAACCAGTGCCCACACGACACTTAGATTTTAAAAACGGTTTTCGCAATCTTTTCCTTGGCTTCTGCCTTCTTGATTTTCAAATGGCCGATAGAAATAAAAGGGAAAGATATTCCACTAGGGGCACTAAATGTAGCCCGTACCGACATCCATGCCGACCCCACGAGGGTATCGCGAACCACTCACATGACTACAGAGTAATGAAAAGCGAGAATAAAGAATAGATACAGTCCAGGGTCCCCAGCGACCCAGCTGCTCCTGTCCCGTCCTCACCGCCGCCTACCTCCCTCCCCGTCTGGACCCTGTCACGAAGTGGGATGTCAGTGACGCAGAATCAGTAAGCAGGAGAATATAGTAAAACAAACCGTGAAGACAACTGGAGCAACCATCCTCCCAAGGAGGAAAGGCAACCTGTACACCTGCATCCTGTAATACCCGGCCGCGTCGGTCCACTACCGACGGCCCCATACCGTACCTGCAACACCGCGACCGCGCCGGACAACTAAACCGGCGGGTCGCTCCGCTCGCACCTAGGCGCCTCAACCCCACAGCTAATAAGGGGCCCCCACTACGTCACCTCGTGGGTAAACACGGGTTCTACGACCTCTTTTCCGGAAAAGCGCACCCTCTGCGGTGGCCAAACCGCGGGTGCGCGTGTGGCAACCTCGAGCCAAGTAACCGTAACCACCATCATGTCAGTATCACAATAAGAATAGTAAGAGTAATGAGGTAAATGAGGTAAAGTGCATAATCGAAAACAAGGTAATACTGCGCGCACTCGAAGGTGGCCCGCTGACATATATGGGATGAAAAAGAAGAACACCGTCGGCAATCGACGCTAGTCATTATAGCGAACCCACTAACATGCATAAGCTATCACCCGTCATTATGTAACCCCAGTACACTTAGAATAGACCCCGTCCAATAAGATAGAATTTAGAGGCTAGGAATAAAGTAAAAACAACCCACCTGAATGAAGGCCGATCCCGAACTCCCGCTAGATTACCGGGAGGCTGGTGCTGAAACTGCTGGGCCCTGAACAGAGACTGTAGTCAGAACTAGACTCACATATACCCGTCCGACGACACGACAGTAACGGAGTGTTTATACGGGGCAATATTGCCGATTTACCGCACAGAATCTAACTCTCGATCAATGAGGACCTACTGAACTCTAACAAGATGCCTAGTAGGCGTGTAAACGCTGTCTAAGGACAGCCAGCAAGTCCGAATCGCATTTTAGTCCAAAATGTAATTTAATTTGCCTAGAGCTATTGCATTAACCCAATGTTTCGACTCGTTCTCAAAATCCGGGAGTCCAAAAGCTGCGCCGTAACTTTCAGCGCGTTTGTTATGACGAGACGAACGCCGTGCTCACAGAATTGGACTGCCACGGTTCCCGAGAATAAAGTTGGCCCATAAACCTTTTTGTGTCCAATTCGCAACTATGCTAGTACACAACCTAGACTTGATCAAATCTAAAGTTAGATGGAGCATCATGTTAAGCACGTACTGTGGACAGTGGGGCTCACCTGAGGGGGGGCCGGAGGTCGGCCGGAACAGTGGCCGGAGCAACACCCAAGAATGGCTCAAGCTCGGTTTTGGGTGATCTTGGTGCAACCAGGTTCCGACCTGTTTCAAGGGTGAGCATAGGTTAGAGGAGGTTCCCAGAAGGAGTTTAGTCCATGTGGGGTCGAGCCCCGGCGGCCGGAGGCGACGGCGGCCGGAGATGAGCCCGAGAAGATGGTTTCGGGTGCAACTGCGGGAATCAAGAACCCGACGTTAGGATTCCCATGCAACACCACCATTGGTCACGAAATGATGAGAGGGGCCTACCTGCACCGTTTCCGGAGGTCTGGAGTCGCCGGCGGCGCGCGGCGGCGGAGCTCCGGTGAAGCTCTAAGGCCTCTAATGGCAGATTCCGGCGAGGTAGCTCCGGGCCGGTGGGACATGGACCAGAAGACCCCTATCGGTTACAGGAGTCTTGGTGCAGTGGTGGCCGACGCCGGAAGGCAGCGGCGGCGCCGGGCGGCGACGATCGGCGAAGGTGCCAACCACCCGGTTCCTAGGGCAACTTCGTTTGGGCTCGATCCTCAATCGATCCGCTTCCTGCTTCGTGGGGATGTTGCAGTCACCGAGAGGAGCCGATCCAACGGTTCTGATCGAGCGCTTGATGGCCGGATCACGCCGGCGCGCGAGGTCGGACGGAAAACGATAATTCCGGCAGCTAGCTCTCCGGCCGGTCAACCAGGGCACCGGGGACCGCGGGGCTGCACCAGGGTGATCCTTGGGATGTCAATAACACAGTGCTAGGGTCCCCGAAACGAAACAAGAACAAAACTTCCATACTTGCCTTCGCCGGAGACTAGGAAAAAGGAGGAGAGGTCCCGCGGCGGCGCACGGCGGCGGTCGGGGGCAGGTCCAACACAGGTCGGCTGCGGCTTCCGGGAGGACTCCACTGGACGTGGTTTTGATCGCCAAAGACCTTGTTGGTTGCCTTCCTCTCCAAGAACCGAGATCAAGAGCTTCTTGGTCTCCCTTTTTCCGGCAAGGGGAGGCGGCGGCCGGTGCGGGGAGGGCTCCAGGAAGCAAGGCAGCGAGGAGGAGGGTTGTTGAGAAGCGGCTAGGGCAGAGCTCTTGCGTGGGTTTTCTTGAAAACCCTAGCTCGGTGTGAATGCCTCTATATAGCAATATGCATAATTGCATTTCAGCCCTTCAAGCCCTTTTAATAGCTATTAGGTCCACTACGGTAGCTATACTTTGCACTTAAGTCCTTATCTAAGAATTGGCACGCAAATCGAGGCAACTTCAATGGGGTTTTATGTGAAATTATCCACTTTTTTGCCTTATTTCACGCATTTCGAGGCGATCTGGTCGTCGAAACGGAAAATGGACTGCGCCATGACGTCCGGCTCGACGAGACCTACCAGGTAGCGATCTCTGATTTTAGCGAAACTGCCCGGATAAAATCTCGGTCCATAATAACTGTGTCAAAATACAGTTTTTGCGCTTTTCGAGATTCCAGAGTCGTCAAACAGAATTTTCGACTGCGCCATTGCGTTCAGAACATCGGAGCCGTTCAAATCGACTACCTGAAATGCTATGTTCGGATTCCGAACAGTGAATTAGTCAACGTTGTATTCGTCAGGTCCCGAAAATCAGGGTTACTGTTCATATACAGTAATTCACTTAAGCGACCTCTGCGCAGACCACTGTTATATTGGTCGCGGTAATTGCCCGCTTCTTCGCTGAATTTTGGAAGATCCGACCGTCAGATCGAAAAGTGCTGAATATAAATCTCACTCAGTTCGACGAGACGATCGCAACGGTCAACTCGGATTTCCAAGATCATGTCCGGATTGGAAAGTAGCCTTTTTGTCTCGTAAAACGTGCAACTCGCACACTGGCAATTGACCAGATAAATCAACATAGGTCTTTTGAATTCAAAAACCAGGTCAAAATTCACTTTTAGACTATTTATTAAAATAAAATATTTAGAGTTCTTACAGTTTGTGGGGCCTTTTGAGATCTTGGAGCGCATAGGCCCAGTGGCGTACCGCCTTGCCCTACCCCCTAACCTCGACCGGGTCCACAACGTCTTCCACGTGTCCATGCTCCGGAAATACCTATCCGACCCGTCACACGTGTTGGACGTCTCCACATTCGAGCTCAAGGAGGATCTAAGCTTCGAGGAAACCCCCGTGCGTATCCTAGCAAGAGAAAGCAAAGCACTGCGGAACCGAGTCATCCCCTACGTGAAGGTGCTCTGGAGCAACCAGGAAGAACGAGAAGCAACATGGGAGCTGGAATCTAAGATGAGGGAGTGCTACCCTGACCTCTTCACCACCACCCGGGTTTGAGTTTCGAGGACGAAACTCGTTTTTTAGAGGTGAGTGGTGTAATAACCGCGGCTTTATTTGCCTTTCTAGACCTTCTTTTAAATTCTTGTAAATCCACTTTTCGACTAAGGGGTCCGGGGGTGAATTATTTTTCTTTATCTCTGGGCAGACTGTCGGGGCTCGCGGGTATTTTTAGACAATAAAGCTCGCGAAATGGATTTCGGCGGCGCGATCGGATCTGGATCCTGACCCCGGAATCTCCCAGAATAAATTCCGGAAGTTGGCAGCAGTTCAGGCGACTTACACGTTCTTCGAGGCGGACCGGACCCAGGTTCGCACCCAAACTCATTTCGCCGAGATTGATTTGTATTTTGGGACTTAGGGTTAAGTTCCCGTGTACGGAGGCGGCTAATATTAATACGTATGTGTTGGGTTTAGATTTGGAGTTCCCCTACCGTTCCTCTCACGCAAACCCTCCTCTTCTCACCGATCGGCGCGAGGCACCGCGGCGGAGCGATCGAGGAACGGGAAGAACACCGCACACCTCCGGAATCGGGCACACAGGAACGAGGCGATCCCTCCCCTTACAACCTCCGACGGCGTAACCGAGGTGAGGCGTAGTTTCGCCGTTCTTGGCTTTCTTGTTTTTCTTGCTTTTGGGGGAGGGGGAAACGGGGGCACAGGCGACGGATTCCCCGGAATCCGGCGCCCGTGCGCAGCCCCCATGCGGGCGGCGCGCCCGTGCGCAGCCCCCATGCGGGCGGCGCGCCCGTGCGGGCCCGCACGGGGCTGGGCGCGTACGCAGCCCCGCATGCGGGTGGGGAGCCCGCTTGGTGCCGGGCACGCGCGCAGCCCCGCTTGCGGGGGGGGAACCCGCACGGGGCTGGGTGCGTGCGCAGCCCCGCATGCGGGTGGGGAGCCCGCATGGGGCCGGGCACGCGCGCAGCCCCGCTTGCGGGGGGTGAACCCGCTCGGGGCTGGGCGCGTGCGCAGCCCCGCATGCGGGTGGTGAGCCCGCACGGGGCTGGGCGCGTGCGCAGCCCCGCATGCGGACGGTGAGTCGGGGAGCCGCACGGGGCCGTCCGTGCCTTCGCCCTCGCCGGGGGACGTCGCCGCCGCCATCCTCCAGATCGGCGGGCCGTGCCCCGCCACCGACCGGGAGGGCCTTGCAGTTCGTATTACTTTTCGAGTTCCGAGTTACTAATTTTCCCTCGGCAGGTCCGTGTGGGTCCGGGCGAGCGCACCGGGACGCGGAGGAGCTGAGCGGGGGTCACCGTTTTTACAGGTGGGTTTTTGCTTTGGGTTTTAGCGTCGGGTTTCCGGCAATCGTACCTTGTTTAATATAAGTAATTAATTGTGCTAACATGGTAGTTTTGTGGTACTATGGTTACTTTGCTCGGTTATGTGGTACTATGGTTACTTTGCTCGGTTATGTGGTACTATGGTTACTTTGCTCGAGGCTGCAGCACGCGCACCCGCGGTTTGGCCACCGCAAAGGGTGCGCTTTTCCGGAAAAGTGGTCTATGACCCGTGTATACCCACAGGACGGCGTGGGGCCTCTTTAGTTGTGGGGCATGTATGCGCCAAGGTGTGAGCGGTGCGACCCGTCGGTTTAGTTGTCCGACGTGGGAGCGGTGCGACCCATTCGGTTTAGTTGTCCGACTTGGGCGCGGTGCGATTCGTCGGTTTAGTTGTCCGACGGGATCGGGTATTGCAGGTTTACAGGTGTTTGATTCTACTTTTCCCTTGCGAGGGTGGTTGCTCCGGATAGACTACGGTTGGACGTTTTCTTTACCTGCTTTACTTTTATCACTTTTGTTTAGTCGCTGACTTCCCACTTTGCGACAGGGTCCTACAGGAGGGAGAGTTAGGCGACGGTGAGGCCGCGGCTAGAAATTTTGGGTCCCAGGAGACCGGAACAGTACTTTACCTCTTACTGTCGCATTCCATTTATTATTTGTAGACTGTGGATGGTTCTCGATACCCTCGTGGGGTCGGTGTGGATGTCGGTACGGTGACAACTGAATTGTTTAGTTTTCTTTACATCTCTGTGGGCCGCTTTGGAAAATAAAATAGCAAATAAAAGAACAGATTGCGAAAACTACTATTTCAAAACTCGGGTGCCGTGTGGGCACCGTTTTCAAAACCTTGTGGATTTATGGTTTGCGAAAATGGATTTCAAACCTAAGTGTCGTGTGGGCACTGTTTCTCAAACCCCTGAGTTTATGTTGCTTTCGAAAAAGGGTTTTCAAAATATGGATGCCGGGTGGGCGCCGTTTCAACAATTGTGGGTTTTATCCTTTCAAACTAATCGGCCGTGAGTTTATTCTGCACATTGTGAATGGTTATACGTTTGGATTGCTGTGATTGAATGTTTACTCGTTTTGAACATTGTACAAACCGCGACGCCGTGCATATACAGGGGAGACTCTGTCCGTTTGTAGAGTGATCCTGTATATGCGGCGGATCTGGGCACGCGCCGGGGAAGAAGGTTTTCAAAAAAAAAAAATAAATACATACCTTTTGTAATCCGTTTCCGCTAAATTAATCCCCCGGGGCGTGACATGACTGTATGTAATGCTTTGATTGGTTTTCCTTTCATATTTTTCTAAATCTCTGCATTACATGTTTTCATTGCTCTTCGTTTTTATGTTTTGAATAAAAGGGTTTTAACGAACAAGTGCATTGAATAAAAAGGATTTCACTGTTAATCACTCCAATTTAATTTTATATGAATTATCAACTTTACTCTATAATCATAATTCTTGAAGATACTTCATTATAAGAGTTTTTGATAATTATATTCATCAAATTTTAGTAATCATGTGTGATCTTTAGAAGATTAATCTATCTCGGTTGTGTGAATTCATTGTGATAAACATGAGACAACCGATAGACTAAAATTTGGGATTTAATTCTTTCACATAAGAGATTGTATTTTCTTACAAGGGTAATAAAATGAATTACAAAAGATGTGGAAAGAGTTACATCCGAAAGGAGTGTGAAAACTACCACCACATGTTGGAAAGAGCTGCCACCCTGGTCGTCCGGTCTGTGTGTGAAGCTACCACATGTTTTGATGCTTGAAAAATATTTTCTTGAAATTTTTAGTTGAAGCATTCGGAGATTCATATTCAAAGTTCTTATATTTTGAACAATCTTCTGGTTGGTATAAGGTGGGATAGTTGAAAGATGCTCAAAGAGCCACTCTTAGGTATTTTAGTGCTTATCTCAAATTTGAAAGGGTAGAAATCAAATTGATGTCATTTGGAAATCTCTGTAAGTCATCTTTGTAAATCCGTTACATCTTGATAGAGTTTGGATCTCTAGATTATTTTTGATGACTTGTGTTTGACGTATATAATATGAAAAACGGTTTATAATGTTTTATCTTTGTTTTTCATGATTTCGGAGTAAATCTTTTTAATTTTTGTAAAATTAATTGGATTGAATGACATCTATGTGATCTCATATTATTTTCAAGCACTTAAATTGTTTTCTTGATGGAATACAAATCGGTAATTCAAATATCTCAAAATCTGGATTTGCTTCAAGAAATTATTTGATTTTTGCTTTCGAGTACCGGTACGCAATCTGTGTTTTTGTTATATACCGGAACTGAGCTTTTATCTCTCTTTCTCTATGAACTAATGTTGTTAGTGATTTTCTTTTGTCTAGTATGTTCACTGTTTGACAATTTGTGACAAAAAGGGGGAGAAGAGAAATGGGGGAGAAGAGATCATCGAGATAGGGGGAGACAGAGATGAGATCATCGAGATAGAGGAGACGGAGATGAGATCATCGAGATAGGAGGAGATGATGAAAAAGGAGCCAAAAAACAAAAAGAACCGAAAGGACGAATCAAATGTAGGATATAGCTTTAATTTCTGACAACTAACTTTTGATTTATTTGGAGTTTTGTTTTGCAGGATCTACATCACTTTTAGACTCCAAGTCCTAAGTCATAGAGTTTGTTCTAAGACTGGTTTAAATGTAATTTTTGTTTATTGGATATTTCACGCAAAGAAAGTCAATGTTTTGGTGATGACATTGAGTTTCGAATTTTTGGTTTAAGATGAGTGTCTTGAGCGTTTTATGTATTTTTGGGTTTTGTCACAAAATTGCCAAAGGGGGAGATTGTTACGGCTTGTTGTGTTGGCATATTTCGTGAGTTGAGTCGGAGTCTTGAAGTGATCAAATTGTCAATCAGCAATCAAAGACTCAGAGAAGATTCAACAAGAGCTCAAGTTGACACTCAGTGTTTTGAGTCTTGAAGATTGAAGATGAAGAATTGTGGATCAATTACATCAATCTCAAGGAAAATGGATTCGGAATGATCAGGTACGTTTAACTAAATAATTTTGGTGATCCGAATACATTTGAGTAGTTTAGAAACACTTGGATAAGTTTTCATTGCATAAAAGTCAAAAACTATTTTTTTAGGAAATCCGTTCAGGACTGGAAATTTTGTTCAGGACTGTTTTTTTAATCCAGTCCGGACCGTGGATTCCAGTTCGGACCCCGAACCTTGTTTTTTCAGGAATTGCTGAAAAAAGACGACAGTCCTGAACCAGTCCGGACCGTCGTGCGGGAAAAATTCTGTTAAGTCAGTTTTTGATGCTTATCTCTTTCCAAAGGTTTCTAACCTATAAATAGACACTTAGGGTTTCTCAAGAACTACCGATTAATATATAAAACACTTGAGAGCAACCCTAGAGGCTAGGTTTTTATCGTTCTTCTTTATAGCCTCTTTTAGGTCAATTCGACGGTTCTTCCAAGATCTATCTTTTGTCGAATTGATCTAGTCTTTGCTTAGAGATTCCTTCTACGGTTCTTCAATGATAATCTAAGCAAAGGATCACCATCGAAGCTTTTAATAAGTTTGCGTCGTGGATTCGACATAGCATCGTGGATTCGGTGTGTTGAAGGCGTTTCGTGGATTCGGAACGTGTGCTCGTGGATTCGAGTGGCGTTGTAGTAGCCGCTGGTTTAAAATGTTTTTGGGTCTACTTTTGGTTTCGTTTATTTCGCAATTCATTTCGGGGGCTGGAGGGTGATCGAATAATTCCTAGTTTCCGGACAGACCATCGGGGCTCGCGGGTATTTTTAGTTAATAAAGCTCGCGAAACGGAGAACAGCGGCGCAATCGGTTTTGAATTCCGACGCCGGAATCTCCCGGAATAAATTCCGGAAAGTGGCTAGCGGTTCAGGTGGTCAACGCGGTTTTTCAGGCAGACCGGACCCTGGTTCGCACCTGACTTATTACCCGCTTTTGACTTGAGTTGGGTTCATTCCCATTCCCCAACTTAACCGCTCCCGCCATCTTAACCGCTCCCGCCTTTTCCCGGTCGTGCAACTTCCCACAACCCCACAACTCCCCACAACCCCCCCCAACTTCCCACAACCCCCCAACTCCCCACCACTCCCCCCAACTCCCCACCACTCCCCCCCCAACTTCCCCCAACTCCCCACAACTCCCCTGCGTACGAAACCCCAAGGGCAACGAGAACCCACTTCCCCAACCATTCAGTTTCCCAACCAAACCTTACTGTTTCCCAACCGGTCGAGTGGAGAAGCAAGGCGGAGCGGGTGAGGAGAGGGAAGATCGCCGGCATACCCTTCACGCAAGAACAGGACGATCATCCCCTAGATCAACCCTAGCCGACGAAACCAAGGTGAGCATAGGTTAGGGTTCTTGATTTGGGCTTTTCTTGGTTCTCTTAGGAAAAAGGGCGGAGGGGAGTCGGCACCATCACCGGAGCCACGCATGCGGGCGGCGCCGCGTGCAGCCGCATGCGGGTGGCGCCGCATGCGGGCGGCGCCGCATGCACCCGCATGCGGGCAACACCGCATGCGGGCGGCACCGCATGCGGATGCGGGCGCCGCCGCATGCGGGCGGCTCCGCATGCGGGTGCGGGCGGGACTGCAAGCGGGCGGTGCTGCATGCGGGTGCCGCCGCATGCGGGCGGCTCCGCATGCGGGTGCGGGCGGCACCGCATGCGGGCGGCGCCGCACGCGGGCGGCACCGCATGCGGGTGCGGGCGGCACCGCATGCGGGCGGCGCCGCACGCGGGCGGCACCGCATGCGGGCGGCGCCGCACGCGGGCGGCTCCGCATGCGGGTGCGGGTGGCACCGCATGCGGGCGGCGCCGCGTGCGGGCGGCACCGCATGCGGGCGGCGCCACATGCGGGCGGCGCCACATGCGGGCGGCGCCACATGCGGGCGGCGCCGCATGC
Source organism: Tillandsia leiboldiana (assembly GCA_029204045.2). Classification (NCBI taxonomy): domain Eukaryota; kingdom Viridiplantae; phylum Streptophyta; class Magnoliopsida; order Poales; family Bromeliaceae; genus Tillandsia; species Tillandsia leiboldiana. Next base: position 33,443,424 of record CM055063.1, read on the forward strand.
CCCCGCATGCGGACAGCGCCGCATGCGGGCGGCACCGCATGCGGGCAGCGCCGCATGTGGGCAGCGCCGCGCGCACCCACAAGTGGGAAGCGCCGCATGTGGGTGACGCCGCGTGCGGACGGCGCCGCACGTAGGTAGTACGCCGCCCAGCCGCGCGGGGCCGGGCGCGTACGTGTACGAATTGTGCGCAAGGTGGGGGGGGGGGCGCGCCCGGTGTTCTAGTCTTTAATCTTACAGAGTCTTAAATTTCTGACTCCTGTATGACAGGTTCTGGTAGGTCCGGGCGGGCACCCGAGACGCGGGAGAACCTAGCATCGGTCAGGAGCACGACAACGAAAAGGTGGGTTTACGGTTGAGGCTGAGTATAGTGTTAGTATTCCGAAAGGGATTTTTATTGCTAATCGGTACTAACGCTGACGGTTTCTATGATGTACTATATTACCCCGTGTCTTGGTTACTTATGCTCGAGTTGCGACACGCGCACCCGCGGTCTGGCCACCACAAAGGGTGCTCTTTTCCGGAAAGGCGGTCTTCGACCCGTGTTACCCACGAGGGGATGTAGTGGGGCCCCCGTAGGTGTGGGGTTTGAGGCACCAAGGTGTGAGCGGTGTGACCTGTCGGGATTGGTGCCCGACGAGGTCAGGTGTGCGACCCGCCGGGATTGGTGCCCGACGAGGTCAGGTGTTACAGGTGTTACCGGGGTTACAGGTGTCACAGGTGGTACAGGTGGTTGCTAGTTACCATTACGAGTAGAGTGGTTGCTCCGGCTAGTCTTACTTTTGTGGCTTGGTATTACTTTACTGCTTTAGTATTGTTATTATGATAGTGTCGCTGACTACCCACTCTGTGACAGGTACCTCTAGGGGATAGAGGTAGGCGACGGTGAGGCCGAGGTGGGAGCAGTCGGGCTGTGGGAGCCCTAGTATGATGTTTTCTTTACTTTCTCTGCATTTCATTTGGTATTGTAGGTTACTGTGTGGTTCTCGATACCCTCGTGGGGTCGTGTGGATGTTGATTACTTTCGTTCTGGTTATGCACTACTGTTTCCTTTATTGTTCCCGTTTGGTCGTTTTCTAAACAAACCAACTAGAAAACAAAAGAAAAAGGACTTCGAAAACTGTTTTCAAAAGTCTAGGGTCGGGTGGGCCCGTTTTCCAAACCTTGTGGATTTATGCCGTTTTCCAATCGGTTTTCAAAACCTAAGGCCGTGTGGGACTGTTTTCAAAACGGTGAGTTTATACGTTCAACTTGACTGGCCACGGGTATTGTTTCGTCTTCATGCACCGTACTACTTCAAACTGTTGTGATTAAATGGAAAATGATTGCTTGTGTTCGACTATTGTAACAGCCGCGACGCCGTGCATATACAGAGGAGACTCTGCCCGATTTTCGAGTAAATCTGTATATGTGGCGGGTCTGGGCACGCGCCGGGAAAGGAGGTTTTTAAACAAAAAAATTGTACGCACCTTACGCTTACTTTGGTGTATCGTTTCCGCTAAAATAAAACCACCGGGGCGTGACAGATTAATATGGTATCAGAGACTTTGCTTTAATCACAACAGTGACGGCCCAACATCCACCGAGATATCACACTTAACTACGAATAAATGAAATGTGTGGGACGTAAGGGTGTAGGACGCGAGTGAACGTGGGGGGAGGGAAATTTGTGTGATTTGTTTACGCACGGTTTTCCTGGGTATGCTGGGACTAATGTGTTTCCTTGGTGTGCACAGATAGAAGCCCGATTTTGGGTGGGTAACTGCTGCCGGACATGGACCTTGCGGCAGAGGCGAACCGCTTACTACGCAACCAGCTGCGCGACGTGGCTGGGCAACTGCTAAATCTCGCGGAGCACGTGGGTATACTGACCCAGGAGCTTGAGGGTGTCGACCACGCCCAGCACGGCACCGGTGGTGTTAACACCCATGGGATACCACCGACTGGCGTTTCCACCTTTCAGGGAGCGGTCAACTTGGCCGTGCGCACGGAGCTAGAGCGTACACGGCAGGCACGCCCCTACCCCGGCCCGACAGGGGACCCCTACCAGTGCGGCAGAGCGACCAAGCGCCAGAGGAACGGGCCGAAACCCGGGCAGGCGATGAGGGAGGGACCTGCACCACCAACGCCATGCGTCATTTGTGACGGTGCGCATTCAATGATGAATTGCCCTTGGCGGGACGAACATTGCTTCCGGTGTGGCAGGCCGGGCCACACACGTTACGAGTGCCCCCGGAAGCCGGGCGTCACCAGACCCCCGGCACCGAGACCTGATGACCCACGCCTGACGGACTCTTCCGATACCGAGTCCCCACCCCGCCACGCCGAACGTAGCTGGCCCAGAGGTTGTGGACGGACCTCCCCGGCCGGCCCGGGGAGCAGTGATGCAGAATCCTAGAACCGGAAATCACAGGTATATATTTTTTTCTTTTCTCCCTTTACCTCTTTGGTTAGGCATCGATTTCCATCTTCCGTTTTTGTTTTTTTTTCTTTCTCCGCGTACTGTGCGGTTGTGCCGGGGAGGTTTATATAGGATAGGAGTGGGGCTACTCCCCTAGTCCGCCTTAGGAGTTGTGAACGCCATGTCACAGGGAGGGAAGGCGGGTCGGGCGCCGGGTAGGAACCCCTTTCAAATGGTTCTGAAAAGAGAACCCTACCTAGTTTGTGGGTCAGTTCAAACCCCCGGTGGGGGGAAACTTCGCGGGAGTACTCCCTACAGCGACGGTAGCGGACGAGGTGTTACCACCCCCCCGACGACGGCATTAGAGTCAGTGGTCTTCGTCCTGAAGTTATGGAGACACTATCTCTTTGGTGTCCATTGTAACATCTTCTCAGATCACCAGAGTCTTAAATACCTATTCACCCAAAAGGAACTAAACCTACAGCAGAGGCGGTGGCTTGAATTACTGAAGGATTACGACCTAACGATCCAATATCACCCCGGGAAAGCAAACGTGGTAGCGGACGCTCTGAGCAGGAAGGGGCGATTGGAGGGAGGATCGGTAGGTGCGATAACTGAGCAGAGCAGCTTGATCGCGGAATTTTCACGACTAGGGTTGGAAGTAGTGCCAGCAGGCACGGTTGCGCAACTTCTAACTTTGGTGGTCAAACCAGCACTGCTAGAAAAGATTCGAGAGGGACAGCAGGCGGATTCGCACTTATAGCTCGTAAGAGACAAGATCTCACCGGATCAGGAAGGTGACTTTTCAATGGAAGGCGACGGCACTCTACGGTTCCGCGGGCGGATTTGCGTGCCGGATACCCCGGAATTGAAGAAGGAAATTCTGTCTGAGGCACACAGCGCCCCTTATGCAGCGCATCCAGGAGGCACAAAGATGTACAGGGACCTCAAGCAGACCTTCTGGTGGCCCAAGATGAAGAGGGATGTAACTCGATTTGTAGCTCATTGCCTAGTGTGTCAATAGATAAAGGCGGAACATCAACGACCGGCGGGAAAGTTACAACCCTTACCGATACCGGAGTGGAAGTGGGATCATATCACCATGGACTTTGTCACTGGGTTCCCACGTTCACAACAAGGACACGACACAATATGGGTTGTGATGGACCGGCTAACTAAGTCAGCGCACTTCCTGCCGATTCACACAACCTGGACCAGAGAGCGGTTGGCTCAAGTCTACCTCAGCGAGATTGTAAGACTGCATGGGGTACCGGCATCGATCACATCAGACAAGGACACGCGTTTTGTCTCAAAGTTTTGGCAGAGTCTGCAACAAGCCTTGGGGACTAAATTGCACTTCAGCACAGCCTTCCACCCTCAGACAGACGGGCAGTCGGAGCGAGTGATACAGACGCTAAAGGACCTGCTTCGGGCCTGTGTACTCGATTGGGGAGTCGGTTGGGAGCGTTATCTACCACTTGTAGAATTCGCTTACAACAATAGCCACCAGGCCAGCATCCTGATGGCACCCTACGAAGCCTTATACGGGAGACGCTGCCGATCCCCGATCTGTTGGGACGACTTGGGAGAACGGAAGTTCTTGGGACCCGACTTGGTGGAAGAAACAGAAGAGAAGGTGCGTCTCATCAGACAGCGCTTACTAACCGCCCAGAGTCGACAAAAGAGCTACGCGGATCGAAGACGCCGCGACTTGGAGTTCCAGGTGGGAGAACACGTGTTTTTGCGGGTCTCGCCGTCTAGGGGAATCAAGCGATTCGGGTTGAAAGGCAAGCTAAGCCCGCGGTTCGTGGGGCCATTCGAGATCCTGGAGCGGATTGGCCCAGTAGCTTACCGCCTTGCCCTACCACCGAACCTCAACCGGATTCATGACGTGTTCCACGTTTCGATGCTTAAGAAATACCTCCCCGACCCGTCGCATATTCTGGACGTCTCGACACTCGAACTAAAGGAGGACCTAAGCTTCGAGGAAACCCCTGTGCGAATACTAGCAAGAGAAAGCAAGTCGCTACGAAACCGAGACATCCCCTATGTGAAGGTGCACTGGAACAACCACGAGGAGCGGGAAGCGACGTGGGAACTAGAATCGAAGATGAGGGAGGGCTACCCCTATCTCTTTACCGCGAACCAGGATTGAGTTTCGAGGACGAAACTCGTTTTAAGAGGTGAGTGGTGTAGTAGCCGCTGGTTTAAAATGTTTTTGGGTCTACTTTTGGTTTTGTTTATTTCGCAATTCGTTTCGGGGGCTGGAGGGTGATCGAATAATTTCTAGTTTCCGGACAGATCATCGGGGCTCGCGGGTATTTTTAGTTAATAAAGCTCGCGAAACGGAGAACGGCGGCGCAATCGGTTTTGAATTCCAACGCCGGAATCTCCCGGAATAAATTCCGGAAAGTGGCTAGCGGTTCAGGTGGTCAACGCGGTTTTTCAGGCAGACCGGACCCTGGTTCGCACCCGACTTATTACCCGCTTTTGACTTGAGTTGGGTTCATTCCCATTCCCCAACTTAACCGCTCCCGCCATCTTAACCGCTCCCGCCTTTTCCCGGTCGTGCAACTTCCCACAACCCCACAACTCCCCACAACCGCCCCCAACTTCCCACAACCCCCCAACTCCCCACCACTCCCCCCAACTCCCCACCACTCCCCCCCCAACTTCCCCCAACTCCCCACAACTCCCCTGCGTACGAAACCCCAAGGGCAACGAGAACCCACTTCCCCAACCTTTCAGTTTCCCAATCAAACCTTACTGTTTCCCAACCGGTCGAGTGGAGAAGCAAGGCGGAGCGGGTGAGGAGAGGGAAGATCGCCGGCATACCCTTCACGCAAGAACAGGACGATCATCCCCTAGATCAACCCTAGCCGACGAAACCAAGGTGAGCATAGGTTAGGGTTCTTGATTTGGGCTTTTCTTGGTTCTCTTAGGAAAAAGGGAGGAGGGGAGTCGGCACCATCACCGGAGCCACGCATGCGGGCGGCGCCGCATGAGGGCGGAGCCGCGTGGCGCCGCATGCGGGTGGCGCCGCATGCGGGCGGCGCCGCATGCCCCCGCATGCGGGCAACGCCGCATGCGGGCGGCGCCGCATGCGGGCGGCACCGCATGCGGATGCGGGCGCCGCCGCATGCGGGCGGCTCCGCATGCGGGTGCGGGCGGCACCGCATGCGGGCGGTGCCGCATGCGGGCGCCGCCGCAGGCGGGCGGCTCCGCATGCGGGTGCGGGCGGCACCGCATGCGGGCGGCTCCGCATGCGGGTGCGGGCGGCACCGCATGCGGGCGGCGCCGCACGCGGGCGGCGCCGCATGCAGGCGGCTCCGCATGCGGGTGCGGGCGGCACCGCATGCGGGCGGCGCCGCGTGCGGGCGGCACCGCATGCGGGCGGCACCGCATGCGGGCGGCGCCACATGCGGGCGGCGCCGCATGCCCCCGCATGCGGACAGCGCCGCATGCGGGCGGCACCGCACGCGGGCGGCACCGCATGTGGGCAGCGCCGCATGTGGGCAGCGCCGCGCGCACCCACAAGTGGGAAGCGCCGCATGTGGGTGACGCCGCGTGCGGACGGCGCCGCACGCAGGTAGTACGCCGCCCAGCCGCGCGGGGCCGGGCGCGTACGTGTAAGAATTGTGCGCAAGGTGGGGGGGAGGGGGCGCCGGGTGTTCTAGTCTTTAATCTTACAGAGTCTTAAATTTCTGACTCCTGTATGACAGGTTCTGGTAGGTCCGGGCGGGCACCCGAGACGCGGGAGAACCTAGCATCGGTCAGGAGCACGACAACGAAAAGGTGGGTTTACGGTTGAGGCTGAGTATAGTGTTAGTATTCCGAAAGGGATTTTTATTGCTAATCGGTACTAACGCTGACGGTTTCTATGATGTACTATATTACCCCGTGTCTTGGTTACTTATGCTCGAGTTACGACACGCGCACCCGCGGTCTGGCCACCGCAAAGGGTGCTCTTTTCCGGAAAGGCGGTCTTCGACCCGTGTTACCCACGAGGGGATGTAGTGGGGCCCCCGTAGGTGTGGGGTTTGAGGCAACAAGGTGTGAGCGGTGTGACCTGTCGGGATTGGTGCCCGACGAGGTCAGGTGTGCGACCCGCCGGGATTGGTGCCCGACGAGGTCAGGTGTGCGACCCGCCGGGATTGGTGCCCGACGAGGTCAGGTGTTACAGGTGTTACCGGGGTTACAGGTGTCACAGGTGGTACAGGTGGTTGCGAGTTACCGTTACGAGTATAGTGTTTGCTCCGGCTAGTCTTACTTTTGTGGCTTGGTATTACTTTACTGCTTTAGTATTGTTATTATGATAGTGTCGCTGACTACCCACTCTGTGACAGGTACCTCCAGGGGATAGAGGTAGGCGACGGTGTGGCCGAGGTGGGAGCAGTCGGGCTGTGGGAGCCCTAGTATGCTGTTTTCTTTACTTTCTCTGCATTTCATTTGGTATTGTAGGTTACTGTGTGGTTCTCGATACCCTCGTGGGGTCGTGTGGATGTTGATTACTTTCGTTCTGGTTATGCACTACTGTTTCCTTTATTGTTCCCGTTTGGCCGTTTTCTAAACAAACCAACTAGAAGACAAAAGAAAAAGGACTTCGAAAACTGTTTTCAAAAGTCTTGGGTCGGGTGGGCCCGTTTTCCAAACCTTGTGGATTTATGCCGTTTTCCAATCGGTTTTCAAAACCTAAGGCCGTGTGGGCCTGTTTTCAAAACGGTGAGTTTATACGTTCAACTTGACTGGCCACGGGTATTGTTTCGTCTTCATGCACCATACTACTTCGAACTGTTGTGATTAAATGGAAAATGATTGCTTGTGTTCGACTATTGTAACAGCCGCGACGCCGTGCATATACAGAGGAGACTCTGCCCGATTTTCGAGTAAATCTGTATATGTGGCAGGTCTGGGCACGCGCCGGGAAAGGAGGTTTTTAAACAAAAAAATTGTACGCACCTTACGCTTACTTTGGTGTATCGTTTCCGCTAAAATAAAACCCCCGGGGCGTGACAGGCGTTCATGGATTCGAACGTGTGCAGTGGACGTGTAATCGGTGAGCACAAGATCCGAAGAAGTTGAAGGAGGGGTTGGAATCCGTGGAGTCGGTAATCACCTTGTTATTCTTCTATTCTTAGTGGATTGTTATTGCGTGTTGGTCCCGTGGTTTTTCTCCTGGATTGGAGTTTCCACGTATATCTCGGTGTGCTATTTTTATTTTCCGCGTTGGTTTTTATTTTGCACTGAGATTGGTTTTATAAGTATTACACCTATTCACCCCCCCTCTAGTTGTTTGATAGTACCTATTTAGATCCTTGTGGATCCTTAAATATATAAAAACCAACATCAGCAACTCCAACCAACGCCTCTGCCGCAAAACAATTCCTTCTATGTGAATAAAAACTTAACGCTCTGGCGATCCGAAAACACATTACGATGAACTCCAAAAAGGTGATGTCTCCAAAGCTCTAAAACGAAGACGACTGCGGCCAGCTCTAAATCATGTGTCGGGTAATTCCTTTCATATTCCTTCCATTGCTTGGAAGTATAGGCTATTACCTTCCCTTGTTGCATCAGTACACCCCCAAGGCCGATCCGTGACGCGTCGCAGTAAACTTCGAAATCCTCTCCGGGTGTCGGTAGCACAAGTACAGGTGCCCTAGTTAGCCTTTTCTTAAGTTCTTCAAAGCTCTCCTGGCATTGGGCCATCCACGCAAATTTTTCTCCTTTCCTGGTTAACCGGTTCAGGGGGGCAGCAATCTTCGAGAAGCCCTCGACGAAGCGTCTGTAATATCCCGCCAGGCCCAAGAAGCTGTGGATCTCCGTCACTGTAGTCGGCGAATGCCAGCTGATCACCGACTCCACCTTCTTGGGATCCACTGCAATCCCCTCCGCCGAAATCACGTGCCCCAAAAATCCCACTTCGCGAAGCCAGAACTCACATTTCTTAGGCTTAGCAAACAGCTTCTGGTCCCTGAGAGTCTGGAGAATAATCCGCAAGTGTTCCTCGCAGTTGATCGAAGAGGTCATCAATCCTGGGCTTGTTCTTCACTGTAACCTTGTTTATCTCCCTGTAGTCGATGCATAGACGCAGGCTTCCGTCCTTCTTCCGCACGAAGAGTACCGGTGCGCCCCAGGGTGACGCGCTCGGCCTGATAAATCCTTTGAAGTCCAAAACAACTAATCCGACGACGAGGGAAAAACCACGCTAACGCCCTCACAAGGCTCCAAGAGGTGCCAACAAAATAGGTTGGTTTACTAACTACTAGAAATCCTCCCCTGAAAACAACGAACTCACCTGTCCCCAACACGGACCGCCACCACCCGTCACCAACACGGGCCACATGCTCAGAGCATAACCACCATCCCGGACTATCCGCTCCGACTATCCGTCCTACCGAGGTGACGGTCAAAACTAAAGTTAGGTTTCAGCTCTAAGACCTACCACGAGGTCTACCCCACAGAAAGAGCTGCGTACAGGGCATCCTAGCCGAAAGTGACCAGTGCCAAAGCTCCAAGCAATTGACAGATCCCCTTGACCCACACCTGCCCCACTCGAAGGGACACATGCCAACCCACTGGTAGGACAACCTAACCGACCCTCTTAAAAGAGCTAACTGGCACCACCCAGTGTCAAAAGCTAAACCCCCCAAAAAAAAAGTTGCCACTTACGCACACTTGTGCGAAGCGAGACACGGCCTCTCTAACCAAAATCGAGCCCAAACGAACAGGATTTACTAGCCCCGGTGGTCCCCCTTTTTAACCCCAAAGGAGCACCCCGAGACCCCGTCCCGACGATTTCTACAAACCATCGCCGTGACCACAATAAAAGGCCGAACTATGGGTAAAAAACTGTAGGGGAAGGATTCCTCATTCCCATCCATACCTTGCCCATGGTGCAAAAAGAATCGGCTGACCATCTGCTGTAATCTGCAGTAACCTAACATCAGAAAACCTAGAAGGTACAAATTTAGACAAAAGGCTATCCAGTTACCCACGACCGACAAACGACCGACACACTAAGAAACACCGGTGGGTTACACTACCACTCGTCACCGTTACTAACAACGACCAGAACGTCGGCAGAGGAAGGGGTTCGGAAAAACAAAAGCTGGCACAACGATCTGCGGTGTTAACAGCCGCACCAAGTGCATGAACTCCGTTAGCAAACCCACCGTATCCTGTGCTGGTTGCCTAATCCATTGACTCATAGCAACCATCAAGGCCCCGATGGTAGCCAGCCTCGACCCCAACCTCCAAATCAACCCGACAACACTAGCACAACACCCGAGCTAAACCAGAAAACAAAACTCAACAGTCCCGCACTCTCGCATCTCTACGCAATTATACCCTAATCATTTCATTAGTTAGTAACCAGTGGTAATGTTCTCCTGTGGATGTTGGACAGCGACTACTGTGGTTAAAGCTGTTTTGTCTCTGATACCATCTTAATCTGTCACGCCCCGGGGGTTTCATTAAGCGAAAGACGACCACTGAAAAGATTTGAATTTGCGTACATTTTGTTTTGAAACCAAACTCCCCCGGTGCGTGCCCAGATCCGCCGCATATACAAATTCACTCTGCGAACGGGCAGAGTCTCCTTTGTATATGCACGGCGTCCTGACTACAACAACCATACAATCATCACTTTAACCCACACTAGTTCAACAGTCGAATACATAAAACCATTTTCCATAAGTATTAAAGAGGCCGACTAATTTTGAAAGGATAATCCACAAGTTTTAAAAACGGTGCCCACACGGCACCCAGGTTTTTCAAAACGGTTTTCGAAATCCATAAATCCACAGGGTTTTAAAATGGTGCCCACATGACACCCACATTTTCCAAACAGTTTTCGAAATATTTGTCTTTTTCTTTTCTTTTGTAGTTTTGAAAGCGGCTATCGGGAAAAGCAAAACAACCACCGACAGGATAATAAAAAGACTTTCCAACATCCACATCGGACCCCACAAGGGTATCGCAATCCACATAGTAAGCCACTAACAGGTAATGAAATGCGCATAATAAGAAGTAAATGCAGTCTTTGGCCTCGAAGGACGAAAAGTGCTCCTGCCACGGCCTCACCGTCGCCCTAGCTCTCACCCACGACGAAACCTGTCACAGAGTGGGAAGTCAGCAACACAAGGTATAAAAGATGAAATTCAGAAAGACTGTAACTCAAGCAAAACCGTAAGAAAACCAGAGTAACCGCCCTCCTCATTATGCGATCGTACGGTATCCCCTCCCCCATGAATAACCTGAACCGAGCACCTTGCCCCTACAACCCAGACTGAGCACCAACCTCAAAAAAACCAGACCGAGCACTAACCTCGGAAAAACCAGACCGAGCACCAACCTCGGAAACCAAACCGAGCAACCAAACCTCGGAAACCCAAACCGAGCACCTACCTCGTTAAACCCGCCGAGCACCTACCTCGACGGGTCGCACCGCTCACACCTTGGCGCCTCAAACCCCCCACCTACGGGGGCCCCCACTACGTCACCTCGTGGGGTAACGCGGGTCATAGACCACTTTTCCGGAAAAGCACACCCTTTGCGGTGGCCAAACCGCGGGTGCGCGTGCTGCAGCCTCGAGCATCGTAACCAAGTACACAAAACAAAACCAACAATAATGAACCATAGAGATCACCAAAAATTAACACAGTTAGTTTGAGCAATTGAAATATATTTACAGTTTTCCAATCCCGACACTAAACCACAGAACGAATACCCACCTCAAACACGAAGGAGAAGACGTGCGGAAGCTCCAACTAGAATACCTCACCTTGTGCCCGAAAAGCTACAATAAGAATTATTGTTAAAAACATCGTCGCGGTCAAAAACACTCAAAAACGGGGCGAAACGGGCCAAAAACAGAGCTTCTGGACTCTTAGGCTGAAAGCTGGTGCACGGGTCCAGGCGTGGACCGGGTCCACGACGAAAGGCGTCAGCGGCGCCAGATCGGGAGCACGCCGCAGCGGTAGACCGCTGCGGCATGGGCCGGGCCGCGCACGGGCAGGAAGCGCGCACCGGTCCCACCCCCCCGCGGCTGCGGTGGCGAGCACCGGGTGCACGCCTAGGGTGTGCACCGCGCGGCCTGGGCCGGGCTGGCGCACGCACCCGTGCACCGGGTCCGCATATTCGGGTGCGGAGGAGTGCACCGGGTGGACGCCGGTCCGGTGGACCGCGAGGCCTGGCGCACGCATTCCGTGCGCCGGGGCCGCGCCCCTGGGCCCGGGAGGCGTGCGCGGGTACACGCCGGGTCCGGTGGACCGCGTGGCCTGAACCTGCCGTATGAACAGTAACTCGACCCTTTTCGCTCCGTTTGCGACCCTCGACCACGGCGACCTGCGGCGACGACCCCGTGGACACATAACGGGGCGGCGGCGGCCTCCCGTTTTAACAACGGCGGCGGCGGCCTCCCGTTTAACAACGGTCGGCGGCGGCCTCCCGTTTAACAACTCGTATCGCCCGCGACATCGACAAGAAACCCCCAAAATGGAAAACGGAAAAACTCAAACCGCTCACCTTGATTCCGCCGGCGGAGGAGGAGAAAGAGGATCGGCCGCCCTGGCTCTATCGATTCCGCAGAATAGGACAGTTCCTTCTTTTCTCTTCCCGTCTCTCCGCCTCGGTCCCTATGCCGTTTCATGAAAAGGGGGAAAAGGGTTTGGGGGTTTTTTGTTTTCCGCACCCCCGGCACGGGTCGGCTTAAACGATACAAAGAGAATTTAAAATTAAACCCTAGTAAACCTCAAAGCTATTCGAAAAAGAACGTGGGGTCCAGATCACCTCGGAAACGTGCCGATCG
>CM055063.1:33455732-33621808 GCA_029204045.2 Tillandsia leiboldiana
CGGCAGAGGCCAACCGCTTTACTACGCAACCAGCTGCGCGACGTCGCTGGGCAACTGCTAAATCTCGCGGAGCACGTGGGTATACGACCCAGGAGCTTGAGGGTGTCGACCCCGGCCAGCACGGCACCGTGGTGTTAACACCCATGGGTACCACCGACTGGCGTTTCCACCTTTCAGGGAGCGGTCAACTTGGCCGTGCGCACGGAGCTAGAGCGTACACGGCAGGCACGCCCCTACCCCGCCCGACAGGGGACCCTACCAGTGCGGCAGAGCGACCAAGCGCCAGAGGAACGGGCCGAAACCCGGCAGGCGATGAGGGAGGGACCTGCACCACCAACGCCATGCGTCATTTGTGACGGTGCGCATTCATGATGAATTGCCCTTGCGGGACGAACATTGCTTCCGGTGTGGCAGGCCGGCCACACACGTTACAGTGCCCCCGGAGCCGGGCGCACCAGACCCCCGGCACCGAGACCTGATGACCCACGCCTGACGGACTCTTCGATACGAGTCCCCACCCGCGCCACGCCGAACGTAGCTGGCCCAGAGGTTGTGGACGGACCTCCCCCGTCCGGCCCGGGGAGCAGTGATGCAGAATCCTAGAACCGGAAATCACAGGTATATTTGTTTTCTTTTCTCCCTTTACCTCTTTGGTTAGCATCGATTTCATCTTCCGTTTTTGTTTTTTTTTTTTTTTCTCCGCGTACTGTGCGGTTTGTGCCGGGGAGGTTTATATAGGATAGGAGTGGGGCTACTCCCCTAGTTCCGCCTTAGGAGTTGTGACGCCATGTCACAGGGAGGGAAGGCGGGTCGGGCGCCGGGTAGGACCCTTTCAAATGGTTCTGAAAGAGAACCCTACCTATTTGTGGGTCAGTTCAAACCCCCGGTGGGTGGAAACTTCGCGGAGTACTCCCTACAGCGCACGGTAGCGGACGAGGTGTTACACCCACCGACGACGGGCATTAGAGTCATGGTCTTCGTCCTGAAGTTATGGATACACTATCTCTTTGGTGTCCATTGTAACATCTTCTCAGATCACCAGAGTCTTAAATACTATTCACCCAAAAGGAACTAAACCTACAGCAGAGGCGGTGGCTTGAATTAACTGAAGGATTACGACCTAACGATCCAATATCACCCCGGGAAAGCAAACTGGTGGGACGCTCTGAGCATGAAGGGGCGATTGGAGGGAGGATCGGTAGGTGCGATAACTGAGCAGAGCAGCTTGATCGCGGAATTTTCACGACTAGGGTGGAAGTAGTGCATAGCAGCACGGTTGCGCAACTTCTAACTTTGGTGGTCAAACCACACTGCTATAAAGATTCGAGAGGGACAGCAGGCTGATTCGCACTTATAGCTCGTAAGAGACCACGATCTCACCGGATCAGGAGGTGACTTTCAATGGAAGGCGACGGCACTCTACGGTTCCGGGCGGATTTGCGTGCCGGATACCCCGGATTGAAGAAGGCAATTCTGTCTAGGACACAGCGCCCCTTATGCATGCGCCATCCAGAGCACAAAGATGTACAGGACCTCAAGCAGACCTTCTGGTGGCCCAAGATGAAGATGGATGTACTCGATTTTGAAAAACCTAGCTCCTGCCTAGTGTGTCAATAGATAAAGGCGGAACATCAACGACCGGCGGGAAAGTTACAACCCTTACCGATACCGAGTGGAAGTGTGGGATCATATCACCATGGACTTTGTCACTGGGTCCCACGTTCACAACAAGGACGACGACACAATATGGGTGGTGATGGACCGGCACTAACAAGTCAGCGCACTTCCTGCCGATTCACACAACCTGGACCAGAGAGCGGGTTGGCTCAAGTCTACCTCAGCGAGATTGTAAGACTGCATGGGTCTACCGGCATCGATCACATCAGACAGGACACGCTTTGTCTCAAAGTTTTGGCAAGAGTCTGCAACAAGCCTTGGGGACTAAATTGCCTTCAGCACAGCCTTCCTTCCACCCTCAGACAGACGGGCAGTCGGAGCGGTGATACAGACGCTAAAGGACCTGCTTCGGGCCTGTGTACTCGATTGGGGAGGGTCGGTTGGGAGCGTTATCTACCACTTGTAGAATTCGCTTACAACAATAGCCACCAGGCCAGCATCCTGATGGCACCCTACGAAGCCTTATACGGAGACGCTGCCGATCCCCGATCTGTTGGGACGACTTGGGAGAACGGAATTCTTGGACCCGATTGGTGAAGAAAACAGAAGAGAAGGTGCGTCTCATCAGACAGCGTTACTAACCGCCCAGAGTCGACAAAAAAGCTACGCGTCGAAGACAGCCGCCGCGACTTGGAGTTCCAGGTGGAAACACGTGTTTTTGCGGGCTCGCCGTCTAGGGAATCAAGCGATTCGGGTTGAAAGGCAAGCTAGCCCGCGGTTCGTGGGGCCATTCGAGATCCTGGAGCGGATTGGCCCAGTAGCTTACCGCCTTGCCCTACCACCGAACCTCAACCGATTCATGACGTGTTCCACGTTTCGATGCTTAAGAAATACCTCCCCGACCCGTCGCATATTCTGGACGTCTCGACACTCGAACTAAAGAGGACCTAAGCTTCGAGGAAACCCCTGTGCGAATACTAGCAAGAGAAAGCAAGTCGCTACGAAACCGAGACATCCCCTATGTGAAGGTGCACTGGAACAACCACGAGGAGCGGGAAGCGACGTGGGAACTAGATCGAAGATGAGGGAGGGCTACCCCTATCTCTTTACCGCGAACCAGGATTGAGTTTTCGAGGACGAAACTCGTTTTAAAGAGGTGAGTGGGTGTAGTACCGCTGGTTTAAAATGTTTTTGGGTCTACTTTTGGTTTTGTTTATTTTCGCAATTCGTTTCGGGGGCTGGGGGTGATCGAATAATTCTAGTTTCCGGACAGATCATCGGGCTCGCGGGTATTTTTATTAATAAGCTCGCGAAACGGAGAACGGCGGCGCAATCGGTTTTGAATTCCAACCCGAATCTCCCGGAATAAATTCCGGAAAGTGGCTAGCGGTTCAGGTGGTCAACGCGGTTTTTCAGGCAGACCGGACCCTGGTTGTTCGCACCCGACTTATTACCCGCTTTTGACTTGAGTTGGGTTCATTCCCATTCCCCAACTTAACCGCTCCCGCCATCTTAACCGCTCCCGCCTTTTCCCGGTCGTGCAACTTCCCACAACCCCACAACTCCCCACAACCCCGCCCCCCAACTTCCACAACCCCCAACTCCCCACCACTCCCCCCAACTCCCCCCACTCCCCCCCAACTTCCCCCAACTCCCCACAACTCCCCTGCGTACGAAACCCCAAGGGCAACGAGAACCCACTTCCCCAACCTTTCAGTTTCCCAATCAAACCTTACTGTTTCCCAACCGGTCGAGTGGAGAAGCAAGCGAGCGGGTGAGGAGAGGAAGATCGCCGGCATACCCTTCACGCAAGAACAGGACGATCATCCCCTAGATCAACCCTAGCCGACGAAACCAAGGTGAGCATAGGTTAGGGTTCTTGATTTGGGCTTTTCTTGGTTCTCTTAGGAAAAGGGAGGAGGGAGTCGGCACCATCACCGGAGCCACGCATGCGGGCGGCGCCGCATGAGGGCGGAGCCCGTGGCGCCGCATGCGGTGGCGCCGCATGCGGGCGGCGCCGCATGCCCCCGCATGCGGGCAACGCCGCATGCGGCGGCGCCGCATGCGGGCGGCACCGCATGCGGATGCGGGCGCCGCCGCATGCGGGCGGCTCCGCATGCGGGTGCGGCGGCACCGCATGCGGGCGGGTGCCGCATGCGGGCGCCGCCGCAGGCGGGCGGCTCCGCATGCGGGTGCGGGCGCACCGCATGCGGGCGGCTCCGCATGCGGGTGCGGGCGGCACCGCATGCGGGCGGCGCCGCACGCGGGCGGCGCCGCATGCAGGCGGCTCCGCATGCGTGCGGGCGGCCACCGCATGCGGGCGGCGCCCGTGCGGGCGGCACCGCATGCGGGCGGGCACCGCATGCGGCGGCCCACATGCGGCGGCGCCGCATGCCCCCGCATGCGGACAGCGCCGCATGCGGGCGCACCGCACGCGGGCGGCACCGCATGTGGGCAGCGCCGCATGTGGGCCGCCGCGCGCACCCACAAGTGGGAAGCGCCGCATGTGGGTGACGCCGCGTGCGGACGGCGCCGCACGCAGGAGTAGTACGCCGCCAGCCGCGCGGGCCCGGGCGCGTACGTGTAAGAATTGTGCGCAAGGTGGGGGGGAGGGGGCGCCGGGTGTTCTAGTCTTTAATCTTACAGAGTCTTAAATTTCTGACTCCTGTATGACAGGTTCTGGTAGGTCCGGCGGGCACCCGAGACGCGGGAGAACCTAGCATCGGTCAGGAGCACGACAACGAAAAGGTGGGTTTACGGTTGAGGCTGAGTATAGTGTTAGTATTCCGAAAGGGATTTTTATTGCTAATCGGTACTAACGCTGACGGTTTCTATGATGTACTATATTACCCCGTGTCTTGGTTACTTATGCTCGAGTTACGACACGCGCACCCGCGCGTCTGGCCACCGCAAAGGGTGCTCTTTTCGGAAAGGCGGTCTTCGACCCGTGTTACCCACGAGGGGATGTAGTGGGGCCCCCGTAGGTGTGGGGTTTGAGGCAACAAGGTGTGAGCGGTGTGACCTGTCGGGATTGGTGCCCGACGAGGTCAGGTGTGCGACCCGCCGGGATTGGTGCCCGACGAGGTCAGGTGTGCGACCCGCCGGATTGGTGCCCGACGAGGTCAGTGTTACAGGTGTTACCGGGGTTACAGGTGTCACAGGTGGTACAGGTGGTTGCGAGTTACCGTTACGAGTATAGTGTTTGCTCCGGCTAGTCTTACTTTTGTGGCTTGTATTACTTTACTGCTTTAGTATTGTTATTATGATAGTGTCGCTGACTACCCCCTCTGTGACAGGTACCTCCAGGGGATAGAGGTAGGCGACGGTGTGGCCGAGGTGGGAGCAGTCGGGCTGTGGGAGCCCTAGTATGCTTTTCTTTACTTTCTCTCTCTGCATTTCATTTGGTATTGTAGGTTACTGTGTGGTTCTCGATACCCTCGTGGGGTCGTGTGGATGTTGATTACTTTCGTTCTGGTTATGCACTACTGTTTCCTTTATTGTTCCCGTTTGGCCGTTTTCTAAACAAACCACTAGAAGACAAAAGAAAAAGGACTTCGAAAACTGTTTTCAAAAGTCTTGGTCGGGTGGGCCCGTTTTCCAAACCTTGTGGATTATGCCGTTTTCCAATCGGTTTTCAAAACCTAAGGCCGTGTGGGCCTGTTTTCAAAACGGTGAGTTTATACGTTCAACTTGACTGGCCACGGGTATTGTTTCGTCTTCATGCACCATACTACTTCGAACTGTTGTGATTAAATGGAAAATGATTGCTTGTGTTCGACTATTGTAACAGCCGCGACGCCGTGCATATACAGAGGAGACTCTGCCGATTTTCGAGTAAATCTGTATATGTGGCAGGTCTGGGCACGCGCCGGAAAGGAGGTTTTTAAACAAAAAATTGTACGCACCTTACGCTTACTTTGTGTGTATCGTTTCCGCTAAAATAAAACCCCCGGGGTGACAGGCGTTCATGGATTCGAACGTGTGCAGTGGACGTGTAATCGGTGAGCACAAGATCCGAAGAGTTGAAGGAGGGGTTGGAATCCGTGGAGTCGGTAATCACCTTGTTATTCTTCTATTCTTAGTGGATTGTTATTGCGTGTTGGTCCCGTGGTTTTTCTCCTGGATTGGAGTTTCCACGTATATCTCGTGTGCTATTTTTATTTTCCGCGTTGGTTTTTATTTTGCACTGAGATTGGTTTTATAAGTATTACACCTATTCACCCCCCTCTAGTTGTTTGATAGTACCTATTTAGATCCTTGTGGATCCTTAATATATAAAAACCAACATCAGCAACTCCAACCAACGCCTCTGCCGCAAAACAATTCCTTCTATGTGAATAAAAACTTAACGCTCTGGCGATCCGAAAACACATTACGATGAACTCCAAAAGGTGATGTCTCCAAAGCTCTAAAACGAAGACGACTGCGGCAGCTCTAAATCATGTGTCGGGTAATTCCTTTCATATTCCTTCCATTGCTTGGAAGTATAGGCTATTACCTTCCCTTGTTGCATCAGTACACCCCCAAGGCCGATCCGTGACGCGTCGCAGTAAACTTCGAAATCCTCTCCGGGTGTCGGTAGCACAAGTACAGGTGCCCTAGTTAGCCTTTTCTTAAGTTCTTCAAAGCTCTCCTGGCATTGGCCATCCACGCAAATTTTTCTCCTTTCCTGGTTAACCGGTTCAGGGGGGCAGCAATCTTCGAGAAGCCCTCGACGAAGCGTCTGTAATATCCCGCCAGGCCCAAGAAGCTGTGGATCTCCGTCACTGTAGTCGGCGAATGCCAGCTGATCACCGACTCCACCTTCTTGGGATCCACTGCAATCCCCTCCGCCGAAATCACGTGCCCCAAAAATCCCACTTCGCGAAGCCAGAACTCACATTTCTTAGGCTTAGCAAACAGCTTCTGGTCCCTGAGAGTCTGGAGAATAATCCGCAAGTGTTCCTCGCAGTTGATCGAAGAGGTCATCAATCCTGGGCTTGTTCTTCACTGTAACCTTGTTTATCTCCCTGTAGTCGATGCATAGACGCAGGCTTCCGTCCTTCTTCCGCACGAAGAGTACCGGTGCGCCCCAGGGTGACGCGCTCGGCCTGATAAATCCTTTGAGAGTCCAAAACAACTAATCCGACGACGAGGGAAAAACCACGCTAACGCCCTCACAAGGCTCCAAGAGGGTGCCAAACAAAATAGGTTGGTTTACTAACTACTAGAAATCCTCCCCTGAAAACAACGAACTCACCTGTCCCCAACACGGACCGGCCACCACCCGTCACCAACACGGGCCACATGCTCAGAGCATAACCACCATCCCGGACTATCCGCCTCCGACTATCCGTCCTACCGAGGTGACGGTCAAACTAAAGTTAGGTTTCAGCTCTAAGACCTACCACGAGGTCTACCCCACAGAAAGAGCTGCGTACAGGGCATCCTAGCCGAAAGTGACCAGTGCCAAAGCTCCAAGCAATTGACA
Source organism: Tillandsia leiboldiana (assembly GCA_029204045.2). Classification (NCBI taxonomy): domain Eukaryota; kingdom Viridiplantae; phylum Streptophyta; class Magnoliopsida; order Poales; family Bromeliaceae; genus Tillandsia; species Tillandsia leiboldiana. Next base: position 33,462,820 of record CM055063.1, read on the forward strand.
GATCCCCTTGACCCACACCTGCCCCACTCGAAGGGACACATGCCAACCCACTGGTAGGACAACCTAACCGACCCTCTTAAAAGAGCTAACTGGCACCACCCAGTGTCAAAAGCTAAACCCCCCAAAAAAAAAGTTGCCACTTACGCACACTTGTGCGAAGCGAGACACGGCCTCTCTAACCAAAATCGAGCCCAAACGAACAGGATTTACTAGCCCCGGTGGTCCCCCTTTTTAACCCCAAAGGAGCACCCCGAGACCCCGTCCCGACGATTTCTACAACCATCGCCGTGACCACAATAAAAGGCCGAACTATGGGTAAAAACTGTAGGGGAAGGATTCCTCATTCCCATCCATACCTTGCCCATGGTGCAAAAAGAATCGGCTGACCATCTGCTGTAATCTGCAGTAACCTAACATCAGAAAACCTAGAAGGTACAAATTTAGACAAAAGGCTATCCAGTTACCCACGACCGACAAACGACCGACACACTAAGAAACACCGGTGGGTTACACTACCACTCGTCACCGTTACTAACAACGACCAGAACGTCGGCAGAGGAAGGGGTTCGGAAAAACAAAAGCTGGCACAACGATCTGCGGTGTTAACAGCCGCACCAAGTGCATGAACTCCGTTAGCAAACCCACCGTATCCTGTGCTGGTTGCCTAATCCATTGACTCATAGCAACCATCAAGGCCCCGATGGTAGCCAGCCTCGACCCCAACCTCCAAATCAACCCGACAACACTAGCACAACACCCGAGCTAAACCAGAAAACAAAACTCAACAGTCCCGCACTCTCGCATCTCTACGCAATTATACCCTAATCATTTCATTAGTTAGTAACCAGTGGTAATGTTCTCCTGTGGATGTTGGACAGCGACTACTGTGGTTAAAGCTGTTTTGTCTCTGATACCATCTTAATCTGTCACGCCCCGGGGGTTTCATTAAGCGAAAGACGACCACTGAAAAGATTTGAATTTGCGTACATTTTGTTTTGAAACCAAACTCCCCCGGTGCGTGCCCAGATCCGCCGCATATACAAATTCACTCTGCGAACGGGCAGAGTCTCCTTTGTATATGCACGGCGTCCTGACTACAACAACCATACAATCATCACTTTAACCACACTAGTTCAACAGTCGAATACATAAAACCATTTTCCATAAGTATTAAAGAGGCCGACTAATTTTGAAAGGATAATCCACAAGTTTTAAAAACGGTGCCCACACGGCACCCAGGTTTTTCAAAACGGTTTTCGAAATCCATAAATCCACAGGGTTTTAAAATGGTGCCCACATGACACCCACATTTTTCAAACAGTTTTCGAAATATTTTCTTTTTCTTTTCTTTTGTAGTTTGAAAGCGGCTAATCGGGAAAAGCAAAACAACCACCGACAAGGATAATAAAAAGACTTTCCAACATCCACATCGACCCCACAAGGGTATCGCAATCCACATAGTAAGCCACTAACAGGTAATGAAATGCGCATAATAAGAAGTAAATGCAGTCTTTGGCCTCGAAGGACGAAAAGTGCTCCTGCCACGGCCTCACCGTCGCCCTAGCTCTCACCCACGAAGGAACCTGTCACAGAGTGGGAAGTCAGCAACACAAGGTATAAAAGATGAAATGCAGAAAGACTGTAACTCAAGCAAACCGTAAGAAAACCAGAGTAACCGCCCTCCTCATTATGCGATCGACGGTATCCCCTCCCCCATGAATAACCTGAACCGAGCACCTGCCCCGACAACCCAGACTGAGCACCAACCTCAAAAAAACCAGACCGAGCACTAACCTCGGAAAAACCAGACCGAGCACCAACCTCGGAAAACCAAACCGAGCACCAACCTCGGAAACCCAAACCGAGCACCTACCTCGGTAAACCACGCCGAGCACCTACCTCGACGGGTCGCACCGCTCACACCTTGGCGCCTCAAACCCCCCACCTACGGGGGCCCCCACTACGTCACCTCGTGGGGTAACGCGGGTCATAGACCACTTTTCCGGAAAAGCACACCCTTTGCGGTGGCCAAACCGCGGGTGCGCGTGCTGCAGCCTCGAGCATCGTAACCAAGTACACAAAACAAAACCAACAATAATGAACCATAGAGATCACCAAAAATTAACACAGTTAGTTGAGCAATTGAAATATATTTACAGTTTTCCAATCCCGACACTAAACCACAGAACGAATACCCACCTCAAACACGAAGGAGAAGACGTGCGGAAGCTCCAACTAGAATACCCTCACCTTGTGCCCGAAAAGCTACAATAAGAATTATTGTTAAAAACATCGTCGCGGTCAAAAACACTCAAAAACGGGGCGAAACGGGCCAAAAACAGAGCTTCTGGACTCTTAGGCTGAAAGCTGGTGCACGGGTCCAGGCGTGGACCGGGTCCACGACGAAAGGCGGCAGCGGCGCAGATCGGGAGCACGCCGCAGCGGTAGACCGCTGCGGCATGGGCCGGGCCGCGCACGGGCAGAAGCGCGCACCGGGTCCACCCCCCCGCGGCTGCGGTGGCGAGCACCGGGTGCACGCCTAGGGTGTGCACCGCGCGGCCTGGGCCGGGCTGGCGCACGCACCCGTGCACCGGGTCCGCATATTCGGGCTGCGGAGGAGTGCACCGGGTGGACGCCGGTCCGGTGGACCGCGAGGCCTGGCGCACGCATCCGTGCGCCGGGTCCGCGCCCCTGGGCCCGGGAGGCGTGCGCCGGGTACACGCCGGGTCCGGTGGACCGCGTGGCCTGAACCTGCCGGATGAACAGTAACTCGACCCTTTTCGGCTCCGGTTGCGACCCCGCGACCACGGCGACTGCGGCGACGACCCCGTGGACACGATAACGGGCGGCGGCGGCCTCCCGTTTAACAACGGCGGCGGCGGCCTCCCGTTTAACAACGGCGGCGGCGGCCTCCCGTTTAACAACTCGTATCGCCCGCGACATCGACAAGAAACCCCCAAAATGGAAAACCGGAAAAACTCAAACCGCTCACCTTGATTCCGCCGGCGGAGGAGGAGGAAAGAGGATCGGCCGCCCTGGCTCTATCGATTCCGCAGAATAGGAGCAGTTCCTTCTTTTCTCTTCCCGTCTCTCCGCCTCGGTCCCTATGCCGTTTCATGAAAAGGGGGAAAAGGGTTTGGGGGTTTTTCCCGCACCCCCGGTCGGGCTTAAACGATACAAAGAGAATTTAAAATTAAACCCTAGTAAACACTCAAAGCTATTCGAAAAAGAACGTGGGGTCCAGATCACCTCGGAAAACGTGCCGATCGCCGGCACGCATTCCGATGCACCCAAACTGATAGTAAACTTCAAAAATTATTTTTGGGAGATCCTGGGGTCGGAATTCAAATCCGATCACGCCACCGTTCACCGTTTTGCGAGCTCTACCACCTAAAAATACCCGCAAACCCCCCTAACAACAAAAAGGATTCAATTAGTACCAAAACAGAAAAATGTGAAGGTCGAGGTGATACAACATAAATAAAATAAACCGATAACATAAATTAGATGAAAAAAGTCTGATCGTAGAAAGATCCCGTCCGATCGCCTCGAAAAGCGTGCCGGCCACTTAGCACGGATTCTGATGCACCACCCAAAGGCAAACGCTTTGACCTCCTTTCCGGGAGATCCGTAAATCGGAATCCGAATCCGATCACTTTGTCGTTCTCCATTTTTCGAGCGCAAACGCAGAAAAATACTCGCGGTCCAGGCCGGTCCATTGCAGAAAACACAGTGAAAAGCTTCCCTAACAACTCCGTCATAAAAAGAAGGTATTCACAGGCATTGGAACGCCATGGCACTACAACACTACCTCGATCTCACTGAACGGTGGCTTCAATCTCAGCTCAGATAGACTCACACTCGGGATCACATGGGCGATAAGGATATTCTTTAGTCCCGGTGTCGCCGCAGGCACCTTCTCAACAATCGCTAGCAAGCGATACGACCACGACTCATCCTCGGTCGTGCTCTAGCATCCTCTAGAAACATACTCCTCTTGACCGGGTCCACGGAGGGTCATTTCCCTCTCTCGAGAATCCATGATAGCATAACATGGGATATCCAATCCCAATCCATCCTCATATCAACATCTCTGAACTGATGAAGGCCTAACAGCTCAATGGATCAAATTCCACAGTCCAATTGCACTGGGCAGGACTGGCAAAACTCATCCATGTGCTATACGTGGTCTGGAACCTGATCCTCACGTGCACAAGACAACAGTCCTAACTCTGGCCCACGCGAAGCTACTCCTGCTCTACAAAACACACTCAAGCGGTGTCGGCATCAACCGTGCTCTAACTTCGACGACCGTAAGGAATCCACACCTGGTAAGACGCGATCCACTATCCTGGCGTCCTCTAATTGGCTGCATAATCTCATCCACAGGATGCCGGTGGCTATCGCTCTATCTGACTCGGCATCACGACCCCATCAGCCTACCGGTAATCGGACGAACCTCTGCATCCTGAAGGGGTAGTGGGGGTGCCGTCGCAAGCGGCAACCCTGAGCACTACTCAGGGACACTCTGCCTGAAAATATCCTGGCTATCCATATAAAAAGCATCGCTCCTTCTGAGGTCACTCTATGGCGATGAATGCGGCCCACCGCAAAAGACACAATCATACCAATACTGCCGTTGGTGTCTCGACTGTCGAGAACCTCCTGGTCTCCGTCTCCTCTGAGACCCATGACCCTAAACTGGAATCATGGCAACCTCGATCCACTCGATTATCCCAAAATCCGACGATGCTGGACGTCTCTCACTGGAGCTGGTCCCTCGCTCTCGATCCCTCTCGAACATGATTACTGAGGCTCGGTCAATCCATCGAGCCTGCACGATCGCTGCATCTACAGTCGGCGCTCGCCGAGAAAGCACAAGGTGATAGACATCTCGATGCAGTCCCCTCTCAAACTCGATCAATCTTCTGAGCCTCATCCTGGCGATATAGGGCACACTGCTCAGCCGTCGCAGACACTCACGAACACAATCCTGAAGAGGTCAACTCCCCTGTTACCGGTATCTCAAATCCTCTTCCAGCTTCTGCTTTACACTGTCGGAAGAAGGCCTCGAACAGCAAAGCACGAAACTCGCTCCAAGTCCTCAGCTACACTCCCGGTGTCTAACGGGACAAACTCGACGTCACCAACTCTCGGCGTCCCTATCCACAAGTGCATCTCCAAATGCACCTGATGCTTCTCCTGGACGAACAATCTTCAAATAACTTTTCCATAGCAGCAATCCAGTTCTCGGCTCCTAAGGCTCCAAACTCGGTCCCGAAATCTGAAGGGGATGGAACTGGATGAAGTACAACAACCGGTCAGCAACTCTCGCTGCTCCTGCACTATCCACAGTGTGATCCGGGTCGAAATCGACGATGTCGCGGCCGGGGGTACTAATGGCGGTACCCCGGGAGATGCTCTCTACTCCGGCATGCGCGTCACACGTTCCATGTTCTCTTCCTGGCGCCGCATCGCCTTAAACATCTGGGCTACCTGGGCCCGTAACTCTCAGACCTTACTCGACTCTGTCCATTCAGCCTCCCGCTGTTCGGGCTCCTCATCCAAGGTCGAACACGCCCTCGCCGCCGCACGGCGTCTCGGAAGCATTGAAAACCACTGCAACAGAACAAACATTAGGACCAAGAACTCTCTCGACCCAATCAAGCGAAAGTCTAGAACATATTACCCATACTAAAGTATTATGTTGTCTGCAGCCAGCATAATCATCTTTAGAGAAATAACATGCAAGATCACTCGCCCCAATCCTCTGGGGGAGGTACAAACTCAATCAGGACTCTCGCTAAAGTCACGTCTCTCACGATAGTCATCCTACTGTCCAACCAATAGCCTAGGGTCACTAAGTCCTCAACGACCTATATTCCTAGGCTCTAATACCACCCTAATCTGTCACGCCACGGGGTCGAAACTGCGACCCTGGGCTCGCCAACAGATCCGCCATCTGTACGGAAACTGCCGCACAGACGAAGCATCTACCCTGCAAGTCAGATCTAAAGCTAAAAAAAATGTATCAGAGCTGAAATAGAACTAAAACCCAAAAGCTATAGAAATCACTAAACATCTGAATAAATACAATAATCCTCAAAACAAGTCTCTCAACTATGATAATACAAGTACAATCCTCACAGAATGTCCAGTACAAAAGTGAAAACATAAAAATATACCGAATACATCTATCTCAGACTCTCAATGCTGGTAAGGAACTAATCGGCCACGTCCTCACCTCGATCTGCTGTCTCCGCGCGAACCAAGCCGGAACAGCTACCCCAAGAACCTGTCACCGCAGCGGGTGTGAGATCTACTGCAGGAGGTAGATCTCAGTGGGTACCGTCACCAATATCCACGGTATGCCCACTAAGTCTACTGGAGGCAAACAGATAGATATGCAAATAGATAGATAGGAAAGCTGAATGAAACTACGCTAATATGTCATAATCATCAAGCCCAAGGAAACTGTACTAAAGACATGCTATGCATACCCTCGCTACTGCTAAAATGCCTCAGTAACAATGCTCAAAGGAAAGAAACCCATCTAAGAACATAATATATAACCACCCGCTCATATCACCCAATCTCAATGACTGCCACATCGGGTCCAGTCAAGCCTGCGCCCCCTAGTGTATCAAATAGGGCCCCTAGTGTATCAACTAGGGTGTCCAATCGGACTATCTCAATCTCAAAGCGAACTCTAGTGTATCAACTAGTCGTATCAACAACACGCACCCGGGGCGTAGCTCGGGGGGAGCGACCCCACCGAACTCAAGTATCTCATCAGTCTCAACCGTCTCATAAGCGGCACATGCAGGCTATGATCCACGATCAAACAGATCGGAAACTCAAATGCTCAACAGCTCAACTCAGTCGGAAAAAGAAACCACGACTCAATCGGGAAATGCCCAAATCCTCACATAATCTGTCGGAGAACTCTCTATGACTCAATCTGATAATGCACAACCCATGGCGAAGTCGGGAAACCTCCACGACTAAATCAGAAATACGACCCATGATCTAGAATGAACCCAACAATCCCAACTAGGAAATGCAACTCTCAAGACACTAGAAACTCAACACACAATGCACTAAAATCCGCTCGGCCCTATGGCACGAGCATACATGCAATCTGAACCAACTCAACCCCTCTGGGTGATCTCACAGTTTTAGAAACATTTTTCAAAGCCTGGTTTTCATTAAACATGTCCAACGATTTTTAAAACGGTTCAGATGCCAATCCAATGCAAAATAATCATGCAGTCTAGTGTCAAGACACCTCTAGATCATGCTAAAAATATCAGGGGCTCAGGAAAGTATTTCTACAATTTTCTAGGCAACTATCAGATTTATAAAGCATAAAACAGATAAACTAAACATGATCAACATGCTTACAGAAGCTTTAGAGGGCATTCCATATATTTCGGAGAAATTCCAACCCACCTGGAATGCTTTTCGCAGGCAACCGCTGAAGTCGGGGAAGCGCCGAACCTTCTAACTGAAGAAAATCCGAAAATCGCGCCGCGCGCGCGCACCCTGCCGCGAATCACGGAAAAAATCCTCGGAAGCTGAAATAATTCCCCCAAGTCCTCACAAAATCCTGTGCGCAATTGGCTCACCCACTGCCTACTCGCAGTGCACACAAAGGCTCCGCACACCACAAACAGAGTGTTCACAACATACAACAAGTCCACCATCAGCTTACAGCCACCCAAGGCACCAACCTTAAGCATCATCAAACTCAAAATCCGGTAATCTGCAAAATTCCCAAAAGTTTGGAATTAAACCAAAAACTCACCTCTGATGGTGCTTCCACGCGCCGGCTCCAACTGCTCGTGCGGCACCAAGCTCACTGCGCGCTCTGCAGCTGCTGCTCCAAAACTCAAAAAAAATTGCAGCAAAACCATCAATAACGGCTAACACAAAAATCACACACACGCACAGGGCAAAAACCAGCCTCGCCGCTCGCTCGCCGCTCGCTCGCAGCAGCCGCACGCGCCGCTGCCGCTGACCGCGCGGCGCCCGCGTGCTGCTGCCAGCCGCTGCCGCTGACCGCGCAGCGCCCGCGCGCTGCTGCCAGCCGCTGCCTGTGCGGCGCTGCCGCCGCTTGCTGCGCGGCGCCGCTGCAGCTGCCGCCCTGGGCCCACTGCGCGGCGCATGTGCCCGCCGCGCGGCGGCCCAACCCGCCACGCGCGCCCCCCGCGCGCTTGCTGTGCGCCCGCGCGCGCATCTGCGCGCAGCGCCTATCGGCTCCCCTGCTGCTTGCTGCCAGCCAACACAAATTCAAACTCCAATCCAAGCCATTCCATACAGGAAAACACAAAGAAAAATCCAAACCGAGCTCTCTCCAAAAAAAAACTGCAACGTACATCGCCGAGCTCGATGCGTGCGCGCTCCGCTCGCTCCATGCGGCCTCTAGCAGAAAGTTCCCACTATCAATTCTCATCCATGTCCTCACCTTTCCTTCTTTTTCCTCTTCTCTTTTCTTCTTCTTCTTCTCTTTCTTCTTCTTCCAATCTTTCCTCTGTTTTCTCATTTTTCCTCTGTTTCCTTGTTGAGGAAGATGGTGAGGTGGCAGGCTCTTAATTAAGGGTGGTTGCTAATTAATGCGGCAGGTGAGAGCAGCTTGGCACAGGGGAAAAGACCATTAAGCCCTCCTAAAAAAAATCTCATCCCACAATTCTCTTCATTTCCCATTTCCTTTTCTTTCTCTAATTCCTTCACAGGCAACACTAATAATTAATTAAATAATTAATTAATCCAAATTAAGGCAACTCCAACTCACTTTTTGCCCTCGGGGCCTCCGCACCAGTCCGGAACCTCCCGAACTCCGCTGTAATATGAAAATACACATGTCCAAAGCTTTCCCCACTCAAAAAGCTCAACCGTAGAGTCGATGTGCTCAATCCAAAAACCGGCTCCCAAAATTGCCAACTCCAACACACTTTTTGCCTTCGGGGCCTCCGCATCAATCCGGAACCTCCCGAACTCCGCTGGAATGTGAAAATACACATGTTCCAACCAATTCCCAATTTTTCTGCATAAAATAGTGGAGTCGCGGCTCTAACAAACCAGTCCTCTAACGGTGCACAATGCCCGAAAAAACTCCGATTCTAGCTGGGGCTTCCACGCCGATCTGACTCAACCCGAACTCATCTGTAAACATATATGGAACACGTCCGAGGCGATTTCTCCGCACCACGCCCTCTTGCGAGGTCGGTACGCTCTACAAAGTCCCGGTACTCTACACCAACCCAGAGCTACACCACCACAACCTTCTCGAAAGAGCTAACTGGCACCATCCCGTGTCAAAAAGCTAAACCCCCAATAAAAAGTCGCCACTTACGCACACTCGTGCGAAGCGAGACATGGCCTCTCTAACCGAAATCGAGCCCAAACGAACGATATTTACTAGCCCCGGTGGTCTCCTTTTTAACCCAAAGGAGCACCAAAAACCCCACCACGACGATTACTACAACCATCGCAGTGACCACAGTAAAAAGCCGAACTATGGGTAACAACCGTAGGGGAAGAATCCTCATTCCCACCCATACCTTGTCCAAGATGCAAAAGAATCGGCCGACTATCTGCTGTAACCTAAAACCAGCAGACCTAGAAGGTACAAATTTAGACAAGAGGCTACCCTGTTACTCACGACCGACAAAACGGCCGACACACTAACAAACACCGGCGGATTACACTACCACCAGTCACCATTAGTAACGACGACCAGAACGTCGGCAGAGGAAGGGGTTCGGAAAAACAAAAGCCGGCGTAACGGTCTGCTGTGTTAACAGCCGTACCAAGTGCATGAACATCGTCCGCAGGCCCACCGTGTCCTGTGCTGGTTGCTTAATCCATTGATTCCCAACAACCATCAAGACCCCGGTGGCAGCCGGCCTCGACCCCAGCCTCCAAAACAACACGACTACCCAAGCACAACAACCGAACTAAGCTGAGAAACAATACTCAGCAGTCCCGCACTCTCGCATCTCTACGCACCTATACCCTGATCATTTCATTAGCTAGTAGCTAGTGGTAATATACTTCTGTGGATGTTGAACAGCGATTACTGTGGTTAAAGTTGTTTTTCTTTGATACCTTCTTAATCTGTCACGCCCCGGGGGTTTAAACACGTGGAAGAATAGCCACCGAAAGCTCCCAAATTTGCTTTTTTTTTTTTTTTTTGAAACCGATCTCCCCCGGTGCGTGCCCAGACCCGCCGCATATACAAATTCACTCTACAAACGGGCAGAGTCTCCTTTGTATATGCACAGCGTCTTGACTACAATATCCATACAATCATCACTTTAACCACACTAGTTCAACAGTCGAGTGCATACAACCATTTTTCCATAAGTAATAAATAGGCCGACTAACTTTGAAAGGATAAAACCACAGGGTTCTAAAAACGGTGCCCACACGACACCCCGGTTTTTCAAAGCCGTTTCGAAATCCATAAATACACAGAGTTTTGAAAACGGTGCCCACTCGACACCTATGTTTTGCAAAACTATTTCGAAATCCATAAATCCATAGAGTTTTGAAAACGGTGCCCACTCGACACCAATGTTTTTCAAATCATTTTCGCAATGTTTTCTTTTCTTTTCTTTTTAGTTTGAAAACGGCCAACTATCAGATAGTAACTAAACATTCATCCACAGAGTACTGTAATAATCCCAACATCCACGTTAACCCCACAAAAGTAACATACCCACACAGCTACTAACAGGTAATAAAATGGGCATAAGGAGAAGTAACCAAAGTCTTTGGCCTTGAAAGGCCAAAAGATCTCTCGTGCGGCCTCACCGTCGCCCTAGCTCTCACCCCTGGACGAACCTTTCACGGAGGGGGAAATCAGCGACACATGATATAAAGTACGAAATGCAAGATGGGATATAACTAAAGCAAACCGTAATGAAACCTGAGCAACCGCCCTCATCATCGTGCAATCGACAGTAAAACCCCCTCCCCCTGCACAATCTAAACCGAGCACATGCCCCGGCAACCACACCGAGCACCTACCTCGGCAACAACACCGAGCACCTACCTCGGCAACCACACCGAGCACCTACCTCAGCAACCACACTGAGCACCTACCTCGGCAAACCGCACCGAGAACCTGCCTCGGCACCACACCGCTCACACCCCCCACCTACGGGGGCCCCCATTACGTCACCAACACGTGGGGTACACGGGTCAATGTACCACTTTTCTGGAAAAGCACACCCTCGCGGTGGCTAAACCGCTGGTGTGCGTGTAGCAATCTCGAGCCTCGACCGAGCACCAACCTCGGCAAACCAGACCGAGCACCTGCCTCGGCAATCACCCAGAACATGATGTATCATCGAGCACCGCGACCCTTAGTCGCCATAAATATAATGATAATAAAAACATAAGCTTATACAGGGGTTAACGATACTTTGACATGTCCATACTTTACACTTACCAATTAACCTCGTTTCCTGACTCAAGAACTGTCGAAAGAGGAACCCACCTTCCGACTTCCGAATGGTCGCATCGATCACCGTCCCCATCGCTAGTATGCTCCGAACAACCCTACCGTTTTTCGGAGAGGGCGAACTGCTCGTCTAGTCTCCCACCGCGACATTCGATAATCTGGAGGTCCACGTCACCCCCCGTACCCCTTAACATGATAAACATAACAATAATGAAATTGCGCATGAAGAGGTTCTAAGGGTGTACCCACCTCGAAGCAAGTCGAACGAAACACCTGGGACGTCCCGCGCCCTCGAACGACAATCGGACCTGAAAGGAAGTCCCCAGAGAGTACAAATCAATAACCATCCAATTTTCCTTGAAAAAGCGTGTTTAACCCGAATCGCCGACAAACCGACCATTTTGCCGATTCACGGGTCGTAAAGCAAAGCTCTGTACAATGAAGGCCATCGGATCCCGAACGAAAGGTTCAGAGATCTAGTGCACGCTGTCCACCGCAGCCTACTAGGCTACAATTATGTTTAGACCCCCGGACTTTACTAAAATTACACTTTTATTCATATAAAACTCACTAATTAACCCACAACTTTCAAACCGGGAATCTTTAAACCAAAATATTTTACCCGTAACTAGATCTTAACGTGCTGGACCCCGTGCTCACAGTCTCGGATCAATTTGAGCAATGGAGTTACAATTTAGCCCATGAAGTCATCTTTGCAATCGTGTCCCTATGGTTCTCTAACTTTGCATAAATACACCCGATTAACCACTATTTTGACTCGATCTCCCAATCCGGGATGTTTTAGACTATGCCGTAAATTACAGTAGATCGATCTCGATGCAAGCTAACCCGTGCTCACTGGTTTGAGTGGACACGAAGCCCGAAAACACAATCGGGTCCATAAAAGCTGATCAACTAGATATTAGATTACTACACTTAGCTAACTACCTGTTCTTTATGGAAATTAGAGTGAGCATCATTCTTAATAGGATCTATAGAGTCCAGGGCTCACCTTCGGAGAGTCGCAGACCAGTCGGAGAGATGGCCGGAGCAAGGTGACCGAGGTTGCAACCTTCCAAAGGCTCGGTTTGGCCGAGGCTTAGTCAAGTCGGGTTCAAGCCTGAAGCAGAGGCAAGCAACAGCAAGAGGACACTCACAGAGGTGGCTCGGTCACTTCCCGACCCAGCTCCGGCGGCCCTGTGCGGTGGTTGGTCGCAAAATCCAACCTTGCGGCCACTTGGGAGCATCCATGGAGGGTTAGGTTCTGGCCAATGAGGACCACATGTAAATACATGGGAAGTTTATAGATGACTTCTGGAGCCTACCTGGGTGGTCGGCCGGCGACTAAAGGCGGCGGCGACGGCAGGCGGTGGAGCTCGGGCTAGCTTCCTGGTGCAACTACAGAGGTAAGCAACCCCACGTCAAAATCCTCATGCAACATCATGAGGAACCTTTAAACGGCCAAACAAACTTACCTGAGTCACTGGACGGCGACTGGGAGCGGCGGCGATGGCCGGCGGCGATGGCCGGCGGCGAAGCTCGACCAAGCTCGGAGAGCTCTAATGGCGGATTCCGAACCGTGGCTCTTGAGTCCTAGCAACTTACACCAACCCACTCACCTCGATGCCGTGGAGCTTGCTGAGGTGATGGCCGGCGACTTGGGTGAGCGGCGGCGCCGGGCGGCGAGGTTCGGCCAAGACAAGATTTTGCCCGGTTCTAGGGCACGCCCGAGCGTCGCGGATCCTCAACGGATCACTCTCAAACTTGGAGGAGATCTTGCAGTCGACCCGAGGAAGAGTTCCTACGTGTCTGATCACGTTTCCAACGGCTAGATGAAGCTCGGGAACAGATCTGGCATAAAACTACGTTTCCGGCGATCTTCTCCCACCCGCCGGCCACAGGAGCACGGCACCGCCTCCAACTTCACAGAGAGAGTGCTCTCGATGTCAGAAGGAGACTGCAAGGGTTTTTGAAGCAACAAAGATGAATAAGTGGCATGAACTCACCTCGTCGGAAAAGAGGAAGAAGAAGAGATCCTCCACCGGCGGCGCACGACGGAGCAGGGCGTCGGGAACACCTCGGCTGGATCTCTCAAGCACGGAGGAGGTCCCAGAAGAGGTCTAGTGAATTATGGAGTCCTCTCGTTGCTTCCTACTCCAACCCTACCGAGATCAAGGCTTCCTCTTGATCCCTCTCTTTTTCCGGCGAAGGGAGGCGGCGGCCGGCGGCGTAACCGACGAGGAGAGAGCAGAGGGACACGAAGGGGTTGGTGGATGCGGCTGGGTGCTAGGGTTCTGGGCTCTACGGTTTCAAAGGAACCCTAATACTATATATATACAAATGCAACAAAATGCATTTAGCTCCCTCTACTCACAATATTTAGAGCCAAGTCCTTCATAGTGTTTCAAATTCGCAATCAGGTCCCTCTCCAAGAATTTGCACAAAAATCGGAGCATAAAATATAAGGGTCTTTATGTAATTTTCTGTATTTTTGCGATTTTTCACGTTTTTCGAGGTATTCGAGTCGCCAAACGGAAAAACGAACTTCACCACGACGTCCGGCTCGACGAAACCTATAAAGTAGTGATTTTGGTTTGTCGCATTCGATCCCCTATAATTTTAAAATCCATAAAATACTATAGTTTATACAGTTTGGCACGCTTTACGATGCTTTAGGTTCGTTAAACACAAAATTCGTCGGCGCCACTGCGCTCAGATTGACGACGCCATTTGAATCGACTACCTGGATCGTCATATTCGGACCCCAGACAATCGATCGGGCGACGTTGGCCAACGCGGGAATTAAATCAGGGTGTTACTATTCAAATCACTATTCACTTAAGTCGCGGGTCCCACTAGTTTTCTTGCTGATTTCAGGACGATCCGACCGTCGGATCAACAAACGGTCTATACCATTTTCACTCGATTCGATTAGACGGTCGCACTGGAGATTTCAGATTTTCGAGATCAGACTTAGATCGGAAAGGCGAAAATAGTGCCTCGGAAACTATGCAATTCGCGCACCGATACGCAAATCACTAAGGTTTAGATTTGTTCACACGCATTCACACTTGGATTTCTCGAGTATTACATTCTTGATTAGGTTGTACATATGGAGGAGATTTGTGGATACTGTCCAGTGCAGTTGAGGCTGTAGGTTATACAGGCAGGCTTGCTAGTTCTGCGATAGCCCTAGGACTTTGACCTTCTGCGAGCCGGACAGAAGGAGTTGGTTACAGAGGCAGCCAGAGTACGTTGTATGCAGTGACAGTTTCATCAGCAAGGGTGAGGCAGAGGATGAGCCGAGGTTGTATTGCCTTTTTAGCGACGGTGATAGAGGTGCCTTCGGAGGCACCGGGACTCAAGGGTATTTCTATTGTCCGTTAGTTTTCGGGTGTGATTCCACCTGAGTTGACGATGATGACGCCGGATAAGAAGATTGAGTTTGTGATTAACGTGGTTCTGGGAGCCATGCCGATCTCAAGGGCACCTTATTGGATGTTACCGGTGCAGTTGAGAGCTGATGGTATAGTTATAGAGTTGATGGATAGAGGTTATGAGACCTAGCATTTTACATAGTGGAGGAGACGATGGATCTTTCGTCCTATCAGCAGAGGTTGATTTGTAGTGACGCCCCCTTAGTGGCTTGGATGTGTGCAGATGTTTTGGGCTGGAGTACAGTGTAGAGCTTGAGCAATGTTTGCGCTGCAGGCGCTATTACTAGAGCAGATGAGATGGCTAGGGTTAGAGATTTTGCCCTAGAGTGATCTCTTTCAGATGGTAGTCTTTGGTTGAGCAAACCACAATGATGGACGAGATCAGAGTGAGTGCCGCAGCAGGAACAACTTCAACCCTTCTCTCTCTCTTTCACTCTCTTATGTCGTGGCTTCGCGAACGGGCCGAAAACACCGAAAGACGGTTCCAGAAATGGAAACAGTGTCGGAACTTATTCTCGTTTGATCGGGGTGAAGGCACCGGCCTTTCGAAATTTTTGGACTTTTTCACTGTTTTCGACGGTTTTCCTGATGTTGGACTCCTTTCTTTCATGGATGGTTGTGTGGGTGTATTTTGGGTCTGTTTGCATGAGTTGGTATTCAGGATGAGTTGGTATTGGAGGTGAGGTTTTAGTGTATCTTGGACCAGTGGTTTTCTGGATTGCTCTTTTTCCCCCCGTGACTTGTAGGAGTCCTGGATGTTTTCCACGTCTCAGTTCCGAGGTGATATATTTTGGATCCCCCGCCAGTGATAGACTCGCTCTACTTGAGACCAGTGAGTGTCTGTAGCGCGAGGGACGCCTGTTGCGAATTCTGGCTTGAGAGATGAGGGAATTGAGCAACTAGGCTATGCCGTACAAGTTGATGAGGAGGAGTAATCACGGGGAGCGAGTGGTGATTTGAGAGCTGGTGACGGTGGTGATAGATACTTGCCCTTCTAATTTGGGACTCCTTTTTGGGCTATGCTAGTTTCGGGTATGAAACTTTCTTTAGTGGGGGAGGATGTGAAGACCCGAATCCCCCCGGATGTTTTTCAATGTGATCAGCGACTTCAGGATGCTTAGTTTGTGTGATGGAGGTGTTTGTGCGCGAATCAGATTTAAGGAATGGACCCCGCGCGAAAAATAGATCAAGTCTGCCTTTCGGATGCCTTCGTCAAAAAATAGAAGTGGTTTCTCAAAAAACGGACACCGGATTTGGATTCGGCACGAAAAAACAATCAAAATTGGCTATTTGGATGTATTTTTCTGAGCCCGGGCGCCCGAAAATGGACAACCGGAAATTTATAGTGTATTCTAATGCACAGGGGGAGCCGTGGACCGGGGGGAAGCCACGTGGGGGCTTGTGAGTGGGCCGGCGTAGCAGGCGCGGTCCACGGAGTCCACGCGGGCAGGTGGGGCAGGTGGGCGTGGCAGGTGGGGGGTCGGCGCACGTGGCGGGAGCGCCGCCATGTGGCGGCGCGTGGTTGGCGGGAGCCAACCACCCGCGCCTGCAGTCGGGGCACGCGGCGGGGATAAGCCCTGTATTATTTGTGGAGGAGCGCATCCAGTGACGGCCTGTTGTTCACAGTGGCATGATCACTGTTTCAAGTGCGGGAAACAGGGGCATTTCAGATCAGGGTGCCCATTGGGTCAGGATTTTTCATCTTCAACAGCATCGACACCACCACCGTAGCGACAAGGCCATGGGAGGCCATGCACAGGGCAGGGAAGACGCCCTCAGACCCCTCGACGGGAGGAGAGGGTACCACAGCCACAGGGACAGCAGCCACAAGCAGGAGGGAGGATCTACTCCATGGCACCTTCAGGTACGGAGCCACCGGCGGATGTGGTTGCAGGTATGACTACTATTTTTGGCAATCGTGCTAGGACACATTTCGATACCGGTGCATCCTATCATATATTTCTCATACCTTTGCCCGTTCTCATGCGTTGGAGGAAAGGGCCCTTCCTTGTGTTTTATCTGTGTTGACTCCAGGGCCTCATTTGGAGGCCAATACTTTCGTACATTCGAGCCCGGTGGTTTTGGGCGACCGTGTGTATCCGATTGATCTTGTGGTTATCCCGATTCGAGAGTTTGATGTGGTTTTGGGTATGAATTGGTTGACTCATCACTTTGCGGTCATTGATTGTGAAAGAAGGGAGGTGCGGTTGCAAGAACCTGGACACCCCGGACTTGTTTTCCAGGCGTGCAAGAGCACGTACTTTGCAATTGTCATCTCAGCTTTGCGGGCAAGAAATTTGATTCAGGGTGGTTATTCGGCATATTTGGCTTCAGTGGATTTGATCACACGACCTACACCGTCAGCATTGGATATACCCGCCGTGCCGCTTACAGCCGTGCGGGGAAAGGACCCGCGCGCGGCAGCAAGCGCCGCACGCGCCCGCGCGGGGAAGGTACCCGCGCGGGGCTGCTTGCGCTGCGCCTCCGCCGTGCGCTGCGCCTCGCTGCCGCCGTGTGGACAGGGCGCGCGCCGCTGAAAGATCCGCGCGGGGCCGCCGCGCCGCATGCGCCCGCGCGGGGGAGGTGCCCGCGCGGGGCTGCTTGAGCTGCGCCGCCGCCGCGCGCTGCGCCTCACTGCCATCACGCGGACAGGGCGCGCGCTACCCGCACGCCGTTGAAGGATCCGCGCGAGGCTGCTGCGCTGCACGCGCCCGCGCGGGGGATGGTGCCCGCGCGAGGCTGCTTGCGCTGCGCCGCCGCCGCGCGGACAGGGTGCGCGCTACACGCGCGCCGCTGAAGGATCGGTGTGGGGCTGCCGCGCCGCACGCACCGCGCGGGGGAGGTGGCCGCGCGGGACTGCGTGCGCTGCGCCAACACTGCGCACTGCGCCTCGCTGCCGCCGCGCGGACAAGGCGCGCGCTACCTGCGCGCCGCTGATGGATCCGCGCGGGGCTGCTGCCTGCGCCGCGCCGCTTGCGCCGCGCGGGGCTGCTGTACGCGCCGCATGGGGCTGCTGTACGCGCCGCGCCGCCCGTGCCACGCGAACCTGCCTTGCCGTACTGCTGTTTGAACCGCGACAGGTTGGTTTCCCTTCGTCGCTAATTTTCTGGGCGCGCGTCTTGTGACTTGAATTTCGTGGTGCGTCTTTCGTGTGCCGTCTGTCTATTTCCGGACAGCGGACGGATCCACAGTTTTCGCAAGGCAAGGCTCAGTTTTATTGTTGTGTTCTTGGGACTTTCTTAGGTCCGAAAGTCGTGCGAGGACGTGGGGCGGTTTCTGGCGGTTCGGTCGACGTGTTTCGAGGTGGGTACCCTCATCTGTGGAAGGGGATGCTGCTAGATGGCTCCCCTCTGGTGTTTTCTCTTGATTGTCATTCCTTTAAATATTGGTAAATCTTTAATAATTGAGTTTGGTAAGACTGGTTGAATGATGCTTATGCTACATCGGAGCGACTGTGAGTCACAGGAGGTTTACAGCACTTGTTCGACGACATGCTCACGGCGCTTGCACGCACACCAGTGGTTTGGCCACCGAGTTGGTGTACTTTTCCGGAAAGGTCGTCTAATATGACCCGTGAACCCCACGAGGTGACGTTGGTTGGGGCCCCTTGCGGCTATTTGCGGTGCTGCACTTGTGCAATGGGGGGCTAAAATGCACCAAGGTGAGAGCGGGATTATTCTTTTTGCCTGAGGTCCCCCGACCGACATGGCGGTGTTGTGCTGTGGTTCTCGACGAGGTACGATGAGTAGCAGCATGGGATTGTGGATGTTCCGGGTTATGGTTCGGTTTATTATTATCATCTTTTGATCAGCTTCTTTCTTACATCTGTTAGTAGTCTTACTTATTTTTCTTGTCACTGACTCCCACTATGTGACAGGTTCGATCAGGGGTGGGGTCCGGGACGGCGATGAGGTTGCAACTAGAGAGTATTAGCCAATCTTCTGGCTAGTGATACTTTTCCTTCACTTTATTTGCTTATTTCAGTTGGTTAGTTTTCTTCGCATGTGATTTTAGTTATTGTGGATATTGTGGATGTTGAGATGGATTTATGACTTGTGTTGGATAGCTATATGGTAGGACTTTTTATTACGTTTTCCGAATGCGGTTTTCGAAAATAAAAGGGATTGCGAAAACTATTTCAAAATCGGGTGTCGCCTAGGCACAATCTTTAAAACCCGTGGTTTTATCCTTTCAATTATTTTATCGTGCTAAATAAACATTGTTTTACTACTTAAGCATTTTTTACCTTACTCATCGATTGTTGTGGTTAAAGTATGGCCGTGATAGCTACGCTGTACATACGCAAGTGAGACTCTGTCCGTTGTACAGAGAGAACTGGTGTATGTGGCGGGTCTGTCCACGTGCTTCACGGGAGCCTTTTGAAAAAAAAAATGTACTGTTTTTCGCTGTTTATCTACTCCCAGGGCGTGACAATCTTAGACCGGACTTGGTAGAGGAAACAGAGGCAAATGTCCCTTTAATTAGGCAGCGGTTGCTAACCGCACAAAGCCGTCAAAAGAGTTATGCGGACCAGAGGTGACGAGACTTGGAGTTCCAAGTCGGGGAGCATGTGTTGCTCAAGGTATCACCGTCCCGGGGAATCCGGCGGTTCGGTTTGCGTGGCAAGCTGAGCCCGTGATTCGTGGGACCGTATGAAATCTTTGAGCGGATTGGTCTGGTAGCTTACCGTTTAGCCTTGCCACCTAGTCTTGAGAGGGTACATGATGTATTTCATGTAACGATGCTTCGGAAGTATGCGCTTGACCCTTCACATGTGATTGATGTTTCTTCGGTGGAACTACAAGAGGATTTGAGTTTTGAAGAAACACCGGTGCAGATTTTGGCATGGGAAGAGAAGAAGTTGCGTAAGAGGTCCATACCTTACGTGAAAGTTAAATAGAGCAACCATGAAGAAAGGGAAGCCACGTGGGAACTAGAATCAATGATGAGAGAATGTTATCCGGATTTGTTCGCTGTGGATTTAAGTTAAGTGTTGGGGACGAAACTTCTTTAAAGGAGGGAGTGATGTAGTGTCCACGGTTTTCGTTCGGTATCACTTTCGGTATTCATGGTATTTTTCTTTGTATTTTCGTTATGTCTTTTTGTTCGGATTTGTATTCCATGGTGTAGGGCTCGAAAAATGGAAAATGGTGGTGCGCGATCGGCTCTAAATTCCGGTAAGCGGAACTCCCGATATGATTTTTCTAAGTTTAATATAAAAGAGATGTTTAGAACACTCATTTCGGCTTTTGGGTGCTTTAAAATCTGTGCCAACTGTAGGTTTTTAAAGGATCCACAAGGATCTAAATAGGTACTATCAAACAACTAGAGGGGGGTGAATAGGTGTAATACTTAAAAACTCAATCTCAGTGCAAAATAAAAACCAATGCGGAAAATAAAAACAGCACACCGAGATTTACGTGGAAACTCCAATCCAGGAGAAAAACCACGGGACCAACACGCAATAACAATCCACTAAGAATAGAAGAATAACAAGGTGATTACCGACTCCACGGACTCAACCCCTCCTTCAGCTTCTTCGGACCTTGCGCTGACCGGTTGGATATCCACGCAATAACAATCCCTAAGAAAAGAAGAATAACAAGGTGATTACCGTCTCCACGGATTTAACCCCTCCTTCAATTTCTTGGACCTCGCGCTCCACCGATTTCGCACGCCCACTGCACACGTTCGAATCCACGAACGCCACTCGAATCCATGAGCACACGTTTCGAATCCACGAAACGCCTTTAGCACACCGAATCCACGATGCCACGTCGAATCCACGACGCAAACTCAGTCGATAAGAATATTGACTTCGATGGTGATCCTTTGCTTAGATTCTCATTGAGGAACCGTAGAAGAAATTTGTAAGCAAAGATTAGATCAATTCGACAAAAGATATGTTCTTGAAAGAACCTTCGAATTGACCTAAAAGAGGCGAAAGAGAAGAACGGTAAAAACCAGCCTCTAGGGTTTCTCTCGAGTGTTTCTGAATTGATCGGTATTAGTCACCCTCGTTGGGAAACCCTAAGTATCTATTTATAACCCTTGGAAAAAGATAAAAGTCGGTTTAGTAAATTTATCCCGATAGGGCATTGTGTACCGGTACCAAATATCGTGTTCCGGTACGCAATGGTGCAAAACACAGATTTTTCTATTGTGTTCCGGTACGCGAGTCCGTGTTCCGGCACGCAATGCAATTTACAGAAAATTCTGTGTCGGGTTAGAGGAACTTCAAGTGTGGTTCCGGTACGCAATGTAAAAACTAATTTTTCCAAGATAAACTTTATCCAAAACAAACCAAGTACCGGAATCCAAACTTAAAACAAGTTGTTAGTTAAAACCAAGTTCCTAAACCCAAGTCTAAACCAAGTTTCAATAACTTCCTGATTCCAATGATTATAAATGAACTTAAATCACCATGGTTTAATTAACCATACCTGAGTGTTATCTTGAGCTTATGTTGAATCTTCAAAGAGTCTTCGAAGGCTGATTTGACAATTTGATCCCTTTAAGACTCCGACTCAACACACTGACATGACTCACGAAATGTGTTACAGAATTTGAGTTGGCGTAGTTTCGTGAAAGTCTCAAGTCTTGAAGATTGAAGGTGAAGAAAGTTGGATCATTTAACTCAATCTCAAGAAAGAAGAATTCAAAAGGATCAGGTATGTTTTAGTAAAGATTTTGTGTGATCCGAATACTTCTTGTAGTGTAGAAACACTTGGAAGAATCTTTCATTGCATAAAAATCAAAAACTGGACTTGGGACATGTTCAGGATCCGGATCAGGTTGTTCGATCCGGATCCCGAAGGTGGTTCGTTCATACACCAGTTCAATCCGGATCATAGTCTCTTGATCCGGATCCCGAACAGTGAGTTTACCATTTTCCTTGAACGATCCGGATCATGCTTCGCAATCCGGATCCCGAACGTTGATGTTTGGTAAACTGTATGAACGATCCGGATCATGCACTTCGATCCGGATCCCGAACCTTCATTTTTCTGGAACTGGCTGTCTCGTTACGACGATCCGGATCACAGCTAGTCCGATCCGGATCGCCGTCCGTAAAATTTCCAAAAATGTTAGGTTTTTGATTCTTATCTCCTTCCTAGGGTTTCTAACCTATAAATAGACCCTATGACTCTTTTTTTTAGGGTCAATCCACATAGCCGTCATTTTCATATATCATTTCATACGGCTATAGATCCACATATAGAGAAGAAAGGAAATCATTAGAGAATACTCTATGTTTCTTCATCTATATTGATTAGTTTGATTCTAGGTTTTCATACTCACATCTTGAGTTGAATCAAACTAATGAATACTTAGATGGTATTTCCGATCTATCTTTGATCTAAGTATTCGGCGGATCATCACCACCCAAAACAACGATTTACCCCAAAAATCGGCGCGTGGATTCGCGTGTCCTTGTGGATTCAAGGTTCAACCGCTCTCGTGGATTCGGAGCGAGGCACGTTCGTGGATTCGAAGGGTGCTATTGGGTGAAGACCGTGGATTCGGTCGGACGTCGTGGATTCGACGTTGGACGCCGTGGATTCGGCGTTGGGCGCAGATCGTGGATTCGAGAAGCGTCGCGGAGCGAGCGGAGAAGATCCTCTAGGAGCGTATGGAAAAGGTTGAGTCGTAAGTGTGTACGATAAATCACCTTGTACGTGTTTTAATTCTAGTGGATTTCTGCCGTGTTATCGGTCCCGTGGTTTTTTACACCGGTGATGGAGTTTTCCACGTAAAAATCTTGCGTATTATTTTTATTTCCGCATTGGGTTTTTATCGCAACGATTTTTTTGAGTGTTTATGCGTTTACACCTATTCACCCCCCTCTAGGTGTTTTTTCCCCTATTTAGATCCGTATTACATATAACCCAACAAGTGGTATCAGAGCGGGAATAGGGTTGTAAACAATGGTTGAAGGTGGAAACATCAACCGACCCCCGTTCTTCGATGGAACAAATTATGCGTACTGGAAAGTACGGATGAAAGCCTTTTTAATTTCCATCGACGAACGGGTGTGGCA
This sequence comes from Tillandsia leiboldiana, assembly GCA_029204045.2. Taxonomy (NCBI): domain Eukaryota; kingdom Viridiplantae; phylum Streptophyta; class Magnoliopsida; order Poales; family Bromeliaceae; genus Tillandsia; species Tillandsia leiboldiana. The sequence continues at coordinate 33,485,768 of CM055063.1, forward strand.
ATCGATTGAATTAGGATGGACTAATCCAACTGAATTTATTGGTGATGTTCGCACCTTAAAACCTAGGTCGAAATGGACCAAGGAAGAGTTAGATTCATCTTCTTACAATGGCAAGGGAATTAATGCTATCTTTAATGCCTTATCTCAAACTGAATTCTCTCGCGTCTCGGCATGTGAGACTGCGAAAGTAATCTGGGATGTTCTTCAGGTTACACATGAGGGAACTAACCTCATGAAGATTCAGAAACTGCAAATGCTTACGAGCAAGTTTGACTCTATCTTAATGGCAGAAAATGAATCTTTCACGGACTACTATACACGATTGCAAGACATCGTAAACTCATGTGCTAATCTGGGAGAGAAGATTCCAGAATTTAAGATTGTGAGAAAAATCTTAAGAACTCTTCCTGAACGATTTCGCCCAAAGGTTACTGCCATTGAAACTATTAAACACCCGGACGAAATACGTGTAGAAGAATTAGTTGGTTCATTGCAAACTTATGAAATGACATTTACTACTAACAATTCTTCTGGAAAGGCATCCACTTCAGGTTATGCGTTGAAAACAACTAAGGAAGAAGACGCGGATACGTCCTCCTCAGACGATGACGAGAACCTTTCTATGGAGGAATTTGAGAAGCAGCTCGCTCTCTTGACAAGGAAGTTTCGCCGCAACTTTCGAAGGGGTAATTCAAGCAAATCTCCATCCTTCGGAAAGTCGAACAAAGGCAAGGGTACTTCAGGTTACAAGTCAAGAAAGCAAGAGAACTTCTCAAAAGATAAGAAAAGTTCAGAAGGACAACTACAATGCTTCAAATGTCGAGGCTACGGCCACATTGCAACGGAATGTCCTAACAAGTATCCGGCAAAGAAGAAGGCGATGCAAGTCGTCACTTGGGATGACAACTCAACGTCAAATGAGTCATCTTCGAGTGATGAAGAAAAGAGCTCCACCGCATTCCACGCGTCCGTATCTTCACCCTTCATGTGCTTTATGGCAAATACATCTGAGTCGCTGTCCAACTCCACTGTTGAAAAGAATGCAACGGACAACGAATTGGATGATTCGGAAGGTGAAGAATTTGCTCTAGCCTATCACAGATCTTTACGGGATTTAAAGAAACCGGCTAAGCAAAACAAGGGGTTGAGAGGGAGATTGCAGGATCTCGAAGAAGAAGTAAAAAGGGTAACTTCTCTCTCGACCGATCTTGAAGTGGAAAGGGATAAACTGATAAAAGAAAATGTTTCCCTTCAAGAGTCCAATGAGCAACTCGAGAAGAACTATATAGATATGGTGAACAAAGCGAACTATTTCTTGAAGCTCTACGGCGAGGCCCGACGGGAAAAATTGGAAATGACAGAGACCATTTGCCAACTCAAGGATGACTTACAGCAATTCTCCTTAGGAAGGAGTAAGTTGGATAAACTTCTTGGTCTAGGTCAAACAAACAAGTTCGGCCTCGGATACAATCGAACTGAACACAATTTTAGTTCGGTTGGGACAGTCTTTGTGCCTCAGTCGGTATCTCCTCCTCCGACACCGGAAATCATGACAACCAACGACAACAAGCCTACTTCATCCTCTTCAGAATCGTCAAGCACAAAGGTATGTTTTCGTTGTAATTTTGTAGGGCACATTGGAAGAAATTGCAAGATTGGAGCTCAAAGATCAAATCAACCACATCTTGCAACTGCTACCAATAAGTTCACTCCATGGAATTCAAAGAAGGATTTCCTAAAGAAAAGGACATTGGTAGCACTTCAAACAAGACGATGACAAAAGAAAAAGACCAATCTTGCAAGACGTCTTCATCAAGGAAAACTTTTCAACCATTGCCAACATACTCCAAAACTCAAAAGGTTTGGGTATGCAAAGGTGAAACCCCTCCTTGTCTTTAATCGTTCTTCGATTAAATCTTGTGTAGTTTATGTATACTACTTTCTTTTCTTCTTTTTCTTTTGGCCGACCCGTCAACCATCTTTGGGAGGTAAATGGTACATTTTCTTATTAGTTGATGATTTCTCTCGGTTTTCTTGGGTAGCATTTTTAAAAGAGAAAGCCGATACGTTTGACTCTTTTCATGAGATTTGCCATCGTATTATGATTGAAAAGAATGAAAAGATCATTCGTGTTAGAAGTGATAGAGGTGGAGAATTCATAAATTCAAAATTCATTGATTTTTGCACTTCAAATGGAATCAAACATGAATTCTCGGCACCCTATACACCTCAGCAGAATGGTGTTGTTGAGCGCAAGAACAGGGTTGTTCAAGAGATGGCGCGTGTGATGCTTCATAGCCGGAATTTACCGCTACATTTTTGGGCTGAAGCCGTGAACACCGCTGTCTATGTCATTAATAGAGTTTTCTTGCGCCCAGGAACTTTAAATACACCATATGAGCTGTGGTTTAGTAGAAAACCCAATATCAAATATTTTCGTGTCTTCGGGAGTCGATGTTACATTTTACGTGACCGTGAAAATCTTGGAAAGTTCGACTCTCGAAGTGATGAAGGGATCTTTCTGGGTTATTCTACGAATAGCAGAGCATATCGAGTATTTAACATTGAATCTAAGACGATCGTAGAATCTATAAATGTTAAAGTAGATGAAGCTTTTCACTTTGAAACTGGAAAATCTACCCTCGATATCTCTCTAGATGATGATTCTCCTGCTAGTGCATCTTCTCATAATAATACTTCCAATATTAATGATGCATCTAATGGTTCTTCTAGTTTATCTGATGTGCAGGAATCATCTCATATATCTCCGAGTACTCCGTTTCAACAAACGTTACGAACCTCCAAGGATCATCCGGAATCGAATATTATTGGAGATCCACAAGAAGGAGTCAGAACTCGGAGGCAGTTGGTTTGTGGATTCGCTTGCTACGTATCTTTAATCGAACCAAAGAACATAGATGAAGCTCTTCAGGATGACTACTGGATTAAAGCAATGCAGGAAGAGCTCCATCAATTTGAGCGAAACAAAGTCTGGGAATTAACGAAGCCTCCAAAGCAACACAATGTGATAGGTACCAAATGGATCTTCAAGAACAAGAAAAATGAGGATGGTACTATCATCAGGAACAAGGCACGATTAGTTGCTCAAGGCTACTCTCAAGTAGAAGGTATAGACTTTGATGAAACCTTCGCCCCTGTAGCTAGACTCGAGTCCATTCGTATACTATTTGCTATTGCTTGTCATTTTAAAATCAAATTATTTCAAATGGACGTTAAGAGCGCATTTCTAAATGGGTTTTTAAATGAGGAAGTTTATGTGGCTCAACCGAAAGGTTTTGTAGATCATAAACAACCTAACCATGTTTTTCGTTTGAAAAAGGCTCTTTACGGTCTGAAACAAGCACCGCGAGCATGGTACGAAAGGTTAACAAAGCACCTTTTGGAGAAGGGCTATACTCGAGGGGGAGCTGATAGGACTCTCTTTGTGAAGCATTATCAAAGCAATTTCATTGTAGCACAAATCTATGTCGATGACATTGTATTTGGCGCAACAAGAGATAACGATGCTTCTAAATTCGCGGAGACCATGGAAAGCGAATTTGAGATGTCCATGATGGGCGAATTGACTTATTTTCATGGATTGCAAATTAAACAAAATGATGAAGGTATTCACTTGAGTCAATCCAAGTATGCAATGGAGTTGGTCAAAAAGTTTGATCTAGAAAATTGTAAAGATTTTCCGACTCCAATGGGAACTAGCCACAAGGGACTTGGAAGTGAATCACATAGTGAGAATGTAGACGAGAAACTGTATCGAAGTATGATTGGAAGTCTACTTTACCTCACGGCTAGTCGCCCGGATATATCTTTTGGTGTTGGGATTTGCGCGAGATATCAATCAGCACCAAAGGAGGTTCACCTGAAAGCGGTGAAAAGGATCATCCGGTATATCAAAGGATCAATTAATTTCGGAATTTGGTATCCTATGGGAACAAGTTTGGATATTGTTGGATACTCAGATGCCGATTGGGCAGGATCAGTGGATGATCGGAAAAGCACGAGTGGTGCATGCTTCTATCTTGGCCACTGCCTTGTTGCATGGCACAGTAAAAAGCAGAACTGCATAGCACTCTCGACTGTCGAAGCGGAATACATTTCAGCTGGAAGTTGCTCAACTCAACTCATTTGGATGAAAAGCGTATTGAGCGACTTCCGCATTTCAGCATCTTCGGTAACAATACTTTGTGACAACACTAGTGCTATTAACATTTCTAAAAACCCTGTGTTGCACTCTAGAACAAAACATATTGAACTTAGATATCATTTTCTTAGAGAGCTAGTTGAATCAAATACTCTTCAACTTTCATATATTTCAACTGAGGATCAATTAGCTGACATTCTAACAAAACCTTTGGATCAAAAACGTTTTATTCATTTACGAAAAGCAATTGGGATGTTTTCCTTGAAATAATCTTCTTTTTGAAATCTTTGCTTAGGATAGGTTTTGTATTTGTTTTTGTTTTGTTCTTTATCTATGTTTGTACATAGGACATTAATTGAGCATAGATCATAATTGACTTTAATTGCATCTTTTCGCACATTTAGAAATTTATTATGCTTTTGCCATCATAATATTTCACTATTGTAATGATCATTTATGTTAATTAAATCATCTTCTAAAGTGATCAAAGTCAATTTCTCTCTCTCTATGATCTCTTGGTATAGTCATTATCTTATTTGACTGCTTAGTCGAGTATGAAATCGAGATCAATATTTGGTTGAATACTTTATATCTTAAATAATTGATAGCCAATTGAGGGGGAGTCTTAGAAAAGGTAAAATGCTCAAAAGATGTGGAAAGAGTTACATCCCAATGAGGAGTGTGAAAACTACCACCACATGGAGGAAAGAGCTACCACCTCGGTCGTCCGAGTATTGTGTGCAGCTACCACATGTATACCAAGCATGGTTGTTCAAATTTTTGATTAAGTAAAATGCATGTTGAAATACTTGACTCTGTCAAATTTCAAGGTTGGTATAAGGTGGGTCTTTAATGAAAGATGCTCAAAGAGCCACTCTCTTCAACAGATTGTCTAGATACATTATCTACTATATTTGGGATTTCAAACATCTATTGATCTTTGTATTTCATTTTCTTTACTGAATTGATGATTTGATAAAGGCATTACTCATAAGATCAAGTTAGATGTGATTGAAGGTGTTCAACTTTAAGGGATTTAATTTTTGTAAATTTTCGTTTCATTTTTGGATATTATTGATAGATTTGGCATAATCTAATTCTTGTTGTATGAAACGATGATTTTTGTTTAAAGTTGATACACATTTGTGCTTACAATCTTTTTCTGGTTTTTCTTGAATTTCTCTGAAATTTTCTAAAGAAAAAGTTGGAGCCGATCCGGATCGGGCTAGATGATCCGGATCCCGAACGCAGGAATTCTTCTGCGGGCTGACGATCCGGATTGTATCTGCCGATCCGGATCCCGAACGCAGTTTCCCACTGCGGGTAGCCGATCCGGATCGCAGTTATGAACTGATCCGGATCGCGGCTAGGTTTTATAAGGAACGAAAGGGGTTTTTGATTTCTTTACTCCAATCTTTTGTTCCAAAGTTTCCAGAGCCTCTCTCTCTAGATTTCATCCTTCCTAGAAGCTTTCAAACTCAAGTTCTTCAACTCCAAGTAAGTTTTATTGATCAAAATCTCGGTTTTTCACCGTTTTTCTCTTTTCCTCCTCAAACGTGATGAATTTTTTGGATCAACTTTGTTTGTGGATGGTTTTTGATCAAATTTCTTTTGAAATAAGAACTCTGGGTAGATTAGTTTTGATTATATGCTAGGTATTCTTCTGATTAACGGATTTTTAGGCTTCGATTTCTAAAATTTCGGTTTTAGGGCATATAATAAGGATTTTCGAAAATCATGCAATTGATCTATTTTTAGAAGTCCTTTTGCAAAACTAATTTGATTCTTAGTTTCTCTACATGATAATGATTCTTTGGATACAATTTTTCAATTTTTGAAAACTAAGAATTTTTGTGTTCTTGAGTTGGTTTTCACAGGACACCTTCTTAACTCAAGCACTTTGATCAATGGCACTTAATTCAATGTGTTTCTCTTGGTTAATCCTTCTCCTGGTCTCAATGGTACACACTCACCCAACAAATAAACTGAAGAGAGCCAAGAACCTCCAACAAAAAGGTGAATTTGTCGAGGTCAGTGACACAGAGGTGGATTGTCACGAGGTAGATTGGACTGCATTGACAGATGATGATGAATCATTGCCTGAACAAAAGGCGTCCGATGCATCGAAAGGAAAAACATCCATGGACAAAGGTAAAGCACCTATGACTGCACCAACCATCTCAGTAAAAAGGAAACGACTCGCTCGACGGTTTGGACGAGCACGAGGTTTCATGGCTAACGAACCGACTATTCCGGATTCTGCACCTCGGGAGGAACAAGTATTCGTTAACACTGATCGTCTTCGAGCCTTTGCACATCGCGAATGCATTGGTGAAAGGCATGTTAACATTGAGGCTCTGCAAGGTCACTCCCCTGAGTTTGGTCTTCTGATTGAACAAGCAAACCTTATTCAAGTATGTCGTTTCCCAGAAACTCTTGGCTACTGTTTGCATCATGTGAGGACCTTCTATACTAATGCACGGCATCTTCGAGAGTTTGAGAACGGTCCTATGGAGTTCTACACGAATATCCAAGACACAAGGTTTAAGATTACTCCACAATTGATTAGCGAGGTTTTGGGAATGGAAGCCAGCAAGAAAGGAGTTCACTACTTGAAGGGGGTAAATTTGACAAACACATTTTGGCGAAAAGTTATAGAGGGAATTTGTCTCGAGGGAACACAATCAACCGACAAATCTGTTCGATCTAAAGAACTTTGTCTTGAATATCGCTTCTTAAACTTCATCACATGTTACAATATACTTCCAAATATGCAGACAAAGGTTGTGAGATGGGACCGGTTGTTGTTTTTGTATCTCATAGGACATCCATCAGAGGCAACGGCTTTGAATATCAACATTCCGTACATTATCTGGAATAGAATGGCGCGATATGTTGAGCATCCTCATCCCACTGAGAGGATTCCATTTCCCTTGATTATAATGAGGATTCTAAAGAAATTTTAGGTTGACATTACTTCAACAACTTATCATCAATGTCTGAGCATGATAGATGAGTCTACCATTGTCAAATCCCTCCATAAGTTGCCGCATGTCACTCCAGTTCCTGCATCTGGAACGAAGCATAGTACAAGCACTGCTGCATCACCATCTCGACAAGCACCCGGCACAGATGATGAAGCATCAATAACATCGATTATCAAGGAACAACAGCGACTATCTGTTAAGCAAGAACAAGTTTTGAAGGAACAACAAAGAATTACCAATGAGCTTGAGATTACCACGGCAGCTCACATTACCATAACGAAGAAGATCAATTCAATGGACAAGCGGATGCGAAAGATACTCTCTAAGATGGGCTGCACAAGCTCTGAAGACTCAGATTCTGACAACTGATTACTTTTGACTCATTTTTTTCTTTTTCTTTTTGTGCAGGATTTTGATTTTAGGATTTAGTTTTATACTTACTTTAGCTTAGTTCTCAGGTTTTACATTTTATTAGAACTTTTCACTCTCCTAACATTTCGTAGTCTTAACTACATTTTGGCTTTGTTTTGTGACAAAAAGGGGGAGAGAGTTAGAGAGAACTTTGAACAATGAATGATGATGTGAATGAACATCAAGGTAAGGGAACTTGAACAATGATTGTGAAAATCTTGATGATGAAGATTGTATATACATCAAGGTAAGTATCTCTTCAACTTCAACTTTGGTTTTCATCTTGTGATTGTTTGCATGTCTCGACTAACTATTCGACTAACTATTTGGGCATGTAATATAACTAACAAGTTGATGTTGGACTAACATTGTGTGACATTTGGTTTTTAGTTGCATAGAAGATATGTTGGTTTTTGACTATGATTCTCTTACATATCTGAATTCTCAAATGTCATGATGATTAGATAAACTCTATCTCTATACTAGGTTTTGTATGCTAAATATTCTTGAGGTATCTAACGATCTCTTTTTGTCAAGAATGATTTCTTTGTGCAGAGAGTACAGATGTCTAAGTCTAGAGTCTGTTTTAGGAGTTTATCTCATGTTTTTAAATTTTTTGGATCTCCATTGTAAATTTTTGTTGTATGGTGATAGCAACAAAAATATCTTTTTGAATTTTCTTTAGTGGATCTGTGTTTTGTCACGAAACCGCCAAAGGGGGAGATTGTTACGGAATTTGAGTTGGCGTAGTTTCGTGAAAGTCTCAAGTCTTGAAGATTGAAGGTGAAGAAAGTTGGATCATTTAACTCAATCTCAAGAAAGAAGAATTCAAAAGGATCAGGTATGTTTTACTAAAGATTTTGTGTGATCCGAATACTTCTTGTAGTGTAGAAACACTTGGAAGAATCTTTCATTGCATAAAAATCAAAAACTGAACTTGGGACATGTTCAGGATCCGGATCAGGTTGTTCGATCCGGATCCCGAAGGTGGTTCGTTCATACACCAGTTCAATCCGGATCGTAGTCTCTTGATCCGGATCCCGAACAGTGAGTTTACCATTTTCCTTGAACGATCCGGATCATGCTTCGCAATCCGGATCCCGAACGTTGATGTTTGGTAAACTGTATGAACGATCCGGATCATGCACTTCGATCCGGATCCCGAACCTTCGTTTTTCTGGAACTGGCTGTCTCGTTACGACGATCCGGATCACAGCTAGTCCGATCCGGATCGCCGTCCGTAAAATTTCCAGAAATGTTAGGTTTTTGATTCTTATCTCCTTCCTAGGGTTTCTAACCTATAAATAGACCCTATGACTCTTTTTTTTAGGGTCAATCCACATAGCCGTCATTTTCATATATCATTTCATACGGCTATAGATCCACATATAGAGAAGAAAGGAAATCATTAGAGAATACTCTATGTTTCTTCATCTATATTGATTAGTTTGATTCTAGGTTTTCATACTCACATCTTGAGTTGAATCAAACTAATGAATACTTAGATGGTATTTCCGATCTATCTTTGATCTAAGTATTCGGCGGATCATCACCACCCAAAACAACGATTTACCCCAAAAATCGGCGCGTGGATTCACGTGTCCTTGTGGATTCAAGGTTCAACCGCTCTCGTGGATTCGGAGCGAGGCACGTTCGTGGATTCGAAGGGTGCTATTGGGTGAAGACCGTGGATTCGGTCGGACGTCGTGGATTCGACGTTGGACGCCGTGGATTCGGCGTTGGGCGCAGATCGTGGATTCGAGAAGCGTCGCGGAGCGAGCGGAGAAGATCCTCTAGGAGCGTATGGAAAAGGTTGAGTCGTAAGTGTGTACGGTAAATCACCTTGTACGTGTTTTAATTCTAGTGGATTTCTGCCGTGTTATCGGTCCCGTGGTTTTTTACTCCGGTGATGGAGTTTTCCACGTAAAAATCTTGCGTATTATTTTTATTTCCGCATTGGGTTTTTATCGCAATGATTTTTTTGAGTGTTTATGCGTTTACACCTATTCACCCCCCTCTAGGTGTTTTTTCCCCTATTTAGATCCGTATTACATATAACCCAACAAAATGTGCCAATACCAAAAAGCCGTAACAATCTCCCCCTTTGGCAATTTCGTGACAAAACCCAAAAATACATAAAAACGCTCAAGTCACTCATCTTAAACCAAAAATTCGAAATTCAATGTCATCACCAAAACATTGATTTTCTTTGCGTGAAAGTTCCAATAAATGCAAAATACATTTGAACCAAACAGTCCTAGAACATACTCTATGACTTAGGACTTGGAGTCTTAAAGTGATGTAATTCCTGCAAAACAAAACTCCAAACAAAATCAAATGTTAGTCGTTAGAAGTTAAAATCCTACATTTGATTCGTCTTCCATTTGGTTCTTTTGTTTTTCCAGCTTTTTATTTTGTGGCTCTTTCAATCTTTTCTTTATCTCCCCCTATCTTGAGTATCCATGTTCTCCATGTTCTCCCCCTGTCTTGAGCATCCATGTTCTCCTCCTTTGTGATGCAATCATTATTTTCTGTCTCCCCCTTTTTATGATATGTCCATCATTTCCGTTCTCCCCCTTTTTGTCACAAATTGTCAAACAGTTAATATAAACAAAAAGTAAAAATACTAGGAGGATAAGTTCTTAGTTACAAGACGATTAGAGTTCTTGTTCATCACAACGTGAAAAGAAACTGAAAACCAAAAACAAAAAGGAAAAGAAATCACTCATCCTCATTTGAATCATCATCATCATCATGTGATGTTGGTTCATGCGATGTACTCGGTGCAGTTGCTCTAGTGACCACATCATCCTGTTTGCACCCAAGGATATCGAAGATTTTCTTTAAACCATCCTCAAGTTTCTTGAAGCCTTGCTCCATCCTTTGCTCCATCCTTTGCTTTAATGAACGAACATCCCGATGCAAGGTTTGAAGAGTTATGACCTCATCTGGTTCAGGAGATTCTTGACGAGGTGGTGCACTCACTGTCGCTTCACTTGCATAGGCTTTTGTATGCCCAAATGTCTTCAAAGTGCTAATCGACTTGGCTAAAGTGATTCCATCAATTGCCCCCAAGCCATAATCATATTTGGCACAAGAAATGTCCACTCCGTGATCTTCCAATATACTAGTAATCAAGATTGGATACGGTAGAAGGTCACGTTGCCTAGATCCTTCAATGACATGTACCATTTGCTGCCAAATGAGAAATGGAATGTTGGTGTTAATTCCATTTGCACTTTCCGGGTGACCGAGGAAAAAGAGAAGTAACAATCAATCCCATCGAATCCTTTTGGTCCCCAGTGTGGGCAATAGGTTGTAGCATACAATTAAGGACAAAATATGATACTCTGGTTTTAGGTCCTTTGATTCCACATATGATCTGTTCGTGTGCGTCCCTGTCTTGCAAATAGAGTCCACAACCATATCCCAATGGGTATCATGTAGGAAATTACCATCAGTGTAATAAAGACCAGTAGTGTCAACAGCTAATCCAAGGTTTGCACCAATTACTGCTGGAGTAATGTCAAACTTGACGCCTCTAACTGTTGTTTCAAAGACGAAAGCTCCGGTGTCATGGTCTTTTTGAAGTATGTTACCTTGCATGTAGAATTCCCTGATGATCTCCACACAAAAACCCATCTTAGGTTGAACTCTGCCAAGTGGCCGAATATGACTTCGTTCCAAAAGCCTTGCAAAGTCTGGCACCTCACGACATAGCTCGTTAAAGTTCACGTGTCGCTCTCCAATGCATGTGCGGTTTGCAAATCTGGCACGGCGTTTTGCACTCACATGCGGTTCACTTTCATCAACATTTGATCTCCGTTGAGAGCGCTCGCGTATTACCGGTCCACCGGTACTTCTACGCGGAGGAGAATCCGCACCCTTCTTTTTCCTTGAAGCCAAAGGTGCTTTCCCCTTTCCTTGAACTGATTCCTCTTCATATTCTGAGGAATGTTCAGAATCTGAGCTAGTTGAATCCTCGTTGCGTGATCGCTTGGTAGCCTTTTTCTTTCCAGAACCGCGACCACGTCCACTTCCAGTGGCCATCAAAACCACTAGTGCAAGAAGCCATGAAAATGCCATTTCCTACAAAGAACACAATGCACTACGATTTGATCGTATAGGAAGGCTTAAACATGTCTAAGAAACATTCTAAACATGTCACAATTGATGATTCATCATTTAAAATTCATTTGCATTAAAAGCCCTAATTCTCAATTTTTTCTATGTCAAGAACACATGAAAATGTTAGATTCAATCAAATAAGCATGGAAACATGAATCTAATTAGATAGAAAGCAACCAAATATGTTCTAAACATGAATTAAGAGTGATTTAAGCAAGAGATTTCATTTGGAGTAAGGATCAACTCAAAAATCCCAAAATAAAACATCAAAACCTAAAAACTAGGGTTTTGAAACAAAAGTAAGCAAGATTAATGAAGAAACTTACAAATCAAAGCAACAAATCACTTGATCTTGATGAAAAACCCCTTAGAGATGTTTTAGAGAGAGAGAGGGAGGGTTTTGAAGTGGGAGAGATGAAATAAAAACATTGTAGTCTCGGAATATAAGGAATCCCAGATCGCGTACCGGTACCAGAAGTCGCGTACCGGTACGCAGTGTAAAAACCGAAAAACCATCGTTCGGGATCCGGATTGACAGGCAGGGGGATCCGGATCCGCAATGTAGTTCCAGTACTAAAAATGTAGTACCGGTACGCAAGTGAAAAACCAGAAAACTTCACATTCGGGATCCGGATTGGATTTTCTAATCCGGATTGGATTTTCAGGTACTAAAAAGCAGGTACCGGAACAACAGAGGCAAAAAGCAAAAATTTCTTGAAACAAATTCAAATTTTGAAATCTTTTCAAATACCGATTTGCATACAATCAAGAAATCCATTTAAGTGCTTTGAAAAACAATGAATTCACATAGATGTCATTCAATCCAATTAATTATAAAAATTAAAAAGATTTACTCCAAACTCATGAAAAATAAAGGTAAAATATTATAAACCGTTTTTCATGTTATATTCATCAAACACAAGTCATCAAAAATAATCTTGAGATCCAAAGTCTATCAAGATGTAACGGATTTACAAAGATGACTTACGGAGATTTCCAAACGACATCAATCTTGAATTCTACCCTTTCAAATTGAGATAAGCACTAAAATACCTAAGGGTGGCTCTTTGAGCATCTTTCAACTATCCCACCTTATACCAACCAGGAGATTATTCAAAAAAAAAAAAGCTTTGCATATAAATCTCCAAATGCTTCAACTAAAGATTTTCTCATAAAATACTATCAAGCATCCATAACATGTGGTAGCTTCACACACAAACCGGACGACCGGGGTGGCAGCTCTTTCCATCATGTGGTGGTAGTTTTCACACTCCTTTCGGATGTAACTCTTTCCACATCTTTCATAATTCAATTATTTACCCTTGTAAGAAGGCAATCTCTTACGTGAAAGAATAAAATCCCAAATTTTAGTCTATCGGTTGTCTCACATTTATCACAATGAATTCACACAACCGAGATAGATTAAGCATCTAAAGATCACACATGATTTCTAAAATTTGATGCTTATAATATCAAAAACTCCTATAATGAAGTATCTTCAAGATTATGATTATGGAGTAAAGTTGATAATCCATATAAAATTAATTTGGAGTGAATAACCGTGAAGCCCCTTTTTATTCAATGCACTTGTTCATTAAAAACCTTTTGTTAAAGATCAAAACATAAAACCAAGAGCATTGAAAACACATGTAATGCAAAGATTAAGAAAAATATAAAGGGAAAACCAATCAAAGCATTACATACAGTCATAAGCTAATTAGAACTTAAGACAAGGAAAGATATCACCTTTCCGAATCCAAAATCGCTGGATTTTGGGTTGTCTTGATTCGTTGTGGCCGGGAGTTGTCCGCTTTGACTGTTGATCCACCTTAGGTCTTTGCCTCGCAATGATCCACTTGTATGATTGATGTGGTGGCTCGGACCTTTGGTGGGTTGAGTGAACTCCTTTGACTTGATGTATCTTTTGAGTCCGTTGAGTCCGCCCCGTAGATGAAGTTGCCGAAGGATTTTTCTTTCTCTTTTTCGGGCAATTCTTCACCAAATGTCCTTCAAGTCCACAAAGGTGACACATTCTTCCTCTCAATTTGAATGTGGAACTTGAAGCATGCACAGTTTGATCCTTCTTAAATCCCAAACCAACCTAGTTTGTTTGACCTAATCCGGACATACAATCAAATTTCTTGGAACCGGTTGAAAACCTTTGTATGTCGGATTTAAGTTGATGAACTTGCTTGATCAAAGCTTGATTGGTGACATGAATATCCTCAAACTGTTTTTCTAGAAAACCAATCTTGTCCATATATGATTTAGCGTTTGTCTCCGATTGGTTTCGCTCTTCTTGGAGGATTTTATTGTTTTCCAATAAACGTTCTCGTTCCTCCTCGAGATCGTGAAGTTTTATCTTTAAAGCATGATTCTTGTCTTGATCTTCAAGTCGTTGCTTTCTCAACTTCTTGATATGTTTGGCCATCTTCTTAGATTCCGCAAGAAGTTGATATGCCTCAACGAGTTCTTCCTCGTCCGACTCCCCCTCACTTGATGACTCTCCGCCGGTTGTTGATGTTTCATACAAAATCAAAGGAGTAGAGTCAGTGACTAATGATGATAAACAATTATTAGAAGAGGGAAAATGAGAGGCATGAGAAGCAACGATTTTTTCCTCTTTACTTGAGGTCGATTCATTAGAAGTAGAATCGTCCCAAGTTTTCGCTTGCAAAGCCTTCTTTTTATATGATTTCGGAGAAGGACAATCCGTTGAAAAATGGCCGTAGCCTTTGCATCGATAGCATTGGATTTCCCCTTCGAAATCATCTTTTTCTTTTTCTTTAGAAGGTTTTGCAACGCCTTTGAGGTAAGAGGATTTAAAACCCGATGATCCTTTAGATGGTTTCGTGGATGAAGATCCATCGGTTCGATTCTTCCAAAATTTCCGACGAAATTTCTTTGTGATCCGCGCCAATTGTTCTTCAAAATCGGCAAAAGAGATTTCATCGTCGGAACTTGATTGCTATCTTCTTCCTTTGTGGATTTGAATGCAATACCTGTAAGCTTAGAAGAAGACTTGGAAGAAACTTGATTAGTAGGAAAAGTCAATTCATAAGTTTGCAAAGTACCTACTAATTCCTCTACACTCATCTCATCCGGATGACTAACGGTTTCAATGGCGGTAGCCTTTGCCCTAAATCGTTCCGGAAGAGTCCGAAGTATCTTTCTTACAATTTTCGACTCCGGGATCTTTTCTCCTAAATTAGCACATGTATTAATTACATCTTGAAGTCTAGTGTAATAATCTGTAAACAATTCATGCTCTTCCATATGAATAGAGTCAAATTGACTTGTAAGCATCTGGAGCTTTTGAATTTTTACAAGATTAGTACCCTCATGTGTAATTTTGAGAATATCCCAAATTTCCTTCGCGGTTTCACACGCGGAAATTCGTGTGAACTCAGTCGAGGAAATAGAATTAAATAAAGCGTTCATACCTTTCCCATTGTAAGAAGATCTTTCAAATTCCTCTTTGGACCATCTAGAGCGAGGTTTTGGGGTAGTAGAATTTCCTACTTCCTCAACAGGATGCACCCAACCGTATTCCACGGATTGCCATACCCGCTCATCAATTGCGATGAGAAAAGCCCTCATCCGCACTTTCCAATAAGCATAAATAGTCCCATCAAAAAGAGGAGGTCTATAAATATTACCACTTTCACCCATCATGATAGATAAACCTAAAACCCGCTCTGATACCAATTGTAGGTTTTTAAAGGATCCACAAGGATCTAAATAGGTACTATCAAACAACTAGAGGGGGGTGAATAGGTGTAATACTTAAAAACTCAATCTCAGTGCAAAATAAAAACCAATGCGGAAAATAAAAACAGCACACCGAGATTTACGTGGAAACTCCAATCCAGGAGAAAAACCACGGGACCAACACGCAATAACAATCCACTAAGAATAGAAGAATAACAAGGTGATTACCGACTCCACGGACTCAACCCCTCCTTCAGCTTCTTCGGACCTTGCGCTGACCGGTTGGATATCCACGCAATAACAATCCCTAAGAAAAGAAGAATAACAAGGTGATTACCGTCTCCACGGATTTAACCCCTCCTTCAATTTCTTGGACCTCGCGCTCCACTGATTTTGCACGCCCACTGCACACGTTCGAATCCACGAACGCCACTCGAATCCACGAGCACACGTTTCGAATCCACGAAACGCCTTTAGCACACCGAATCCACGATGCCACGTCGAATCCACGACGCAAACTCAGTCGATAAGAATATTGACTTCGATGGTGATCCTTTGCTTAGATTCTCATTGAGGAACCGTAGAAGAAATTTGTAAGCAAAGATTAGATCAATTCGACAAAAGATATGTTCTTGAAAGAACCTTCGAATTGACCTAAAAGAGGCGAAAGAGAAGAACGGTAAAAACCAGCCTCTAGGGTTTCTCTCGAGTGTTTCTGAATTGATCGGTATTAGTCACCCTCGTTGGGAAACCCTAAGTATCTATTTATAACCCTTGGAAAAAGATAAAAGTCGGTTTAGTAAATTTATCCCGATAGGGCATTGTGTACCGGTACCAAATATCGTGTTCCGGTACGCAATGGTGCAAAACACAGATTTTTCTATTGTGTTCCGGTACGCGAGTCCGTGTTCCGGTACGCAATGCAATTTACAGAAAATTCTGTGTCGGGTTAGAGGAACTTCAAGTGTGGTTCCGGTACGCAATGTAAAAACTAATTTTTCCAAGATAAACTTTATCCAAAACAAACCAAGTACCGGAATCCAAACTTAAAACAAGTTGTTAGTTAAAACCAAGTTCCTAAACCCAAGTCTAAACCAAGTTTCAATAACTTCCTGATTCCAATGATTATAAATGAACTTAAATCACCATGGTTTAATTAACCATACCTGAGTGTTATCTTGAGCTTATGTTGAATCTTCAAAGAGTCTTCGAAGGCTGATTTGACAATTTGATCCCTTTAAGACTCCGACTCAACACACTGACATGACTCACGAAATGTGCCAATACCAAAAAGCCGTAACACCAACATGCGATGCGATTTTCGAAGGATTTGAAACATGAATCGAGGAAGAAACGGTTAAATTAAAAAGATTCGGTTGTTACAAAAAGATTTGGTTGTTACAAAAAGATTTGGTTTGTTAGGAAGCGGTTATTATTTTTTCGAACTCTCTTATAAATAGGGGAACCGAAGATCGATTTCTAGTTACACACCTAAGAGAGAAAAAAACAAGGAAGAACCCTAGTTTTTGAAAAGTGTAACGAAAGAAAACATCGTCTTCTTCCTCGAAGGCTTCGTCGGAGATCGGGATCGGGAATCGGCATCATGGTGGGGCTACGGAGGAGGGAGCACCGACCGTGCGGGAGATCGGAGAGCGGAGGACAGAGCCGAGCATCGTACCGTCACCTTCGCCGACCAAGAGGTTGGATCTTGGCTTTTCATTATTATTCTTGTTGTTTTCGTGAGGTTTCCGTACTTTCGTTTTGGTTTTTGAGAGTTTTCGTCCGAGCTTGGGGGTAAACGGGAGGCCGCCGCCGCCGTCGGTTCAGACGGGAGGCCGCCGCCGCAGTTAGGTTAAAACGGTAGGTTGCCGCTGCCGTTGTGTTAAACGGGAGGACGCCGCCGCCGTTACCATGTTCGCGAGGTCGTCGCCGCAGTTGCCGTGGTCGCGGGATCACCGTCGGAGCCGAGGAGGGCAAAGGGGCAAAGGAAAAGAAAAGAAAAGAGAAGAAAAGAGGCCCGTTACTGTTGGGCGGCCCGGCCCAGCTGCGCGGTCCACGCAGGTGGCGTGCACCCGGCGCTTACGGCCGCCGCTTTGAGGTGTGAACCTGGCTCGCGCCTTTTTCCCTGCGCGGCCCGGCACGCACTTCCCTCCAGCGCGCGGCCCAGCAAGGCCCAGCCGCACGCGATCCACCGCACAGCGTGCGACCGGCGCACCAGCCGCCGTCCTGTGGCGTGGACCCGGTCCACGCCAAACCCCATGCTCCCACGGTGCACTACTGTGTGCGCTCGGTCTATGCCGCCACCGCCAATTTGGTTAGTTCGGGTACGCCAACAGACTCGCCATCCGGGCATGACCTCTCACTACCCGAAAGGAACGGTAACATTCATCTCCAATCAAAACAATGTGTATGATGAGATACAATATCAGAGTAAAAATCATTACTAATTTAAAACTTTCATTCAATAAACAATAAGTTTAAAGTGTAAATGAAAGCATGATAAGAGTGAACTAAAAATAACTTTATTATATTTCCATTTCTCAACTTGCAATTAAATAATATTACAAACTTTACATTTTTCCTCACAATATATAGTTCACTCAAAATATAAAAGGTAGCATCTGCTAGACCCTCTAGGTCTCTATGCTGCCCCTATCGTCTGTCTCGCTGACTGCACCAGAACTTGAAAAAATGGTCACCCATGGGTGTGAGAACTACAACGAAGTTCCTAGTGGGTTCAACCACCGAGAAAGAATGTTCTACACCGCTTGGTCCAGTGGAAGCAATAATAGTAGTATGCTAGGAAAACTATAAACCTCAATATTGACATGCTGATATGCATATAAAATACCACTACACTACCTGTGTATACCCATCGACCCAATACTACTATGACCAGCCATACCAGGCTACTATCCACTAACTCGGCCACTATGCTGCTGTAAACGGGGTTAAACTAACCCGGCCACCTTGGCCACTCTATTTCCTCTTTATTCTTTCACATTCTTGTGTTTTAATTCAAGTTGCTAAACCCTCGAAAAATCTTGCCCAACAGGCCCCAGCCCGGTAGTCATGCTACCACAAGACAAGATTTCTAAGGTTGCCGATAACACCTCAAGTGCTACCCCGCCCGACGGGGAATTTTGTCATACGGGACACTGCCCAGGAGAGGGTCACTACCCTTGCACTCCGACAAGATCTACGTTTTACCTCCGAAGGTGCGCCCATTTTAACTTTTCTTTTCTTTTCTTTTCTTTTACTTTAGCACTTAGCCTCTTTTGCATTTTATGCATTCTCTTTTCTTATCAAGCATTTAGCTTATATTGCCACTCGGCCAATCTCTTTCTCTTTCCTTTAAACATTTAGCTCTTTCTTTCACTTTTAGCCTTTCGAAAGTATCTCATCCGACGGGTCACTGCCCAAGGAGTCCTGCTCCTCAAATTACGAGTCTTAAATTCGAAGGTGCCATTTGCATACTCTTTTTGTTCTTTAGCTACTTTTAGCTTTCTTTTAAACTTTGCCTCTTTCATTAATTTATCCCTACCTTAGGTCTTGCCACACGGGTAACTAGAGAGTCTCTTGGACTCTTAAATATTTATCTTCCATTTATTTAACTCAAATTGAAGTTAAAGTAGTTGTCCATTGGCCGAGACACCCTATGACCCACTCTAGGGTTATATTTGTTTAACTCTTTAACCTTGTGATCGCATATACTTGTCCTTAGAATTTGACTTTAAGTTAAATACTCTAATATCTGTTTAACTCTTTAACTTTGTAGTCACATACCCTTTTCCTTAGAGTTTGACTCTAAGTTAAATACTCTAGCATACAATCTTACGTAGTTTGTAACAGATGCCACTCGTCCTCTTCCTAGGGTTAATGCCACACATTATTTACCCTTACTCTAGGTTTTCTCCTAGTTTTCACATTCATGCAAATTCGACTATGTTTTCTCCTAAGTCACATGTCATTCATGCATTTTTCCTCTATGTCCATTTACACATACAATTTATTACATAATTTAGGTAAATAAAAAAAAATAGCGGTTTTCATCTGTATTCATCTACATATGCAAATTTATCCCCTAATTTGGGTAAATCGTAAAATAGCACTTTTCATCTGTATTCATCTACACATGTAAATTTATCCCCTATTTGGGTAAATCGTAAAATAGTACTTTTCATCTATGTTCATCTACGCATGCAAATTTATCCCCTATTTGAGGTAAATCATAAAATAGTACTTTTCATCTGTGTTCATCTACACATGCAAATTTATCCCCTATTTTGGGTAAATCATAAAATATCACTTTTCATCTGTGTTCATCCACACATGCAAATTTATCCCCTATTTTGGGTAAATCATAAAATAGCACTTTTTATCATCTATTTAGATAAATTAAAACTGCATCTCTCCTCTACACTAGCATGCTACTACAGTGCTTCTAAAATCAAAAGTAGAGGAAAAGGGGAGAGAACACCCTTTTTCGGTAGAATCCCCCACTTTGTGTCGCCCAAAATTGCTTGTAGACACTTGAAATTGGTCTCCCCGCAATTCTTCCTGTCTTTTCGAGGTTGCACGCAAAACGATGTACATCATCCGAGTCTGCACGCAAAACAGTGCACGTCTTCGAAGTCTGCACTCAAAACGGTGCACACCCCAAAATGCCCGGCGGTACTTCGCGCAGCAAAATGGCACAGTCAACGGTGTCCCTAACATGTAAAAGGCATGGGGTTCAAATCAAAAACTCCAAAGGGGAAAATCCCAAAACTGTGTCGAAGTACACCACAAAATAACACATGGAACCTACCTTGACAACGTTGCGCCGTCCAACGCGTGCATGTGCGTCCGTCCGGCTCCTTGGAACACCACGCGCGCGCACCACGAGGTCGCAGGAGCGCTCGCGGCACCCCAAACTTCTCCCATGAAATACCCCACTCCCTCCCTTGGACGCTCGGTTTGGAGAAAAAGGGGAAAAGAGAAGAAATGACGGGATTTCCGGGCTTTTATAGCCAAAAATCGCCACTTTTGGACGCCAGATTCGGGCGCCCGAAAGTTATTCGGGCTGCTACAGTGGACATCCAAATGTCCACGTCATCCGGGTTCGGGAAACGACATGCATCCCCGCACCCACGCACCGCGTCTAAGGACCCAGCAGCGGCTAATAGGCGGGCGCCACCCGGCACCCACCCGGCGCACCTCTGCGTTAACGGGCCAGCGATGTGTCGCATCACGCGTTGCGTCGCTGGCCCGGCCAACGGGGGCTTGCCAGTTGGCGCCCCCCACCCCGTCGCTGGCCTGGCCAACGGGGGCCCACCACTTGGCGCCCCCCCACCCCCGCAGACCGGCCAGTGCGCGCGCTTCCCCACACTCACGTGTAACGCGCAGGGCTGCGGCCTGTAGTGGCCCAGGTTCCCGTGCAGTTATTCCATGATGCGTGATGATGAAACACCTATTATTGGTGTGTTGGGCCCGTGACATGTGAAATGGACACGTTGGACGGACCCAGTGAGGATTTGGGACCAAGCCTGGCTTCCGACGGCTTCTAATGAAATTTTGGAATGAATCTAGGTTTAACGGAGGCCGTATTTGGATTCAGTGCGGAAAAATGCTTGAAAACGGCTATTTACTTGTATTCTTCGGAGTCCGGACGCCCAAAAACGGACCCTCGGAAGTTTACAGTGTATTTTGGTGCATGGGGGAGCCGAGGACCGGCGGGAATGCCACTTGGCGGCCTGTTATTGGCCGGCTTACACTTCGTGGTCCACGGAGGGCGCGCGCTGGTGCAATGGACCGGTGGTGGGACATGTGGCATCTTTCTATTGGCGGGTTTACGCTGCGCGGTCCACGGAGACGAGCGGCTCGGCGCATGGACCGGGGCGCGCCACGTGGCGGCCCCGGATTTGCCGGCTCACAAGTGCGCGGCGCACGCGAGAGCGCAGCGCCGCGGCCGTGCCGGGCGGCGGTTGGCTGGCGCCGCTGTCGTGGCGGGCGGGGAGCCGCCAACGTGCGCCACATGGCGTCCCGCCACTGGTCGGTGCCGCTGGTGCGCTGTCCTGCGTGGGCCATGCGGCAGCGCCCGATTCGCGGGCTCTGCTGTCCGCTGATCGGCGGACACGTGTCACGCCCGGGTGAATCCGGGCGCTGACCGTGGGCCGGGCTTTGGCCCTTTCGGGCGCCCGAAATCCGGGGTTGAGCCCGAATTTGAATGGGCTATAAATAGCCCATTCCCCCACACTTCTTCTGCCTTTTCCGAGTTCTAGAGAGAGAAAGGGAGCTTGTGGTCTAGAGCAAACTTGTTTCCCCTCTATGTCCTCCATCTCTCCAGGAAGTTTAGGAATTTTTGGAGTTGCCGTCAGCGAGTTCTCTACGATGCGGCGTGCTTCGACGATTTCCATTTTCGGCCCGTTTTCGTCACAGTTCAGTCGGAAAATTTCCCTGCGCAAACCAAGAGGTATTTTTGGACTATTTTTAAGGCAGCGTGTTCCTAAGAGGTAAGGCTTCGATTTTTGTGTTTGACTATTTTGCTCTGTTTAGAACTTTTGGCATGGTTCTCGAGGCATCCTTTGACCCTATTTTCTGTGATAGATTTTCTGGACTGCATGGGCTTATTTATTTTCTATCTTGGGCTACGAGCATCGGATCGGGGAGTATAAATACTCATTTTGGATATACTCTTCGCAAGGATCGCCGCCGTAATTTTTTTGGATTTTTCCAAGAACCGCGCACAGGTGAAATTTTCACTTTTTCTGTGCTATTTTGCAAACAGCAAACGGTGTGTTCCGGGGAAGGCCCAATAATGTCGGGTTCGGTTATTTTGCAGTTATTCGCAGATTCTAGGGTTCCGGGGACAGTGTGAGGTCCTGGAATCCCCCGCGTAGGGTTGCTGGTTGTTGGGCAGCTTTCGGTCGCCGTTGGGGGTGTTGGTGCGCGTGTTGGGGGCCCAGAAATGGATTTGTGATGCAATTTGGGATTTGCTTGCATCACTGGAGGCCTGCGTGGGTTGCGCGCAATTTGGACACAAGTGGTGGACTTCGGGCTTAAATTGAGACCCCGTGGGAAGTTGGAGGACCCGTCGGGTGTTTAGAAGTGTTTTCGCGCGATTCAGATGTCAAAATTAGACTCCGGGTGAAGTCCGGATAAAAGTTTACCTCTCCGGTCGCCTTCGGGAATTTTTAGAGTTGGAATTGGGCAAATCGGACTTTAAAAATGGACCCGGCGCGAAAATCGGATCGAGTGGGCATTCGGCAAATTTTAGGGTGAGAATTTGGAGAATTGGACATCGTTTTTGGATTCAGCGCGCGAAATCGCTAAGAATGGACTATTTATTTGTTGGATTTGGAGCCTGGATGAAGTGCGCGTTTTTCGAGGCAAAACGACACGTTAATCGAGGTGTGCGTGTGGCACGGATCCCGAGGCGAACGCGGCGCGCGGGTCAAGGCGCGCGGTTCAAGGCGGCGTGCGGACGGGACGGGGCGCTGACGCCTTCTGCACGGGACGCGCGGGGGGCCGCCACGTGGCGGGCCCCCGTTGGCCCCGCGCGGGCGCGGGGGCACGCGCGCCCGTGTAACGGGCGCGTGTCCCGCGCCTGGCGCGGGCGCGGTGTAACGCGCCCGTGTGGCGGGCGCGTTACCGCGCGCCACGTGGCGCGCTGGGCGCGTGGTGGACCCGGCGCACGCGCCCAGCCCCGTGAACCGGCCGGTTGGAGCCTCCTATTGGTTGGCGCCGTGGACCATGCCCGTGGACCGGGGCCGTGGACCACTCCTCCTCCCCCTTTTCTTCTTCTTCTCCATTCTCCCCCGCAAGCCTTTTCTCCTCCATTTTCTTTTCTTCCTTCTTCATCCGAGCGGGAGAGGGAGTGAGGAGGGGATTTGTGGGTGGTACGGCGGTGCGTTGTGGACCTCGTGGAGCGTGCGCGAGGTTCCGTTGGGAGCGTTTCGGCAGCGGCGGCGCAGTCGGGTAGGTCCCGTGTGTTGGTTTTACTGTATTTTTGTACAGTTTTTGGGACGATCTTTTAGACTGTAACTGACTCTCTTGCTCCTTTCTGTGTTTGGCACCGTGCACTGTTTTGCGTGCGGACTCCGGCACCGTGCACCGTTCTGCGTGCGGACTCCGTTTTGCGTGCGGATCCTGGCACCGTGCACCGTTTTGCGTGCGGACTCCGGCACCGTGCACCGTTTTGCGTGCGGACTCCGTTTTGCGTGCGGATCCTGGCACCGTGCACCGTTTTGCGTGCGGACTCCGGCACCATGCACCGTTTTGCGTGCGGACTCCGTTTTGCGTGCGGATCCTGGCACCGTGCACCGTTTTGCGTGCGGACTCCGGCACCGTGCACCGTTCTGCGTGCAGACTCCGTTTTGCGTACGGATCCTGGCACCGTGCACCGTTTTGCGTGCGGACTCCGGCAGCGGACATCATTTTGCGTGCGGACTCCGTTTGGCGTGCGGATTTCGGCACCGTGCTCCGTTTTGCGTGCGGACTCCGGCAGCGGACATCGTTTTGCGTGCGGATCGCGTGGAGGCCAATTGCAAGTGTCTACGAGCAATTGGTGGCAAATCGAGGTGGGTGGCCTTATCTCCAAGTTTTATGGAATGTACATTAATTCTATTGATGTAGGACTATGCATGATAGTTTATTTCCTTGTGTAGCATGCTAGATTGTCGGAATGGCTATCCCTTTATTATCTGTTAAAGTAGTTATCTTGGAACTTGACCTAGCACCCCCGTCATATGTTGTATGTGTAACCAGACTAGTAGAAAACCCTCACTTGGGCTAGGGTTATTTATGCTTAGACATCCACACTGTTCCTTCATCCCTGGACATAGTGTTTTCTCGCCCGGGTAGTGGGCCGAGAGGTCGGGACTTGCTTTTAGTGTGGGATGCTTTTACACTCTTGCCTGGGAGCAGAGTGGAGTCTGGTAGTTGTACTGGGTTGCTTATCTGTGCCGGGAGCCGTTTGGGTAAACGGTAGTCCCGGGAGGTCTTGTTTCCCTGTTGTGCCGTCGTGGAGGGAGCCGTTACGCAGACGGCAGTCCCGGGCCGTCGAGTATCTTCCGGTCCGTCTTGTTGGGAACCGTTGGGGTTGACGGTGGTCCCAGGTCGTTGAGTGTTGTCCGACCTGTTTCGTTACCCTGAGTTGTGGGTCGTCCCTGGCTGTGGAGTATCTCCAGCCAGTGAACCTTGTGCTGCGAGCCGTTGGAGAGGCTAGTGTCTCGTGTTTCGAGTTAGCCGAGCAGCCGAGTCGTCGAGAGTGCTCCGACTGTTGTGCGAGGTATTTGGGGATCTTGAGCCCTACCGTTCTGAGAGTGAGCGTGGATTTTGACTAGCCTGCATATGCCAATGTTTGATACTCTATGCCGCGCCGTTCTACTCAGTTGGAGTCGCGTCCTGAGATGCCGCTGTGGATACGATGGTTGGCCTGTTGAGGCAGTTTTCCGCAGTTGAGGCAGCGATGGGCCTGTTGAGGCAGTTTTGCGCGAGGGATGAGTTAGTAGGACAGGACGCCCCACGTAAATCCCGTCCTCATGGGGATGTGTGGTAGTGGGCAGGAGCGTTCCTAGTCGACGGGCGCAGGCTTGACTGGACCTTTGAGGTAGTCAGTTCGTTTGGGTCGATTGAGCACCTTGGGTGCGAGTGGTCTCATTTACTTTCATCTGTTCCACTTTTTGGGAGTATCTAGATAGAGGCATGTAGCTGTAGAGTAGCTCCAGCTTTTCTTGTTCAGTTTTCATTGCATTGCTATCTTTGGCCTCTAGTAGACTTGGTGGGCAGACCGTTGGGCTTGTTGACGGCACCCACTGAGAACTACTGTGGGAAGTAGTTCTCACACCCGTCGTGGTGTCTTTTTCCCCAGGAACTTCTCCTCCTGTTCCTGTTGCTCCAGTTGCCGATCCTTCTGACCGAGGCGAGGGAGTCGCGAGCTAGTTCCCTACCCGTCATTGGAGTGTAGCGGTACCCCTTCAGAGGAGAGCTTCAGTAGATTAGTTTTCTTCTTTTTCCTCTGTTGAGAGACCTTGTTGTGAGGTATAGAGTTGTACTCTATTTTACAGTTTGAGAGACTGTTGTAGTGAGGATATTCTTGTATCGAGAGTCTGTACACTGATGTATTCATTGGAGATACCTCCCTTTTGAGTTTTTGTATCAGAGGACTTTGTATATGATAGTATTTGTGGAGATGGATATTCTATTATTTTCAGTTGTACAGTGTTTGGACTTCAGTTTTAGTAGTCTACTTTCAGCTCTCTGATATTTGTATACTGTAGTTGATTCTTCCTTCAGGTTAGAAGCTTCGTCTGTACGGCAGTTTCCGTACAGATGGCGGATCTGTTGGCGAGCCCGGGTGGCAGTTTCCACCCCGGGGCGTGACAGACAGTTTCTGGACTGCTGGGAGATCTTTTACAGCTTGGGGAGTTGCGCGTACTAGATTGGTGGTTGTTGCTTACCTCTTACTGCGATTTACTCACTAGGACTATTAGAGAAACCCCTTAAACTATTATTGATTTGACACCCCGTTGGAAATCATACTTGAGCATATTATTCATGAGCTTATCTATATGGGTCATTATGATCCACCCTATGTGCAGGTACCACTTTGGCAATTTATTAGGGATCATGGATTATAGACATGTGTAGTTGGTGAGTGATTGTGGCATGTTGATTATACCTATGCTGAGCTACTATTTGATACACATGTGGAACTACTATTTGATACACTCTCTTTCATCTTTCATGAGGACATTTGCACGCCTGTATGGACATCTAGATAGGCCACTATTTATTACTACACTATCATATTGGGATTTGACTTAGGAGAAACCATGATTGTTTCCTTTCTCCTTCTCATATAGACTTTTAGTTCATGTTGCTCGGGTTCGAGTAGGGGTTTGGGATAGTGTAGTCAGGACTTTGGAGTCTGGGACAGGTTGTACTTGATTATGGATTTGTGGGGGATTGCGGCAACCACGGATAGTAGGTGGTAGACCGGATATTGATTATTTTTATCAGATTGTGGACTTGTGGGGTATTGCGGCGACCGCGGACATTGGGGGGTTGACCGGATGTTTACCTTTGCATCAGATTAGGGGATCGGGGTTTCATTAGTGGATGGGTTTTTCCACTTTGATCATAGTCGTGATCCAGTCCTGCTATATTGAGATACTTGTGACATGATTACTTTACTCGTGTGTGTGACACCCCCGGAATTTGGATTAGTCCTATATATAAATGATATAATAGGACTAAATCTCTAACCCGGCTATAGCATTTTGGATGGTAGCAAAATCCAAGAGGAACATGAGAGTTAAGCGTGCTAGAGCTAGAGTAGTTCTAGGATGGGTGACCCCCTGGGAAGTGGGGCGTCACAGTTGGTATCAGAGCCATTCACCAGCCGGAAATGTGAGATGAGTCTCGGCTGAGCCAGGGTTATATAGCGGGTAGAGCGAGGCTCCCCGGCTAATGACCGTTGTGAGTGGAGTGCAGCTCCTCACAAGGTCGGCTAAGGCTAGCGAGACGAGTCTCACATCGCCTGGTGCTTGTGAGTGTGCTTGAGCCTGACGTGGACGTCAGGGCTTAAAAGGGGGGGAGAATGTGACACCCCCGGAATTTGGATTAGTCCTATATATAAATGATATAATAGGACTAAATCTCTAACCCGGCTATAGCATTTTGGATGGTAGCAAAATCCAAGAGGAACATGAGAGTTAAGCGTGCTATAGCTAGAGTAGTTCTAGGATGGGTGACCCCCTGGGAAGTGGGGCGTCACAGTGTGGGTCGCTCCCCTCGAGTGCCACTCCGGAGTAGGCGATTGACACAGCGGCCAGTGAGTACCGGGACCCGAGTTCCGGTCAGTGAGTGTCGATCTGTCAGCAGATACTTGAGACAGCAGAGCAGGCAGTATCGATTTTTATTGGTGATTTGATTGGGTTCTTTTGGACAGATACCATTTACTGATGCATGCATATGGTCATTTTAGTCGGTACTGCATTTAGAGGCATACTAGTGGTAGTTTCCTTTTATCAGCAGTCATTATAGTTTACCACTTTTCTTTCCCTCTCGCCTCTTGTAGACCTAGTGGGTGCGTCGGAGTTTGAGGCTTTACCCACTAGGGGAGGCTACTGATCTTACAGTAGTTCTCACCCCCATTGTTGTTTTTCCTCTTTTTCTCCCTTTGTTTTGCAGAGTCTTCTGCAGGAGCTGCTGGGCCATCGGTAGCTGATCGAGGTAAGGGGATCGCTGAGTAGATAGATCTCCTTTGAGGCTGTGAGCTGCTGTTAGACAGATATTGTACCATTTTTACTCAGACTGTAGTAGTTTACTTTTATTTTGAGGTCTGCCTTTGGCCAGCTGGGTGTATTATTTTGGTGAGCTGGGAGTTTATTGTATTTATTACAGTTTTATTTTATTTTCAGTTTGAGATATTATGTAGTTCTTTTTAGTTCAGCTATGTATTATGCTCTTTTATTGTATATCTTATATCTGAGCAGGTTACCAGCGCTTCGTGTACATAGAAAATTCCGTGTGCACGGCGGATCTGTTGGCGAGCCCGGGTTCTGGTTTACACCCGGGGCATGACAGATTAGGTTGGTATCAGAGTTTAGGGATAGGTCAGTTGGGACTTAGGAAACCCTATGCTTTTGTTGGACCCTAGGATGATAGGTCGTGAGAGGCGTGATATTTATTGCGAAAGTCGGTGATTGGGTTATTTGACTCTTCTAGTGTGTGAAGAGGGATCGACATATCCTGTTTCTGTGGACGGTTATGTTGGCTGTAGACAACATAAAGCTACAGAAATAGGGAAATGTCTTTGACTTTCGCTAGATTGTGTCATGTGTGGATGGGTTACTGATTGTGGTTTCTTGTGGCAGGATGCCTCCCCGACGGCGGATTTCTACTCGGGGTACCTCTATACCCCCTGATGAGCCGGAGCAGACCGGATCTTCGGAGATGAGCGAGCTGAGGGCCTTGGTGGCCCAACTGGCGGAGAGTCACCGCCGGCAGGAGCAGAGGATTGACCAGCTGTTAGCCCAGAGAGAGGCGCCGCGTCCGACTGTTCTAGAGGCCCCCGCACTACCTGTTGCACCTCGTGCACCGTCGGCGCCATCGTATAGTAGTGGGGCCCAGGGAGCGATCCAGCCGTTGACCCCGGCGGAGGAGCAGGATATCGCTGACAAGCTCGCCAAGTTTTGTCAGCATGGACCGCCTAGATTCTTGGGGCGGAACACGCAGCCGTGGGAGGTCGGAGCGTGGTTAGCTGTGATGGAGAAGCTGTTCAGGGACTTCTTCATCGACCCGAGGTACCGGGTGCATATGGCGGTACACTGTTTAGATGGGGATGCAGATGCTTGGTGGAATCGGGTGGAGCCCTTTGTGTTTCAGATCACCCGGCAGCTACCCTGGTCCGAGTTCCGACGTATGTTACTGGATACTTACTTCTCGACCAGCATGAAGAGAAAATTGGATGACGATCGACTTGAAGAACCTACAGCAGGACGACCGATCAGTTCAGGCCTATTATCAGGAGTTCACGCAGTTGCTTAACTGCGTGCCCTTTGTCGCCCGTGATGGTCCTCATCAGGTGGAGTTATTCGAGGCAGGTCTCTGCAGCGAGATATACACTCTAGTTCATGCTCAGAGGCTTCAAACTCTAGAGAAGGCCGCCGAGCATGCCCAGTGGGTGGAGAGGAGAGACACTGTGTGTCACGCCCCGGGGTCGAAACTGCGACCCGGGCTCGCCAACTGATCCGCCGCCCATACGGTGAACCCCGTATAGACGAAGCATCAAACCTGAAAAAGGAAGATACTATACTAAACAGATATCAGAGCTGAAAGTAAACTGCTAGAAATAAAATAGAATAATACAAGTCCAAAAGACACAATCCAAGTCCTCACCCCAAAAAAATACAAAAGTCACTCACAGCAATAAAGGAAAGTACAACTCTAACCCTCACTACAAAGTCTCTCAACAAGAACTCTCAAAATAATAAGGGTACATCTACTCTCTAGACGACGACTGGTAGGGATCTAGCTCGCGACTCCCTCACCTCGATCAGAAGAAGCAGCAACTGGAGCAGCAGGAACAGGAGTAGAAGTCCCTATGGGAAAAGACACCACGACGGGTGTGAGAACTACGTCCCAAGTAGTTCTCAGTGGGTACCGCCAACAAGCCCAACGGTCTGCCCACTAAGTCTACTAGAGGCATAAAGTAACATATGCAGTGTTGTAAGGAAAGCTGGGAAAAGTAACTCTACAGCTACTATGCCTCTATCTAGATGCTCAAAGAGTGGAACAGAAAGAACATGATGCCACAACTAACTCACATCTCTGATCACCCAATCTAAACTGACTGCCTCCTCGGGTTCAGTCAAACCTGCGCCAACCTACTGCCGTTACGTCCCAGAGGAGCGGACTTACGTAGGACGTCCATGACTGCCAAAACTGGCTCAGCCAGAGGGACAAATGCAACGACAAGTCGCGATAGAAAAGCTCAATCTCACGCCAGTACAACAACCCAGTCTCGCCTACTCCGGAGTGGCACTCGAGGGGAGCGACCCGCTCGAGTCAATAAGTAACCCATATCAAGTATCTCTGTAAAGTATCTCTGTCAAGCTCAAATGTGGCTCATGCAGGCTATGATCCAAATCCTCGATCAACAAGATCGGCTAACCAACAAAACACTGTCTCACTCACAGGCTAGAGAACTACACTGCCAAGACTCACTGTCACTCATACGGCTCCCAAGGAACCCAGATCTACAACCACTGCCTCAACAGGCCAAACAGGCCGAACATCGCATCCACTGCGAACAACTGCCTCAACAGGCCAGACATCGCATCCACTACGAACAACTGCCTCAACAGGCCAAACAGGCCGAACATCGCATCCACTGTGAACAACTGCCTCAACAGGCCAAACATCGCATCCACTGCGAACAATTGCCTCAACAGGCCAAACAGGCCGAACACCGCATCCACTGCGAACAACTGCCTCAACAGGCCAAACATCGCATCCACTGCGAACAACTGCCTCAACAGGCCAAACAGGCCGAACATCGCATCCACTGCGAACAACTGCCTCAACAGGACAAACACACTGGCTAGAGATACTCCACAGCCGGGACCCACTGTCACTCTGATGGCTCCCAAAGAACCCAGATCTGCAGACTGCTATCAGACTCCACTCGGTCCCCAGACACGAGTGTAAATGCACCCCACAACAACCCGACCTCTCGGCCCGCAACCCGGGCGAGGAAAGCTAAGTCCAGAATGACTAGTATAATAAAGTGATGTGGGAATGTCTAGAGCAATAAAAGAAACCTAGCCCAAGTTGAAGTTTTCTACCATCTGGCAGAACATGATACATATGACATGGGTGCTAGGTCAAGTTCCAAGATTTCAATACTAAACAAGATGTAGGAATCACAAAAAGATCACAAGATTCATCAACAGATACCAAGAGTAATAACATTCAGTTTCCACATGCTTTTTAGTCCAATTACTAACATGCATGATCCTACATACATAGAATTAGCACGCAGTCCATAGATCTTGAAAGCAAAGTCACCCACCTGAACGTGCTAACTGTCCAAGGTTCCACAGCTAAAAACACCAGGAGCAACAATCTCTACTAATCCATAGCACCGATGGTCCAAAGACATTGAACAAATCCTCCTGGTACAAACACACGGCTAACAGTTACACTTTAATTCCACAATTTACCGAAACAAGTTACATTCTGAATTCAGTCACAAAGATGTCACTTTTTCACCTACAAACAATACTCCAAAAATTCCAGTAAAAATACCACAGCGATCGTCGCGTCGAGACCTTCGAAACGGGTACCTGCACTTCCAAATTCGAGCCCCGTAGGCCGAGTTACAAATTCCACAGTACAGGTGCGCAAACACTCACAACCACACAACTGTAAATTCATACACAGATAAAAGGGGAATAGTATACCTCCGGGAAGGTCTTGGAAAAATCCAAGAAAAATACGGCGATGATCCTCGCAACGAGTAGATGGAAAAAGTGTATAGGCTTGACTCGATCCGATGCTCGAGTGCAGAGATAAAATTCCGGCAAGGGGCTGCTGTCCAAAAACTCCACCAGCAAACAACGGCTTAGAAATGTCTCGAAAACCATATCATAAGCTCTGAATCCAGCAAGATGATCAACACGAAAGTCGAAGATATACCTCTCGTGAATCCAACGCCGCAGAAATCATCCAAAAATACTGACAGAGTAGCTCTGTGGACCTCTCAGATCGAACTGCGATGATAACGGGCCTCCGATGAAAAATCGTCACTCTGTGCTCCAATGCCGAAGTCGTCGACACCGTGGCTTCGAAAAATTCCGGGCCTCCGCCAGAAGATGCGTAGCACGAAGATCTCCAAGTTTGGTGAGGGGTCCAAAGGCAGGGGAGCTCGGGAAAAGGGGCAAAAAGCCCAAGCCAACAGCCTATTTATAGGCTCAGCCCGAAAGTCCAACACTTTGGACTTTAGGCCCAACATCCGGGCGCCCGGGCATTCCGGGCTGCTACAGTAACGGGCCCGGCCCGTTACTGTTCACGCCCGAAAACACCACAGCCCGCCACGCGTCCCACCGACACTCCCCGCGCCCGGCGCACGCGCGCCCGCGAATCGTTGAGCGACGTGTGGCCGACACGCGGGCGTTGGGGTGGCTGCGCCCGGCCAATCGCGGGGTGCCACGTGGCGCCCCCACGTCGCACCCCAACCGCCACCGTACGGCCACCTGCTCCAGCCGCTGCGTGGACCGCGTGTACCAGGACCCGCCAACCAAAAGCCGCCACGTGTCTACCCTTGGTCCACCGTGCACCCGCACCATTCCATGGACCGCGCCTGCCGCGCCGGCCAATCGGGAGGCGCCACGTGTCCTGCGCCCGGTGCACGCTTCCGCGGTGGACCGCGCGGCAGCGCCTCCGCCCGCCGCCGCGCTCCGGTGCCAGCCGTCGGCGCCGGCGCCTCTCCGTCCGCCAGAACAGTGCCGCCGAACCTCGAAATCCATGCCGGGTCATCCGGGCTCCGAAAAAATAGGTAAATAGTCCATCTTGACCGATTTCGCACGCTGAATCCAAATCCGATGTCCGTTTGGCCCAATTCTGTTACGGAATTTGAGTTGGCGTATTTCGTGAATTCGGTTAAGTCTTGAAGATTGAAGATGAAGAAGTTTGGATCATATAACTCAATCTCAAGAAAGAAGAATTCAAAAGGATCAGGTATGTTTAACTAATTATTTTTGGTGATCCGAATACTTCTTATAGTGTAGAAACACTTGGATGAATTTTTAATTGCATAAAAATTAAAAACTGGACATGGGACATGTTCAGGATCCGGATCAGACAATCCGATCCGGATCCCGAAGGGTGTTAGTTCATACGCAAATTCAATCCGGATCCAAGCCTCTTTTGATCCGGATCCCGAACACTGGTTTTTACCAAAATATATGAACGATTCGGATCAGGCATTTCAATCCAGATCCCGAACATTGGTGTTTTGTGAATTGTATGAACGATCCGGATCAGGCACTTCGATCCGGATCCCGAACCTTTTTTTTTCTGGAAACTGTCTGTCTCGTTACTGCAATCCGGATCGCCGAAATCCGATCCGGATCGTCGTCCTGAAAAATTCCAGAAAAGGTTAGTTTTTAATTTTTATCCTGTTCCAACAGTTTCTAACCTATAAATAGACCCTATGATTCATCTTTTAGTGGAATGGAAAAACACGACCGAAATAGAAAAATTCACATATAGAGAAGAAAGAAAATACTTGATTTAATTCTATGTTTCTTCATCTATATTATTAATTTGATTCTAGGTTTTCCAAACTCAGATTTTGAGTAGAAACAAATTAATGAATACTTAGATGGTATTTCCGATCTATTTCTAATCTAAGTATTCGGCGGATCATCATCACCCAAAAACAACGATTTCCCCAAAATCGGCGCGTGGACTCGCGTGGCCTTGTGGATTCAAGGTGCTACCGCTCTCGTGGATTCGGAGCGAGGTACGTTCGTGGATTCGAGACGTGCTACTGGGTGAAGACCGTGGATTCGGTCGGACGTCGTGGACTCGACGTTGGACGCCGTGGATTCGGCGTTGGACGCAGATCGTGGATTCGAGAAGCGTTGCGGAGCGAGCGGAGAAGATCAACTAGGAGCGTATGGAAAAAGGTTGAGTCGTCTGTGAGTACGGTATATCACCTTTGTACGTGTTATAATTCTAGTGGATTTCACCGTGTTATCGGTCCCATGGTTTTTTACTCCGGTTTGGAGTTTTCCACGTAAAAATCTCTGCGTGTTATTTATTTTTCCGCATTGGGTTTTATATCGCAAAGATTTTTGAGTGTTTATGTAGTGTTCTGGTTTTTCCCATGCAATTTCCCAATGAATCCACTGTGTATAACACCTAGTGATGGTGTCTGGCCCATGGTGCATCAAAGGAGTGCCACAGATGGACCCTGCGAGATTTTTGTAGCAGATTTGGCCTTCGGCTGTATTTGCCGAATTTTAGAAAATGATTTGGGCCAAGCGGAGGTTGGATTTGGATTCAGCGCGGAAAAACGCTTGAAAATGGCTATTTGCTGGTTAAATTTGGAGTCCGGATGACCAAAAACGGGCTTCCGGAAGTTTTTGGGGCTTTTCGGTGCATGGGGAGTGTCGGTGGACCGCTGGCTGCCACGTGGCGGCCTGTAATTGGCCGGTTCGCAACGTTCGGTCCACGGAGCGGTGCGGCTGGGTGCATGAGCCCGGCATAGGACACGTGGCAGGCAAGGATAGGCTGGCCTTTGGTGCGCGGTCCACGGGATTTTGACCGGCAGGTGCACGGTTTGAGCGCCGGTGCAGGGATCTGAGCGGGAACTACGTTTCGATCCCTGATTGGCGGGCGCTGGGGTGCACGGTCCACGGAGTTCGCCGTGCGGGTGCATGGACCCGGCGCAGGGACACGTGGCGGCAGGCTATTGGCGGGCTCAGTTTAAGCGGCGCACGGAGTGTGTGAGGGCCCGCCTCGGGATGGAGTGCGCACAGGGGGCGCCTGACGCGGCGGTCGGCCGCACTCGAGTACGCCACGCGTCGCGACGCGAGAGGGCAGCCGTACTCGAGTGCGCCACGCGTCGCGACGCGAGTGGCGGGCCGTACCCACCCCGCTGACCGCGGCGGGACACGTGGCGCACAGCGGGGGGCTTTGCACCGCTGTCCCGTGTTATGGGGGCACGTGTCATCACCACAAACTTTCGGGTGCGTCGGACGGGGAGGCGTCCGACCGTTCTTCCGGATTCGGGCGCCCGAAAGTTGCGCCCGAATCCGGCCCACTAACAGCTAGTGGGCTGAGCCTATAAATAGGCTTCTTTGTGTCTTCTTTGGGCTTTTTAGACACCTTTTCGCTGTGGAGTCTTCAGAAGAGTTTTCCCTCTCACAGAGCACTATCCATTGGAGGACTTGGAGGATTTTTGGAGGCACGCATCCCGAGGTTCGCTATTTTACGGCGCTGCGCGACGCTTGTTCTCCGGCGACTCGCTTCGCCCCTTCTCAGTGTTTGGGCTCCCCCGACTCACCCCGACCTCATTTTCCGGCGATTC
The DNA here is from genome assembly GCA_029204045.2 of Tillandsia leiboldiana. NCBI lineage: Eukaryota > Viridiplantae > Streptophyta > Magnoliopsida > Poales > Bromeliaceae > Tillandsia > Tillandsia leiboldiana. The sequence goes on from CM055063.1 coordinate 33,520,755, forward strand.
TTGCGCCGTTGGACTCACGACAGGTAGGACTTCTACTCCAGTGTTTTGAGGTTCCTCGATTTCCATGCTGACCTTGGAGTTTTCTGAGCACCCATTTGACCCATTTTTCTTCGCGGATTCTTGGACAGCACTGCGGTGTTCTAGCCGTATCTTTTCGCACAGGCGTCGGAACGGGGTGATTCAAAAGGCATTTTTCATTTTCACTTCGCAAGGAATCTCCTGGATTTTTCCCTGAATTTTTCGAATAATTTCCGAAGGTGAAAGTCTCCTTTTACTGTTGTTCTTTGTTACAGATTTTCTGGATAGTTTGTTTTGGGGTGTTCCCCTTGCCAGATTTTTATCTCAGCGGAGAAAACTCGGAATTGAACGTGCAGGTACTCATTTCGACGTGTTCGTCGCGAGGATCGCGACAGTATTTTTCGTGGATTTTTTCGGGTATTTTTCGTAGGTGAAAACAGAGGAACTTTGGACTATGTATTTTGGGACAGATTTTGTGAGGCAAGGTGTGATTAAAATATGTTTATTCTTCTGGGGAATTTTGTGCAGTGTTGTAGAGTTGGTTTTGGCCGAGCGTGGACTGCACCTTTGGGGACCAGGATTTAGCGCTCGAGGTGGGTACCGTTGTTAACCTCCTACTTGTGATAACCCACAAGGCATATTGGAGCTAGTCTTATGTAATGTTGCTAGTATACTAGTGGAATGATTATGGCATGCTTAAATTGGAAGAATTGGACTTATGGTTGATACTTGCACCTTTAGAGGACTAGGTGCTAATAATGGTAATTCTTGATATTTAAACAAAGGCATACTGTAATTCCTGTGAGAATTGGAACACTGAAATTATATTGTTAAGAAAAAGGACTTTTGCATGCTTGAATGGTCACCTAGTTAGGCCACATTTTTCTGCTGCACTATCATGCTGGAATTGACTTAGGAGAAACCATGATTTTATTTTCTCCAGTTATCTAGACATAGGGGATATCATGCTCGGGTTAGAGCAGGGGCTGGGATAGTGTAGTCAGATACTTGGGTTTCGGGACGGACAGGCTGTGATGGCAGGGATTTGCGGCAACAGCGGATTTTGGGCGGTTGACCGGACAGTTGTTATTGCATCAGATCGGGGAGAGGATTTCGGGTTCTTTTAGTGGATGGTACTTTTCCCTATAGATCAGTGTCATGATCCAGCCCTGCGGACTTATTCTCCTTGGATACTTATTACTCAGGCTTTTTCCTCGTGTGGGTCGCTCCCCTCGAGGGCCACTCCGGAGTGCGCGATATACAGACTTGAGTCCTTGAGACTCCTATCCCCTATCGGTGTTATGCGTAGGCTGGCATGCCCGATTTGGCAGGCACCGCAGGCAGTACCAGCGTTTACTGGGGCATAGATTGGATTTTGTCAGACAGGCCTTGATATTCTGATGCATACATTTAGCTATCCTTTAGCTGGGCATGTAGAGGCATATTGGTGGTAGCTTTTATCAGTAGTCATACTTATAGTTTACCACCTTTATTCTTTTAGCCTCTGGTAGTCCTAGTGGGCATGTTTGAGTTGAGGTTTACCCACTAGGGGAGGCTACTGTCTTTATAGTAGTTCTCACCCCCACCCCTTTTTTCTCTTCTTTTCCCCCTTTGTTTTGCAGAGTCCTCTGCGGGAGTTGCGGGACCCTCTTCCCAGGACCGAGGTAAGAGGATCGTTGATTAGCTAGCTGCTTCCCTGATCCTGAGTTCGGTAGATTTTGATGTATCCCCTGTACACTCAGACGGTTGTATTTTCTTTTATTTTGGGTCTGGCTGCGGCCAGCTGGTTGTATTTATTTCGTGAGCTGGGAGAGACACATGTATATTTGAGAGTTATGTTGTACTTTTATTTCCAGCATTTGTCTGAGATGTACTAGTTTTAGTTTAGCTCTGCTTTTATACTCCTCTATTATTTCATTTATATATCTGAGCACCAGCGCTTCGTGTATACGGGAAATACCGTGGGCACGGCGGATCTGTGGACAAGCCCGGGTTCTGGTTTACACCCGGGGCGTGACAGATTAGGTTGGTATCAGAGCTTAGGGATAGGTCAGTTGGGACTTAGGAAACCCTAGGCTTTTTGGCAGACCCTAGGAAGGCAGGGCGTGAGTGACGCGATATTTTGCGAAAGTCGGCAATTTATTATTAAACTCTTCCTGTGAGTGGAGAGGGACTGGCATATCCTATTTCTGGGGGATCATTATGTTGGCTGCAGACGACATAAGATTACAGAAATAGGAGGATGACCATGACTTTCGCTGGATTGGGTCGAGAGTGGTTTTGTTTACTGACCCGTGGATTCTTGTGTGGCAGGATGCCTCCTAGGTGGCAGATCCCTACCCGGGGTACTCCTACACCCCCGGAGGAGCCGGAGCAGTCCCGGCCTTCTGAGATCAGTGAGTTGAGGGCCATGGTGGCCCAGTTGGCGGAGAGCCACCGCCGACAGGAGCAGAGGTTCGAGCAGTTGCTTGCCCAGGTTGGGGCACCTCCCCCTACTACCGTAGAGGCCCCTGTACCACCGGTTGTACCACCGGCTATTCCCCTAGTCCCTACGGCACCGTCGTCGAGCAGTGGGGCCAGGGGATGTTCAGGCCATTGACCCCAGCGGAGGAGCGGGAGTTTTCTGACAAACTCACCCAGTTCTGTAAGCGAGGAGCGCCTAGGTTCTCTGGGCGGAGCACTCACCCTTGGGAGATAGGATCGTGGCTGGCAGCAATGGAGAAGTTATTTCAGGACTTCTTCATTGAGCATAGATACATAGCGCATTTGGCAGTACACTGTCTAGAGGGGGATGCAGATGCTTGGTGGCGTCGGGTCGAGCCCTTAGAGTTTCAGGTCACCCGACAGCTACCCTGGTCGGAGTTCAGGAGGATGATCCTTGATACTTATTTCTCCACGAGTGTGAAGAAAAAGCTTGAAGATGATCTGAATAATCTTCACCAGGGTGATCGGACAGTGTGGGACTACTTTCAGGAGTTCACGCAGTTGCTCAACTGCGTACCCTATGTTGCCAGGGATGGGCCGCACCAGGTAGAGCTTTTTGAGACGGGTCTACGCCCAGAGATTTATACCTTAGTGCATGCCCAGAGGCTACAGACCTTATCAGAGGCAGTGGATCATGCACAGTGGGTCGAGAGGGGAGACCACGTCGTCGCTAGACGTGGAGGCTCGGTCGCTCAGAGTTCTGAGAGTAAGCGACCGGCGCCTGATGATGGGGGACAGGCCGGTTTCGGGAGTCCGCCCCGACCGCCACCGCCTCAGTTTACGGGCTGTGGGCGTTCGGAGCGGCGAGGGCCTGGGGGATCCCAGAGGCCCCCGCAGCATCAGCAGCAGCCCCAGCCACAGCAGCAGCACTCGCAGCAGCAGAGGTCGCAGTCGCGACAGCAGGGGTCACAGCGGCAGAGGCAGCAGTAGCAGCAGTCGAGGCAGCCCCAGTCTGCGGTCAGGTGCATCTTTTGTAGGGGACAGCACCCGTCACGCCCCCGGGGGTTTTTGAGTCTATCAAAGCGGAAATTCGTGTGTATCTTTTTTTTTCTGAATACGGTACATTAAACCTCATCCCCGGTGCGTGCCAGACCGCCACATACACAAAATTCTCCCTGTCCGCGGACAGAGTCTCCTTTGTATATGCACGGCGTCTCATTTACAACAACATACAACAATCATCAACCATCAACCATACAATAGACATTCAACATCAAGCGGAATATTAAAGCGGCATCAATGTTTAGAAAGGATAAAGCCAGCAATTGCAAAACCCGTGCCCACACGGCACTTCGTTTTGAGAAAACCCTTTTCGAAATCATTTGGTTTATCATGAAAACATGCCGCATAAGAAACATCATCAGAAGAACCAAACTATAAAAGTACAACTCATCCACAGTGCCAAGTAATACATGTCCACGAATATTTCTACTCACAAGCAAATTAACTAACATGCGTAAAAGAGATGAGATAATGATAATAACCAAGCGTTCTGACTACGGTCCTCGCGACGCAGTCTCAACAATCTCCCGGGTAACGCCCCTGGTAGCGCCTGTCACGGAGTGGGTAAAGTCAGTGACAAACAAAGTAGATGTCTAACAACAATAAGGAATAAGGAGCAAACCGGAAACACCGTAACCATTTCGCTAAAAACCCTGCACATATTAAGCTGGGCCCCGACCCCAGATTTATCAATTTAATTGGGCACCAACCCCAGAATATTTATCGGAGAGACCAAAGTCTCCCCTCGTGCGCAAGCACTCCTTTGATGCATTTAACCCCTTCCACGGTGCTGGTGTGCTATTCCCAGCGGGCGCGAAGGGGTCCTCACGGCTCCCACCCCTTTGTGAGGAACACAGGTCATACAAGACCACTCTTCCGGAAAAGTACACCCATGCGGAGGCCAATCCGCCTGTGTACGTGCAGCATCCCAAAACGGTTTTTGCCGAGATCGGCGTGTCATGAACATTGCGACCGCAACCGCTTCAATTGTTAGATAATAACACAATTATGCGAAAGGTTAAACTGTCCATCTACTTTGTTAGATAAATTGAGAGCACTTTAATGACGATAGATGCACTTACTGCACTGGTTGTATTTACAGCAACCGTACCCACCTATTTGGAGAGAGATCGGAACACTCGAATCTTTCGCGCACCCCCGCTGCGCGTCTGGACCTAAAGAAAGTCCGCAAGGATAACTATAGTTAAAAGCGTGTACTTACATCTGAAAACGTAAGACCCAATTTACTCCTTTGTTTTTGACGGAAAAGTCCAACATTGACCGGTTGACGAAACGGAATTCCCAAGCCGCCGTCGCTGTCTGCCGGAGCCCCGCGCGGTTCAGAACCGCGCGGCGTATCTCCGCGGACGTTGCCCTCGCGGCGCGGTGCCCCGCGCGGGTTGCCCGTGCGACGGCCGCACGGTGCCCGCGCGGGTGCGGCCCGGCACGGCGCCCGCGCGGTCGCGGGTCCGTGCGGGTGCCGCCCGCGCGGCAGCCGCGCGGCGCCCGCGCGGTGCCCGCACGGGTGCGGGCCCGCATGGATGCGGGACAGCGCGGGGGCCGCCCGTGCGGCAGCCGCGCGGCGCCCGCGCGGTTCCCGCATGGATGCGGGCCCGCGCGGGGGCCGCCCGTGCGGCAGCCGCGCGGCGCCCGCGCGGTGCCCGCACGGGTGCGGGCCCGCGCGGGTGCCTCCCGCGCGGCGGCCGCGCGGCGCCCGCGCGGTGCCCGCATGGATGCGGGCCCGCGCGGGGGCCGCCAGCGCGGCAGCCGTGCGGCGCCCGCGCGGTGCCCGAATGGATGCGGGCCCGCGCGGGGGCCGCCCGTGCGGCAGCCGCACGGCGCCCGCGCGGTGCCCGCAAGATTGCGGGCCCGCTCGGGTGCCTCCCGTGCGGCAGCCGCGCGGCGTCCGCGCGGTACCCGCACGGTTGCGGGTCCGCGCGGTGGCCGCGCGGCGCCCGTGCGGTGCCGTCCGTGACCCTCCTCCGCGCGATGCCCTAGCGGCATCGCGCGCCTCCGCCGTCCGTTCCGCGCCTTTTCAAGGAGACGACGTCGGCGACGGTGACGGATACGACGGAGAAAGCAAGAAACCAAGAACTCAACGAAAAAGACAACGAACAAAATCCCAAATAATTTAAATAAATTATTTTACTAACCGAAGATCGACGGAAAGGTTGTCCGGTAGTGTTCTTGTCTTCGGTTCGGCGTCCGGGAAGATCGGGCTCCTTCTCTTTCTCCTTTCCCTTTCTTCCGGCTAGGGTTTCGTCTTTTCCCTTTTTTTTCCCTTCTCTCCGATTAGGGTTTTTATTTTCTTTTCTTTTCCTTTTCGATATTCGGGATCCCTTATATAGTCGTACTTTACCTTTAATTAATTCCTCTTTAATTCGTACGTAAGAGAATTAATTAATTTTCCGTCTGGGATAATTAATTAACTAATTAATTATCCCCCACGAGATAAACCACCTTATCTCTAACGGGTGCAAGATATTTAGCACGGATTCCGATGCACGACTAATTACCGTATCACTTTGAATCCTGTTCAGGGGGTTCCCGATATCGGATTTCAGATCCGATCGCGCCGTCGGCTTTCTTTTTCCGCGCACAATCGCGGAAAAATACTAGCGTCCCACAATGGCCAACTTCAAGAATTGAATAATTCTATTTCACTTAAAGGCTTAAATGACTACACGTAAGTCAAAAATACCCCGAAGGACCGGATCACTACACCACTCACACTTTATAAAAAGTTTCGTCCCGAAACTTAAATACAAACCCCACTAATTAATTCGGGAAAACATTCCCTCATCTTCGATTCCAGTTCCCACGTCGCCTCGCGCTCTTCGTGGTTGCTCCACTGGACCTTCACATAGGGGATAGTTCGATTGCGCAACTTCTTGTCCTCTCTTGCCAAAATCCGCACCGGCGTCTCCTCGACGCTTAAATCCTCTCGCAACTCGATGGTGGAGGCATCCAAGGCATGAGAGGGGTCAGCTAAGTATTTCCGGAGCATTGAGACATGGAATATGTTATGGACTCGTTCGAGATTCGGCGGCAGGGCTAATCGGTACGCCACCGGTCCTACGCGTTCTAGGATCTCGAACGGTCCTACGTACCTCGGGCTTAACTTTCCCTTTATGCCGAAGCGTCGGTTCCCTTTGGAGGGCGAAACTCGGAGTAACGCGTGCTCACCCACCATGAACTCTAAGTCCCGACGTCTGTTGTCCGCGTAGCTTTTCTGTCTGCTCTGGGCGGTTAGTAGCCTCTGTCTAATCAATCGCACTTTTGCTTCGGTCTCCTCCACCAAATCTGGGCCCAGAAACTTACGCTCACCCAGGTCGTCCTAGCATATTGGAGACCGACAGCGGCGCCCGTACAGGGCCTCGTATGGTGCCATCTGAATGCTGGCCTGGTAGCTGTTATTGTAGGCAAATTCCACTAGGGGCAAGCACCGTGCCCATCCTTCGCCCAGGTCTAAAACGCATGCCCGAAGCATGTCCTCCACAATTTGTATCACCCGCTCTGATTGTCCATCAGTCTGCGGGTGAAAAGCCGTACTGAAGTGCAACTTGGTTCCCATTGCTCGCTGCAGGCTCTGCCAAAAGTTTGACACAAATCGCGTGTCCCTGTCCGACGTGATGGACGTCGGCACCCCATGCAGCCTTACTATCTCGTTGATGTAGGTTTGTGCCAGTCGTTCCCGCGCCCACGTCGTGTGTATGGGCAGAAAGTGGGCCGATTTCGTCAGACGGTCCACGATTACCCATATTGCATCGTGTCCCTGTGACGATCTCGGGAACCCGGTCACAAAATCCATGGTAATCATGTCCCACTTCCACACGGGCACCGGTAAGGGTTGCAATTTTCCTGCTGGACGCTGGTGCTCGGCCTTCACTCGTTGGCACACCAGGCAGTGTGCCACAAATCGAGTCACGTCTCCCTTCATTTTGGGCCACCAGAAGGTCTGTTTGACGTCCTTGTACATCTTCGTTCCCCCGGGATGCGCTGTATATGGAGCTGTATGCGCCTCCCGCAGGATTTCCCCTTTGAGTTCTGGTAGATCCGGCACGCAGATTCGTCCCCGAAATCGTATGGTGTCGTCGGAGTTTACTGTGAAATCACCTCCTGGGTTGGCAGTTACTCTACCTCGCACCAGCTGGAGTTGGTCATCAGTCGACTGCCCTTCGAGAATTCTGTCAAGCAGGGTAGGTCTGACCACCAGTGTCAGAAGTCGTTCGACTGTACCTGCTGGTACTACTTCTAGTCTTAATCGCGAAAATTCCGCAATCAGACCATCTTGCTGGGTGATGGCACTTACCCCTGCCTTCTCGGCCTATCCCTTACGGCTCAGGGCGTCGGCCACCACGTTTGCCTTTCCCGGGTGGTAGTGGATCGTTAAATCGTAATCCTTCAATAGCTCGAGCCACCGTCTTTGTCGCAAATTTAACTCCTTTTGGGTGAAAAGGTACTTAAGACTTTTATGATCTGAGTACACATTGCAGTGTGCCCCATACAGGTAGTGTCTCCAAAGCTTGAGGACGAACACAACTGCTGCGAGTTCCAAATCGTGCACGGGGTAGTTTCGCTCGTATTCTTTGAGCTGCCTTGACGCATAGGCTATAACCTTTCCCCGTTGCATGAGCACTCCACCCAGTCCATTTCGCGACGCATCGCAATACACTTCATAATCCTCCCCTGGTTCCGGTAGGGCGAGAATCGGAGCTCGCGTCAATCTATCCTTGAGCTCCTCGAAGCTCCTCTGACATTTGTCCGTCCAGATGAACTTTTCCCCCTTTTTAGTCAAACGGTTTAAGGGGGTGGCTATCTTGGAGAAACCCTCCACGAAGCGCCGGTAGTACCCGGCTAATCCTAGAAAGCTTCGAACCTCTGTTACCGTCGTCGGTTGGGACCAGTCCGTCACCGAATCTATCTTCTTCGGATCGACTGCGACTCCAGCCGCTGAGATTACGTGCCCCAAGAAGCCAACCTCTCGGAGCCAAAACTCACACTTTTTGAGTTTGGCGTAGAGTTTCCGTTCCCGTAGGGTCTGGAGGACTGTGCGCAGATGTTCTTCATGTTCCTCGTCTGTACGGGAGTAGATGAGGATATCGTCGATGAAGACCACCACGAATAAATCCAGGAAGGGTTTGAATACCCTGTTCATCATGTCCATGAACACTGCCGGGGCATTCGTGAGCCCGAACGACATTACTGTAAATTCGTAATGACCGTAGCGAGTCCGAAAAGCCGTTTTGGGGATGTCCTCCCCCTTGACCTGGACCTGATGATAGCCCGACTGCAGGTCAATCTTTGAAAACACCGTCGCCCCCTGTAGTTGGTCGAAGAGGCCGTCGATCCTTGGCAGGGTGTACTTGTTCTTAACGGTGACCTTATTTATCTCCCGGTAGTCGATGCACAACCGAAGACTTCCGTCCTTCTTTCTCACAAACAGGACGGGCGCGCCCCAGGGTGACGCGCTAGGTCTGATGAAGCCTTTATCCAAAAGGTCCTCCAACTGTGCCTTGAGTTCCTTCAACTCTGCGAAGGCCATCCTGTACGGTGCCTTGGTGATGGGTTTGGTGCCGGGAAGTAGTTCAATGGGAAAACCGACTTCTCGTTCCGGCGGCGCTCCGGGGAGCTCTGCCGGAAATACGTCCGGAAATTCCCTTACCACGGGACCGCTGATCCTTATCTGGGGAGCGGCCCTGAACTACCTATCGGCCCATTGGGTCCTCGGCTGCAAGGCATAGGGTGGAGCCTATTTGTTCCTTGCATGGCCCTTAACGGGCCCCGAGTACACAAGGTTCTCCTATACTCCGAAGCCCGCCCGCGCACATCGGCCGGGGGAGGCTTCGCCTAATACTTAAGGATTCTAAAGAGAGGGAGCGAGAGAGAGAGAGCGTCTAATAGGGGTAGCAGGCTAAGGTGTGACCGGTGCTCCTAATCTAAGAAGGAAAAAGTGGAACCAAAAGTTTACCTGCCGTCACTAGGTCTGGGACGTGGCGTCCTCCACCGTAGTATCCCGGGAAGCCCGTCCACAGCCCCTGGGCCAGCGTCGTATGGCGTGCTGGGGAAGGGACTTGTCGTCTGAGGAGTCTGCAGATTGCTGGTCGTCAGGCGAATCCTTTGGTATTCCATGACCGAGCGGTTCCCTTGTCTAATGTTCTTCAGGTCATCCTCCAATTGCCGCTTGACGCTGTCGGAGAAGAAAGCGTCAAAAAGTTCCTCTCTAAAGGTCGTCCATGTCGGTAACGGGTCGTTTGTAGACGGATCCGGGCGTACCATTTTCCACCAGATGCGTGCATTCCCTTCGAGGAAGTGGACGGCTAATGGAACTCGCTCGTGTTCCTCCATCAGTAGGTCCTCGAAGAGTTTTTCCATGGTATCCACCCATTTTTCGACGACCCATTGGTCGGTCGTCTCTCCCTCAAAAGTGGGAGGGTCATGCTTCTTGAACCCAGCCAAATTCGTCCTGACCCTTTCTCGCGTCGTTCGTTGCTCCGTGACCCCTCCTACAGCGGCGGACCCCCCGAGGGTAGGGGTCGTTCCTGCCTCCCCTGTTGTAGCTCCCATCACGGGCCCCGTGGTCGTCGGAGTAGGTACGTCCCTTGGAGATGGAGGCTGTTCCGTCGTCGTACCACCCGTCCCTTGCGGTCCCGTAGTGGGTGCGGTGGTTCCGGGCGGAGGGGTTGGATTGCGCTCGGCTGGCGCGGTTGCTTGTCGCTGTGCCAGGTGACGAACTTGCTCCGTCAGCGTCGCTAATTGCCCGGCCATTTCCCGCAGTTGTTGACGGAGGAGCTGGTTCTCTGCGGTGGTCGGGGCCACTCTGTCCGCGTCCGCATTCTCGGTGGACGATCTAGTCCGGGCCATCGTCCGCTATAGACAAAGAAACCACGTTAACCCTAAGGTTATAACCCTAATACCCTGCCTTACGATTATGCCTACATTACGTTCCCCTATTCCCCGTACTCTCACGTACTACGCACTTATACCTTGGTTATCTCATGTCTAATTTGCTTGTGGTACCCTACACTGTGGATGTGGATCTCGTCTACTATGGTTATGGTTGTTTTTCTCTGATACCATTTATTCTGTCACGCCCCCGGGGGTTTTTGAGTCTATCAAAGCGGAAATTCGTGTGTATCTTTTTTTTTCTGAACACGGTACATTAAACCTCATCCCCGGTGCGTGCCAGACCGCCACATACACAAAATTCTCCCTGTCCGCGGACAGAGTCTCCTTTGTATATGCACGGCGTCTCATTTACAACAACATACAACAATCATCAACCATCAACCATACAATAGACATTCAACATCAAGCGGAATATTAAAGCGGCATCAATGTTTAGAAAGGATAAAGCCAGCAATTGCAAAACCCGTGCCCACACGGCACTTCGTTTTGAGAAAACCCTTCTCGAAATCATTTGGTTTATCATGAAAACATGCCGCATAAGAAACATCATCAGAAGAACCAAACTATAAAAGTACAACTCATCCACAGTGCCAAGTAATACATGTCCACGAATATTTCTACTCACAAGCAAATTAACTAACATGCGTAAAAGAGATGAGATAATGATAATAACCAAGCGTTCTGACTACGGTCCTCGCGACGCAGTCTCAACAATCTCCCGGGTAACGCCCCTCGTAGCGCCTGTCACGGAGTGGGTAAAGTCAGTGACAAACAAAGTAGATGTCTAACAACAATAAGGAATAAGGAGCAAACCAGAAACACCGTAACCATTTCGCTAAAAACCCTGCACATATTAAGCTGGGCCCCGACCCCAGATTTATCAATTTAATTGGGCACCAACCCCAGAATATTTATCGGAGAGACCAAAGTCTCCCCTCGTGCGCAAGCACTCCTTTGATGCATTTAACCCCTTCCACGGTGCTGGTGTGCTATTCCCAGCGGGCGCGAAGGGGTCCTCACGGCTCCCACCCCTTTGTGAGGAACACGGGTCATACAAGACCACTCTTCCGAAAAAGTACACCCATGCAGAGGCCAATCCGCCTGTGTACGTGCAGCATCCCAAAACGGTTTTTGCCGAGATCGGCGTGTCATGAACATTGCGACCGCAGCCGCTTCAATTGTTAGATAATAACACAATTATGCGAAAGGTTAAACTGTCCATCTACTTTGTTAGATAAATTGAGAGCACTTTAATGACGATAGATGCACTTACTGCACTGGTTGTATTTACAGCAACCGTACCCACCTATTTGGAGAGAGATCGGAACACTCGAATCTTTCGCGCACCCCCGCTGCGCGTCTGGACCTAAAGAAAGTCCGCAAGGATAACTATAGTTAAAAGCGTGTACTTACATCCGAAAACATAAGACCCAATTTGTAGGTTTTTATAGGATCCACAAGGATCTAAATAGGTACTATCAAACAACTAGAGGGGGGGTGAATAGGTGTAATACTTATAAAACCAAATCTCAGTGCAAAATAAAAACCAATGCGGAAAATAAAAACAGCACACCGAGATATACGTGGAAACTCCAATCCAGGAGAAAAACCACGGGACCAACACGCAATAACAATCCACTAAGAATAGAAGAATAACAAGGTGATTACCGACTCCACGGAATCAAACCCCTCCTTCAGCTTCTTCGGACCTTGCGCTGACCGGTTGGATATCCACGCAATAACAATCCCTAAGAAAAGAAGAATAACAAGGTGATTACCGTCTCCACGGATTTAACCCCTCCTTCAATTTCTTGGACCTCGCGCTCCACCGATTTTGCACGCCCACTGCACACGTTCGAATCCACGAACGCCACTCGAATCCACGAGCACACGTTTCGAATCCACGAAACGCCTTTAGCACACCGAATCCACGATGCCACGTCGAATCCACGACGCAAACTCAGTCGATAAGAATATTGACTTCGATGGTGATCCTTTGCTTAGATTCTCATTGAGGAACCGTAGAAGAAATCTCTAAGCAAAGATTAGATCAATTCGACAAAAGATATGTTCTTGAAAGAACCTTCGAATTGACCTAAAAGAGGCGAAAGAGAAGAACGGTAAAAACCAGCCTCTAGGGTTTCTCTCAAGTGTTTTATAAATTAAACGGTAGAGAACCCACGTTTTTGAGAAACCCTAAATGTCTATTTATAGTTTAGAAACCTTTGGAAAGAGATAAGAATCAAAAACATACCTTATCTGGAAATTTTCAGGACGGCGATCCGGATCGGATTTACTGCGATCCGGATCGTCGTAACGAGATTGACGATTCCAGAAAACCAAGGGTTCGGGATCCGGATTGCAAGGTCCGATCCGGATCGTTCATGAATTTCAGCAACATCCAATGTTCGGGATCCGGATCAGAATAGGCTTGGATCCAGATTGGATTTGCACATGAACTAATACCCTTCGGGATCCGGATTGGATCATCTGATCCGGATCCTGAACATGCCCCATGTCCAGTTTTTGATTTTTATGCAAATAAAAAATTCTTCCAAGCGTTTCTACACTATAAGAAAGTATTCGGATCACCACAATTATTTAGTTAAACATACCTGATCCTCTTGAATACTTTCTACTTGAGATTGATGTAACTGATCCACAATTCTTCAACTTCAATCTTCAAGACTCAAGACACTGAGTGTCAACTTGAGCTCTTGTTGAATCTTCTCTAAGTCTTTGATTGCTGATTGACAATTTGATCCTTTTAAGACTCCGACTCAACTGACTTGACTCACGAAATATGCCAACACCAAAAATGCCGTAACAATCTCCCCCTTTGGCAATTTCGTGACAAAACCCAAAAATACATAAAAGCGCTCAAGTCACTCATCTTAAACCAAAAAGTCGAAATTCAATGTTATCACCAAAACATTGATTTTCTTTGCGTGAAAGATCCAATAAATACAAAATTACATTTGAACCAAACAGTCCTAGAACATACTCTATGACTTAGGACTTGGAGTCTTAAAGTGATGTAATTCCTGCAAAACAAAACTCCAAACGAAATCAAACGTTAGTCGTTAGAAATTAGAATCCTGCATTTGATCCGTCTTCCTTTTGGTTCTTTTGTTTTTCGGCTCTTTCAATTTTTCTTTGTCTCCCCCTATCTTGAGCATCTCTAACATGTTCTCCATGTTCTTGAGCATCTATGTTCTCCCCCTTTGTGGTACGATCATCATTTTCCGTTCTCCCCCATTTTTCCATTTTCGTTTCGTTTGTCCTCTCTTGATGATCTCATCTCCGTCATTTCTCTTCTCCCCCTTTTTGTCACAAATTGTCAAACAGTGAACATACTAGACAAAAGGAAATCACTAACAACATCAGTTCAAAGAGAAAGAGAGATAAAAGCTCAGTTCCGGTATATAACAAAAATGCAGATTGCGTACCGGTACCAGAAGGCAAAAAACAAATAATTCCTTGAAACAAATCCAAATTTTAGAAACTTTTCAAATACCGATTTGTATTCCATCAAGAAAACAATTTAAGTGCTTTAACCAATGAATTAACAAGATGTCATTAAATCCAATTAATTTCAGAAGATTAAAAAGATTTACTCCTAAATCATGAAAAATAAAGATAAAACATTATAAACAGTTTTTCATGTTATATTCATCAAACACAAGTCATAAAAAATAATCTTGAGATCCAAAGTCTATCAAGATGTAACGGATGTACAAAGATGACTTACAGAGATTTCCAAATGACATCAATTTGATTTCTTACCCTTTCAAATTTGAGATAAGCACTAAAATACCTAAGGGTGGCTCTTTGAGCATCTTTCAACTATCCCACCTTATACCAACCAGGAGATTATTCAAAATATAAGAGCTTTACATATAAATCCCCAAATGCTTCAACTAAAGATTTTCTCATAAAATACTATCAAGCATCCATAACATGTGGTAGCTTCACACACAAACCGGACGACCGGGGTGGCAGCTCTTTCCAACATGTGGTGGTAGTTTTCACACTCCTTTCGGATGTAACTCTTTCCACATCTTTTGCAAATCATTTCAATACCCTTGTAAGAATGCAATCTCTTACGTGAAAGAATTAAATCCCAAATTTTAGTCTATCGGTTGTCTCATGTTTATCACAATGAATTCACACAACCGAGATAGATTAAGCATCTAAAGATCACACATGATTTCTAAAATTTGATGCTTATAATATCAAAAACTCCTATAATGAAGTATCTTCAAGATTATGATTAAGGAGTAAAGTTGATAATCCAAATAAAATTAATTTGGAGTGAATAAAAGTGAAGCCCTTTTTATTCAATGCACTTGTTCAGTAAAAACCCTTTTGTTCAAAAACAAAGTATAAAAACGAAGAGCATTGAAAAACATGTAATGCAAAGATTAAGAAAGATATGAAGGGAAAACCAATCAAAGCATTACATACAGTCATAAGCTATTTAGAACTTAAGACAAGGAAAGATATCACCTTCCCGAATCCAAAATCGCTGGATTTTGGGTTGTCTTGATTCGTTGTGGCCGGGGGTTGTCCGCTTTGACTGTTGGTCCACCTTAGGTCTTTGCCTCATAGTGATCCACTTGTATGATTGATATTGTGGCTCGGACCTTTGGTGGGTTGAGTGAACTACTTTGACTTGATGTGTCTTTTGATTCCGTTGAGTTCGCTCGGTAGATGAAGTTGCCGAAGGACTCTTCTTTCTCTTTTTCGGGCAATTCTTCACCAAATGTCCTTCAAGTCCACATAAGTGACAAGTTCTTCCTTTCAATTTCATTGTGGAACTTGAAGCAAGCACAGTTTGGTCCTTTTTGAATCCCAAACCAACCTTGCTTGTTTGACCTAATCCGGACATACAATCATGTTTCTTCGAACCGGTTGAAATCCTTTGTATGTCGGATTTAAGTTGATGGACTTGCTTGGTCAAAGCTTGGTTGGTAACATGAATCTCCTCAAACTGCTTTTCAAGAAAATCAATCTTGTTAATATGTGATTTAGCGTTTGTCTCCGATTGGTTTAGCTTTTCTTGGAGGATTTTATTGTTATTCAATAAAAGCTCTCGTTCCTCCTCGAGATCATGAAGTTTTATCTTTAAAGCTTGATTCTCGTCTTGAACTTCAAGTCGTTGCTTCCTCAACTTCTTGATATGCTTGGCCATCTTCTTAGATTCCGCAAGAAGTTGTTGATATGCCTCAATGAGTTCTTCCTCGTCCGACTCCCCCTCACTTGATGACTCTCCGCCGGTTGTTGATGTTTCATACAAAATCAAAGGAGTAGATTCAGTGACTAAAGATGATAAACAATTATTAGAAGAGGGAAAATGAGAGGCATGAGAAGCAACGATTTTTTGTTTTTCCTCTTTATTTGAGGTTGATTCATTAGAAGTAGAATCGTCCCAAGTTTTCGCTTGCAAAGCCTTCTTTTTATATGATTTCTTAGAAGGACAATCCATTGAAAAATGGCCGTAGCCTTTGCATCGATAGCATTGGATTTCCCCTTCGAAATCATCTTTTCCTTTTTCTTTAGAAGGTCTTGCAAAGCTTTTGAGTTTAGAGGATTTAGAACCCGATGATCCTTTAGAAGATTTCGTGGATGAAGATCCATCGGTTCGATTCTTCCAAAACTTCTGACGAAATTTCTTTACGATCCGCGCCAATTGTTCTTCAAAATCGGCAAAAGAGATTTCATCGTCGGAACTTGATTCGCTATCTTCTTCCTTTGTTGATTTGAATGCAATACCTGTAAGCTTAGAAGAAGACTTGGAAGAAACTTGATTAGTAGGAAACGTCATTTCATAAGTTTGCAAAGCACCTACTAATTCCTCTACACTCATCTCATCCGGATGACTAACGGTTTCAATGGCGGTAACCTTTGCCCTAAACCGTTCCGGAAGAGTCCGAAGTATCTTTCTTACAATTTTCGACTCCGGGATCTTTTCTCCTAAATTAGCACATGTATTAATTACATCTTGAAGTCTAGTGTAATAATCTGTAAACAATTCATGCTCTTCCATATGAATAGAGTCAAATTGACTTGTAAGCATCTGGAGCTTTTGAATTTTTACAAGATTAGTACCCTCATGTGTAATTTTGAGAATATCCCAAATTTCCTTTGCGGTTTCACACGCGAAAATTCGTGTGAACTCAGTCGAGAAAAGAGAATTAAATAAAGCGTTCATGTTGAGTTATGAATCCCAAAGGATCTAAATAGGTACTATCAAACAACTAGAGGGGGGGTGAATAGGTGTAATACTTAAAAACTCAATCTCAGTGCAAAATAAAAACCAATGCGGAAAATAAAAACAGCACACCGAGATTTACGTGGAAACTCCAATCCAGGAGAAAAACCACGGGACCAACACGCAATAACAATCCAATAAGAATAGAAGAATAACAAGGTGATTACCGACTCCACGGACTCAAACCCCTCCTTTAGCTTCTTCGGACCTTGCGCTGACCGGTTGGATATCCACGCAATAACAATCCCTAAGAAAAGAAGAATAACAAGGTGATTACCGTCTCCACGGATTTAACCCCTCCTTCAATTTCTTGGAACTCGCGCTCCACCGATTTTGCACGCCCACTGCACACGTTCGAATCCATGAACGCCACTCGAATCCACGAGCACACGTTTCGAATCCACGAAACGCCTTTAGCACACCGAATCCACGATGCCACGTCGAATCCACGACGCAAACTCAGTCGATAAGAATATTGACTTCGATGGTGATCCTTTGCTTAGATTATCAATGAAGATCCATGGGAAAAAAACTCTAAGCAAAGATTAGATCAATTCGACAAAAGATAGATCTTGGAAGAACCATCGAATTGACCTAAAAGAGGCTATTAAGAAGAACAATGAAAACCTAGCCTCTAGGGTTGCTCTCAAGTGTTTTATAAATTAATCGGCCGTAGCTCCCACGTTTTTGAGAAACCCTAAGTGTCTATTTATAGTTTAGAAACCTTTGGAAAGAGATAAGAATCAAAAACATACCTTATCTGGAAATTTTCAGGACGGCGATCCGGATCAGATTTATTGCGATCCGGATCGTCGTAACGAGATTGACGATTCCAGAAAACCAAGGGTTCGGGATCCGGATTGCAAGGCCCGATCCGGATCGTTCATACAAAATAGAAAACTTAACATTCGGGATCCGGATCGGAAATTGCATGGATCCGGATCGAAGTCTTGTATGAAGCAACAACCTTCGGGATCCGGATCGTTGGCTCTGATCCGGATCCTGAACATGTCCGAACACCAGTTTTTGATTATTATGCAATTAAAAGTTCATCCAAGTGTTTCTACACTATAAGAAAGTATTCGGATCACCACAATTATTTAGTTAAACATACCTGATCCTCTTGAATACTTTCTTCTTGAGATTGATGTAACTGATCCACAATTCTTCAACTTCAATCTTCAAGACTCAAGACACTGAGTGTCAACTTGAGCTCTTGTTGAATCTTCTCTAAGTCTATGATTGCCGATTGACAATTTGATCCCTTTAAGACTCTGACTCAACTCACTGACTTGACTCACGAAATATGCCAACACCAAAATGCCGTAACAATCTCCCCCTTTGGCAATTTCGTGACAAAACCCAAAAATACATAAAAGCGCTCAAGTCACTCATCTTAAACCAAAAAATCGAAACTCAATGTCATCACCAAAACATTGATTTTCTTTGCGTGAAAGATCCAATAAATACAAAATTACATTTGAACCAAACAGTCCTAGAACATACTCTATGACTTAGGACTTGGAGTCTTAAAGTGATGTAATTCCTGCAAAACAAAACTCCAAACAAAATCAAACGTCAGTCGTTAGAAATTAAAATCCTACATTTGATTCATCCTTTTAGTTCTTTTGTTTTTCCCAACTCTTTCAACCTTTCTTTGTCTCCCCCTATCTTGAGCATCTCTAACATGTTCTCCATGTTCTTGAGCATCTATGTTCTCCCCCTTTATGATACGATCATCATTTTTCGTTCTCCCCCATTTTTCCATTTTCGTTTGTCCTCTCCTGATGATCTTATCTCCGTCATTTCTCTTCTCCCCCTTTTTGTCACAAATTGTCAAACAGTGAACATACTAGACAAAAGGAAATCACTAACAACATTAGTTCATAGAGAAAGAGAGATAAAAGCTCAGTTTCGGTATATAACAAAAATGCAGATTGCGTACCGGTACCAGAAGGCAAAAAAGAAATAATTCCTTGAAACAAATCCAGATTTTAGAATCTTTTCAAATACCGATTTGTATTCCATCAAGAAAACAATTTAAGTGCTTTAACCAATGAATTAACAAGATGTCATTCAATCCAATTAATTTCACAAGATTAAAAAGATTTACTCCTAAATCATGAAAAACAAAGATAAAACATTATAAACAGTTTTTCATGTTATATTCATCAAACACAAGTCATCAAAAATAATCTTGAGATCCAAAGTCTATCAAGATGTAACGGATGTACAAAGATGACTTACAGAGATTTCCAAATGACATCAATTTGATTTCTTACCCTTTCAAATTTGAGATAAGCACTAAAATACCTAAGGGTGGCTCTTTGAGCATCTTTCAACTATCCCACCTTATACCAACCAGGAGATTGTTCAAAATATAAGAGTTTTGCATATAAATCTCCAAATGCTTCAACTAAAGATTTTCTCATAAAATACTATCAAGCATCCATAACATGTGGTAGCTTCACACACAAACCGGACGACCGGGGTGGCAGCTCTTTCCAACATGTGGTGGTAGTTTTCACACTCCTTTCGGATGTAACTATTTCCACATCTTTTTGCAAATTATTTCAATACCCTTGTAAGAATGCAATCTCTTACGTGAAAGAATTATATCCCAAATTTTAGTCTATCGGTTGTCTCACGTTTATCACAATGAATTCACACAACCGAGATAGATTAAGCATCTAAAGATCACACATGATTTCTAAAATTTGTTGCTTATAATATCAAAAACTCCTATAATGAAGTATCTTCAAGATTATGATTAAGGAGTAAAGTTGATAATCCAAATAAAATTAATTTGGAGTGAATAAAAGTGAAGCCCTTTTTATTCAATGCACTTGTTCAGTAAAAACCCTTTTGTTCAAAAACAAAGTATAAAAACGAAGAGCATTGAAAAACATGTAATGCAGAGATTAAGAAAGATATGAAGGGAAAACCAATCAAAGCATTACATACAGTCATAAGCTATTTAGAACTTAAGACAAGGAAAGATATCACCTTTCCGAATCCAAAATCGCTGGATTTTGGGTTGTCTTGATTCGTTGTGGCCGGGGGTTGTCCGCTTTGACTGTTGGTCCACCTTAGGTCTTTGCCTCGTAATGATCCACTTGTATGATTGATATTGTGGCTCGGACCTTTGGTGGGTTGAGTGAGCTCCTTTGACTTGATGTGTCTTTTGATTCCGTTGAGTTCGCTCCGTAGATGAAGTTGCCGAAGAATTTTTCTTTCTCTTTTTCGGGCAATTCTTCACCAAATGTCCTTCAAGTCCACATAAGTGACAAGTTCTTCCTTTCAATTTAGTTGTGGAACTTGAAGCCTTCACAGTTTGGTTCTTTTTAAATCCCAAACCAACCTTGCTTGATTGACCTAATCCGGACATACAATCAAGTTTCTTGGAACCAGTTGAAATCCTTTGTATGTCGGATTTAAGTTCATGAACTTGCTTGGTCAAAGCTTGGTTGGTGACATGAATCTCCTCAAACTGTTTTTCTAGAAAACCAATCTTGTCCGTATATGATTTAGCATTTGTCTCCGATTGGTTTAGCTTTTCTTGGAGGATTTTATTGTTATTCAATAAACGTCCTTGTTCCTCCTCGAGATCATGAAGTTTTATCTTTAAAGCATGATTCTCGTCTTGATTCTCAAGTCGTTGCTTCCTCAACTTCTTGATATGCTTGGCCATCTTCTTAGATTCCGCAAGAAGTTGTTGATATGCCTCAACGAGTTCTTCCTCGTCCGACTCCCCCTCACTTGATGACTCTCCGCCGGTTGTTGATGTTTCATACAAAATCAAAGGAGTAGAGTCAGTGACTAATGATGATAAACAATTATTAGGAGAGGGAAAATGAGAGGCATGAGAAGCAACGATTTTTTCCTCTTTACTTGAGGTCGATTCATTAGAAGTAGAATCGTCCTAAGTTTTCGCTTGCAAAGCCTTCTTTTTATATGATTTCGGAGAAGGACAATCCGTTGAAAAATGGCCGTAGCCTTTGCATCGATAGCATTGGATTTCCCCTTCGAAATCATCTTTTTCTTTTTCTTTAGAAGGTTTTGCAACGCCTTTGAGATTAGAGGATTTAGAACCCGATGATCCTTTAGATGGTTTCGTGGATGTAGATCCATCGGTTCGATTCTTCCAAAATTTCCGACGAAATTTCTTTGTGATCCGCGCCAATTGTTCTTCAAAATCGGCAAAAGAGATTTCATCGTCGGAACTCGATTCACTATCTTCTTCTTTTGTTGATTTGAATGCAATACCTGTAAGCTTAGAAGAAGACTCGGAAGAAACTTGATTAGTCGGAAAAGTCATTTCATAAGTTTGCAAAGCACCTACTAATTCCTCTACACTCATCTCATCCGGATGACTAACGGTTTCAATGGCGGTAACCTTTGCCCTAAACCGTTCCGGAAGAGTCCGAAGTATCTTTCTTACAATTTTTGACTCCGGGATCTTTTCTCCTAAATTAGCACATGTATTAATTACATCTTGAAGTCTAGTGTAATAATCTGTAAACAATTCATGCTCTTCCATATGAATAGAGTCAAATTGACTTGTAAGCATCTGGAGCTTTTGAATTTTTACAAGATTAGTACCCTCATGTGTAATTTTGAGAATATCCCAAATTTCCTTCGCGGTTTCACACGCGGAAATTCGTGTGAACTCAGTCGAGGAAAGAGAATTAAATAAAGCGTTCATACCTTTCCCATTGTAAGAAGATCTTTCAAATTCCTCTTTGGACCATCTAGAGCGAGGTTTTGGGATAGTAGAATTTCCTACTTCCTCAACAGGATGCACCCAACCGCATTCCACGGATTGCCATACTCTCTCATCAATTGCGATGAGAAAAGCTCTCGTCCGCACTTTCCAATAAGCATAATTAGTCCCATCAAAAAGAGGAGGTCTATAAATATTACCACTTTCACCCATCATGATAGATAAACCTAAAACCCGCTCTGATACGATTTGTTGAGTTATGAATCCCAAAGGATCTAAATAGGTACTATCAAACAACTAGAGGGGGGGTGAATAGGTGTAATACTTAAAAACTCAATCTCAGTGCAAAATAAAAACCAATGCGGAAAATAAAAACAGCACACCGAGATTTACGTGGAAACTCCAATCCAGGAGAAAAACCACGGGACCAACACGCAATAACAATCCAAAAAGAATAGAAGAATAACAAGGTGATTACCGACTCCACGGACTCAAACCCCTCCTTCAGCTTCTTCGGACCTTGCGCTGACCGGTTGGATATCCACGCAATAACAATCCCTAAGAAAAGAAGAATAACAAGGTGATTACCATCTCCACGGATTTAACCCCTCCTTCAATTTCTTGGACCTCGCGCTCCACCGATTTTGCACGCCCACTGCACACGTTCGAATCCACGAACGCCACTCGAATCCACGAGCACACGTTTCGAATCCACGAAACGCCTTTAGCACACCGAATCCACGATGCCACGTCGAATCCACGACGCAAACTCAGTCGATAAGAATATTGACTTCGATGGTGATCCTTTGCTTAGATTATCAATGAAGATCCATGGGAAAAAAACTCTAAGCAAAGATTAGATCAATTCGACAAAAGATAGATCTTGGAAGAACCATCGAATTGACCTAAAAGAGGCTATTAAGAAGAACAATGAAAACCTAGCCTCTAGGGTTGCTCTCAAGTGTTTTATAAATTAATCGGTCGTAGCTCCCACGTTTTTGAGAAAACCTAAGTGTCTATTTATAGTTTAGAAACCTTTGGAAAGAGATAAGAATCAAAAACATACCTTATCTGGAAATTTTCAGGACGGCGATCCGGATCAGATTTATTGCGATCCGGATCGTCGTAACGAGATTGACGATTCCAGAAAACCAAGGGTTCGGGATCCGGATTGCAAGGCCCGATCCGGATCGTTCATACAAAACAGAAAACTTAACATTCGGGATCCGGATCGGAAATTGCATGGATCCGGATCGAAGTCTTGTATGAAGCAACAACCTTCGGGATCCGGATCGTTGGCTCTGATCCGGATCCTGAACATGTCCGAACACCAGTTTTTGATTATTATGCAATTAAAAGTTCATCCAAGTGTTTCTACACTATAAGAAAGTATTCGGATCACCACAATTATTTAGTTAAACATACCTGATCCTCTTGAATACTTTCTTCTTGAGATTGATGTAACTGATCCACAATTCTTCAACTTCAATCTTCAAGACTCAAGACACTGAGTGTCAACTTGAGCTCTTGTTGAATCTTCTCTAAGTCTATGATTGCTGATTGACAATTTGATCCCTTTAAGACTCCGACTCAACTCACTGACTTGACTCACGAAATATGCCAACACCAAAATGCCGTAACAGTTCATACCTTTCCCATTGTAAGAAGATCTTTCAAAATCCTCTTTGGACCATCTAGAGCGAGGTTTTGGGGTAGTAGAATTTCCTACTTCCTCAACAGGATGCACCCAACCGTATTCCACGGATTGCCATACCCGCTCATCAATTGCGATGAGAAAAGCTCTCATCCGCACTTTCCAATAAGCATAATTAGTCCCATCAAAAAGAGGAGGTCTATAAATATTACCACTTTCACCCAACATGATAGATAAACCTAAAACCCTCTCTGATACCAATTGTAGGTTTTTATAGGATCCACAAGGATCTAAATAGGTACTATCAAACAACTAGAGGGGGGGTGAATAGGTGTAATACTTATAAAACCAAATCTCAGTGCAAAATAAAAACCAATGCGGAAAATAAAAACAGCACACCGAGATATACGTGGAAACTCCAATCCAGGAGAAAAACCACGGGACCAACACGCAATAACAATCCACTAAGAATAGAAGAATAACAAGGTGATTACCGATTCCACGGACTCAAACCCCTCCTTCAGCTTCTTCGGACCTTGCGCTGACCGGTTGGATATCCACGCAATAACAATCCCTAAGAAAAGAAGAATAACATGGTGATTACCGTCTCCACGGATTTAACCCCTCCTTCAATTTCTTGGACCTCGCGCTCCACCGATTTTGCACGCCCACTGCACACGTTCGAATCCACGAACGCCACTCGAATCCACGAGCACACGTTTCGAATCCACGAAACGCCTTTAGCACACCGAATCCACGATGCCACGTCGAATCCACGACGCAAACTCAGTCGATAAGAATATTGACTTCGATGGTGATCCTTTGCTTAGATTCTCATTGAGGAACCGTAGAAGAAATCTCTAAGCAAAGATTAGATCAATTCGACAAAAGATATGTTCTTGAAAGAACCTTCGAATTGACCTAAAAGAGGCGAAAGAGAAGAACGGTAAAAACCAGCCTCTAGGGTTTCTCTCAAGTGTTTTATAAATTAAACGGTAGAGAACCCACGTTTTTGAGAAACCCTAAATGTCTATTTATAGTTTAGAAACCTTTGGAAAGAGATAAGAATCAAAAACATACCTCATCTGGAAATTTTCAGGACGGCGATCGGGATCGGATTTACTGCGATCCGGATCGTCGTAACGAGATTGACGATTCCAGAAAACCAAGGGTTCGGGATCCGGATTGCAAGGTCCGATCCGGATCTTTCATGAATTTCAGCAACATCCAATGTTCGGGATCCGGATCAGAATAGGCTTGGATCCGGATTGGATTTGCACATGAACTAATACCCTTCGGGATCCGGATTGGATCATCTGATCCGGATCCTGAACATGCCCCATGTCCAGTTTTTGATTTTTATGCAATTAAAAAATTCTTCCAAGTGTTTCTACACTATAAGAAAGTATTCGGATCACCACAATTATTTAGTTAAACATACCTGATCCTCTTGAATACTTTCTACTTGAGATTGATGTAACTGATCCACAATTCTTCAACTTCAATCTTCAAGACTCAAGACACTGAGTGTCAACTTGAGCTCTTGTTGAATCTTCTCTAAGTCTTTGATTGCTGATTGACAATTTGATCCCTTTAAGACTCCGACTCAACTGACTTGACTCACGAAATATGCCAACACCAAAAATGCCGTAACACAATTTACTCCTTTGTTTTTGACGGAAAAGTCCAACATTGTCCGGTTGACGAAACGGAATTCCCGAGCCGCCGTCGCCGTCTGCCGGAGCCCCGCGCGGTTCAGAACCGCGCGGCGTATCTCCACGGACGATGCCCTCGCGGCGCGGTGCCCCGCGCGGGTTGCCCGTGCGACGGCCGCACGGTGCCCGCGCGGGTGCGGCCCGGCACGGCGCCCGCGCGGTTGCGGGTCCGTGCGGGTGCCGCCCGCGCGGCAGCCGCGCGGCGCCCGCGCGGTGCCCGCACGGGTGCGGGCCCGCATGGATGCGGGCCCGCGCGGGGGCCGCCCGTGCAGCAGCCGCGCGGCGCCCGTGCGGTGCCCGCATGGATGCGGGCCCGCGCGGGGGCCGCCCGTGCGGCAGCCGCGCGGCACCCGCGCGGTGCCCGCACGGGTGCGGGCCCGCTCGGGGGCCACCCGCGCGGCAGCCGCGCGGCCCCCGCGCGGTGCCCGCACGGGTGCGGGCCCGAGCGGGTGCCTCACGCGCGGCGGCCGCGCCGGGCCCGCGCGGGGGCCGCCCGCGCGGCAGCCGTGCGGCGCCCGCGCGGGGGCCGCCCGCGCGGCAGCCGTGCGGCGCCCGCGCGGGGACCGCCCGCGCGGCAGCCGCACGTCGCCCGCGCGGTGCCCGCAAGATTGCGGGCCCGCGCGGGTGCCTCCCGTGCGGCAGCCGCGCGGCGTCCGTGCGGTACCCGCACGGTTGCGGGTCCGCGCGGTGGCCGCGCGGCGCCCGTGCGGTGCCGTACGTGACCCTCCTCCGCGCGATGCCCTAGCGGCATCGCGCGCCTCCGCCGTCCGTTCCGCGCCTTTTCAAGGAGACGACGTCGGCGACGGTGACGGATACGACGGAGAAAGCAAGAAACCAAGAACTCAACGAAAAAGACAACGAACAAAATCCCAAATAATTTAAATAAATTATTTTACTAACCGAAGATCGACGGAAAGGTTGTCCGGTCGTGTTCTTGTCTTCGGTTCGGCGTCCGGGAAGATCGGGCTCCTTCTCTTTCTCCTTTCCCTTTCTTCCGGCTAGGGTTTCGTCTTTTCCCTTTTTTTTCCCTTCTCTCCGATTAGGGTTTTTATTTTCTTTTCTTTTCCTTTCCGATATTCGGGATCCCTTATATAGCCGTACTTTACCTTTAATTAATTCCTCTTTAATTCGTGCGTAAGAGAATTAATTAATTTTCCGTCTGGGATAATTAATTAACTAATTAATTATCCCCCACGAGATAAACCACCTTATCTCTAACGGGTGCAAGATATTTAGCACGGATTCCGATGCACGACTAATTACCGTATCACTTTGAATCCCGTTCAGGGGGTTCCCGATATCGGATTTCAGATCCGATCGCGCCGTCGGCTTTCTTTTTCCGCGCACAATCGCAGAAAAATACTAGCGTCCCACAATGGCCAACTTCAAGAATTGAATAATTCTATTTCACTTAAAGGCTTAAATAACTACACGTAAGTCAAAAATACCCCGAAGGACCGGATCACTACACACCAGCTCAGAGCGGGCGAGTCTACGCCGCCCAGGTAGGGGACTCCGCGGTAGCCGACCTCGTGGTGGCAGGTATCATTTTACTTTTCGGTACTAGAGCTCGCACTTTATTTGATACCGGTGCATCTCATTCTTTTATCAGTAGATCATTTGCATCATCCCATTGACTAGAGTTAGGTCGGTTGCCACATGCATTAGAGGTATAGATTCCTGATCATACATTGCATGTAGAGGAGTGTTGTCGGTCTTGCCCTGTACAGCTTGAGTCTTGGATTTTGCCAGCGGACCTGATGGTCCTTAGTCAGCTGCGAGATTTCGACATTGTACTGGGGATGGATTGGCTGGCTCGCTATTTCGCGATGATTGATTGCGCCGTGAGGACTGTTACTTTTAGCGAGCCAGGCCAGGAGGTGTTCGTTTACAGGGGGTGTCAGAGTGCTTTCTTTGCCTCTGTGGTTTCGACTTCTCGTGCGAGGCAGATGATGCGCAGTGGATGCGTGGCCTTTTGGGCATCTGTGGTTAAGGAGCCTACGGTGGCCCCGGGACTCGCGGATATCCCGATTGCCCACGAGTTCCCTATGTGTTTCCTCCAGAGCTGATTAGTATGCCGCCGGATAGGGAGGTTGAGTTTTTGATTGACGTAGTCCCAGGAACTGCGCCAATCTCTAAGGCTCCTTACTGTATGGCACCGGCTGAGCTACGAGAATTAAAGGCCCAACTCCAGGATTTAATGGATAAAGGTTTTGTGAGACTGAGCGTATCGCCTTGGGGAGCGCCGGTGCTATTTGTGAAGAAGAAGGATGGTTCACTTCGACTTTGTGTTGATTACCGGGAGTTGAATAAAGTGACCATCAAGAACAAGTACCCTTTGCCACGCATTGATGACTTATTCGATCAGCTGCAAGGGTCTTGTGTCTTCTCCAAGATTGATTTACAGTCTGGTTACCACCAATTGAAGGTGAAGGCCGAGGACATCCCAAAGACGACATTCAGGACGCGGTACGGGCATTATGAGTTTACCGTCATGCCTTTTGGATTGACAAATGCCCTTGCTGCTTTTATGGATCTAATGAACAGAGTTTTTCGACCATACCTGGATCGGTTTGTCGTCGTTTTTATTGATGATATCCTAGTTTATTCCCGGAGCAATGCGGAGCACGAGGAGCACTTGAGGATTGTGCTGCAACTTCTGAGAGAGAGGAAGTTGTATGCCAAGTTATCTAAGTGTGAATTCTGGCTTCGGGAGGTTGTCTTTTTGGGCCACGTGATTTCAGCCGCTGGAGTGGCAGTAGACCCGGCGAAGATCGAGGCAGTCCGGGATTGGCCCCGACCGACGACGGTATCAGAGGTCCGCAGTTTTATGGGCCTAGCCGGATATTACCGTCGGTTTGTGGAAGGTTTTGCGAAACTTTCCACACCCCTCACTCGTCTGACGCGAAAAGGGATTAAGTTTATTTGGAGTGAGGATTGCCAAAGGAGCTTTGAGGAATTAAAGAACAGATTGATGGTGACTCCTATCCTTTCCCTCCGAGTTATGGGGAAAGGATACGTGATTTACAGTGATGCATCGCACAGTGGACTTGGTTGCGTGCTGATGCAGGAGGGAAGGGTAATCGCTTATGCCTCTCGGCAACTGAAGGACTATGAAAAGAATTACCCTACCCATGACTTGGAGCTAGCTGCAGTAATTTTCGCACTGAAGTTGTGGCGCCATTACCTGTATGGGGAGCATTGTGAGATTTACACAGACCACAAAAACCTGAAATACCTGTTTACGCAGAAGGAGCTCAACTTGAGGCAGCGCAAATGGTTGGAATTGTCAAAGGACTACGATGTAGACATATTATAACATCCTGGCAAGGCCAACGTGGTTGCTGATGCCCTGAGCAGGAGAGCAGTACAGAGTCTATCCTTGATGATCACCGATCAGGCGCCATTACTTGAGCAGATGAGGCGGTTAGAGCTCGAGGTTGTGTCCCCTGGGGTCTCTGCTAGACTTATGTCTCTAGTCGTGCAACCCACTCTGTTGGACAGGATTCGAGAGAGACAGAGTGAGGACCCCCACCTGATGAGGATTCGAGAGCAGATTCAGACTGGTTTGACAGGGGACTTTTCAGTTGATGCTTCGGGAGTACTGCGGTACAGGGACCGAGCTTGTGTGCCTATGGATGCAGAGATCCGAGAGCAGATCTTGAGGGAGGCCCACTATACACCTTATACCATCCATCCTGGTGGGACTAAGATGTATAGGGACCTCAAGGCACAGTTTTGGTGGAATGGGATGAAAAGAGACATTGGGAGATTTGTAGCACACTGTTTAACTTGTCAGCAAGTAAAAGCCGAGCATCGTGTACCTGCTGGCAAGTTGCAGAGTCTCCCAATCCCTGAATGGAAATGGGAACATGTTACGATGGATTTTGTCACGGGTTTGCCGAGAGCACAGACGGGAGCGGATGCTATCTGGGTAGTCGTGGACAGGCTTACCAAGTCTGCTCACTTTTTACCGGTTCAGATGACTTGGTCGATGGAGCGACTGGCACAGGTGTACTTGGCTGCGGTGGTTAGATTGCACGGGGTACCCGTTTCCATCGTATCAGATAGAGACCCGAGGTTTGTCTCGCATTTTTGGAGGAGTTTACAGACAGCCTTGGGGACACAGCTCCGATTTAGTACAGCATTCCACCCACAGACCGATGGACAGTCAGAGCGCACTATTCAGACCCTCGAGGATATGTTGAGAGCATGCGTTCTGGACTTTGGAGGAGGGTGGTACCGACACTTGGGTTTAGTTGAGTTTGCGTACAACAACAGCTATCAAGCGAGCATCCAGATGGCTCCGTTTGAAGCATTGTACGGACGCAAGTGTCGGTCACCCCTATATTGGAGTGACGTGGGTGAGAAGAAGACTTTGGGTTCTGATCTATTATTAGAGGCAGAGGAAAAGGTCAAATTGGTACGACGACATCTCGAGACCGCCCAGAGTCGACAGAGGAGTTATGCTGATACTCTACGGCGAGACTTAGAGTTTCAGGTGGGTGACCATGTTTTTCTGAAAGTCTCGCCTTCGAAGGGGATTCGGAGATTTGGTATTCGTGGGAAACTGAGCCCTCGTTATATTGGACCTTTCGAGGTGTTGGAGCGCTTAGGGCCAGTTGCCTACAAGCATGCACTTCCCCCCAGGCTTTCAGGCGTTCACAATGTTTTTCATGTATCGACTTTAAGGAGGTATGTTCATGACCTGTCTCACATCATCGATTTCACCCCACTGGAGGTTGCTGAGGACCTGAGCTATTTTGAGCGGCCGTTGAGGATCTTGGACCGTGAGGTTAGGGAGCTCCGCAGCCGAGCCATCCCTTATGTGAAGATTCTCTAGAGCAGTCACGATGAGCGCGAGGCTACTTGGGAGCTGGAGTCAGCGATGATGGATGCTTACCCCTACATGTTCGAGGCCCCAGCTTGAGGTATGACTTTTGTTTCGAGGATGAAACTTTTTCTTGTAGGGGAGGATGTAGTGTTCTGGTTTTTCCCATGCAATTTCCCGATGAATCCACTATGTATAACACCTAGTGATGGTGTCTGGCCCATGGTGCATTAAAGGAGTGCCACAGATGGACCCTGCGAGATTTTTGTAGCAGATTTGGCCTTCAGCTGTATTTGCCGAATTTTAGAAAATGATTCGGGCCAAGCGGAGGTTGGATTTGGATTCAGCGTGGAAAAACGCTTGAAAACGGCTATTTGCTGGTAAAATTTGGAGTCCGGATGACCAAAAACGGGCTTCCGGAAGTTTTCGGGGCTTTTCGGTGCATGGGGAGTGTCGGTGGACCGCCGGCTGCCACGTGGCGGCCTGTAATTGGCCGGTTCGCGACGTTCGGTCCACGGAGCGGCGCGGCTAGGTGCATGAGCCCGGCGCAGGACACATGGCAGGCAAGGAAAGGTTGGCCATTGGTACGCGGTCCACGGGATTTTGACCGGCAGGTGCACGGTTTGAGCGCCGGTGCAGGGATCTGAGCGGGAACCACGTTTCGATCCCTGATTGGCGGGCGCTGGGGTGCGCGGTCCACGGAGTTCCCCGCGCGGGTGCACTGACCCGGCGCAGGGACACGTGGCGGCAGGCTATTGGGGGGCTCAGTTTGCGCGGCGCACGGAGTGTGTGAGGGCCCGCCTCGGGATGGAGCGCGCACAGGGGGCGCCTGACGCGGCGGTCGGCCGCACTCGAGTACGCCACGCGTCGCGACGCGAGAGGGCGGCCGTACTCGAGTGCGCCACGCGTCGCGACGCGAGTGGCGGGCCGTACCCACCCCGCTGACCGCGGCGGGACACGTGGCGCACAGCGGGGGGCTTTGCACTGCTGTCCCGTGTTATGGGGACACGTGTCATCACCACAAACTTTCGGGCGCGTCGGACGGGGAGACGTCCGACCGTTCTTCCGGATTCGGGCGCCCGAAAGTTGCGCCCGAATCCGGCCCACTAACAGCTAGTGGGCTGAGCCTATAAATAGGCTTCTTTGTGTCTTCTTTGGGCTTTTTAGACACCTTTTCACTGTGGAGTCTTCAGAAGAGTTTTCCCTCTCACAGAGCACTATCTATTGGAGGACTTGGAGGATTTTTGGAGGCATGCATCCCGAGGTTCGCTATTTTACGGCGCGGCGCGACGCTCGTTCTCCGGCGACTCGCTTCGCCCCTTCTCAGTGTTTGGGCTCCGCCGACTCACCCCGACCTCCTTTTCTGGCGATTCTTGCGCCGTTGGACTCACGACAGGTAGGACTTCAACTCCAGTGTTTTGAGGTTCCTCGATTTCCGTGCTGAACTTGGAGTTTTCTGAGCATCCATTTGACCCATTTTTCTTCGCGGATTCTTGGATAGCACTGCGGTGTTCTAGCCGTATCTATTCACACAGGCGTCGGAACGGGGCGATTCAAAAGGCATTTTTCATCTTCACTTCGCAAGGAATCTCCTGGATTTTTCCCTGAACTTTTGGAATATTTTCCGAAGGTGAAAGTCTCCTTTTACTGTGGTTCTTTGTTACAGATTTTCTGGACAGTTTGTTTTGGGTTGTTCCCCTTGCCAAATTTTTATCTCAGCGTAGAAAAATCGGAATTGAACGTGCAGGTACTCGTTTCGACGGGTTCGTCGCGAGGATCGCGACAGTATTTTTCGTGGATTTTTCCGGGTATTTTTAGCAGGTGAAAACAGAGGAACTTTGGACTATGTATTTTGGGACAGATTTTGTGAGGCAAGGTGTGATTAAAATATGTTTATTCTTCTGGGGAATTTTGTGCAGTGTTGTAGAGTTGGTTTTGGCCGAGCGTGGACTGCACCTTTGGTGACCAGGATTTAGCGCTCGAGGTGGGTACCGTTGTTAACCTCCTACTTGTGATAACCCACTAGGCATATTGGAGCTAGTCTTATGTAATGTTGCTAGTATACTAGTAGAATGATTATGGCATGCTTAAATTGGAAGAATTGGACTTATGGTTGATACTTGCACCTTTAGAGGACTAGGTGCTAATAATGGTAATTCTTGCAAGTGTTAAGTTGATTAGAATCCCTGGGAATAATTGCTTAAACTTTTTTGGTAATAATCGGCTAAACCATATCATGTTTTATGTATAATTGGGAAACCTATGCATGTGTATAAATTCACTTATGGCACGTTAGTACTTCTGATATTTAAACAAAGGCATACTGTAATTCTTGTGAGAATTGGAACACTGAAATTATATTGTTAAGAAAAAGGACTTTTGCATGCTTGAATGGTCACCTAGTTGGGCCACATTTTTCTGCTGCACTATCATGCTGGAATTGACTTAGGAGAAACCATGATTTTATTTTCTCCAGTTATCTAGACATAGGGGATATCATGCTCGGGTTAGAGCAGGGGCTGGGATAGTGTAGTCAGATACTTGGGTTTCGGGACGGACAGGCTGTGATGGCAGGGATTTTCGGCAACCGCGGATTTTGGGCGGTTGACCGGAGAGTTGTTATTGCATCAGATCGGGGAGAGGATTTCGGGTTCTTTTAGTGGATGGTACTTTTCCCTATAGATCAGTGTCGTGATCCAGCCCTGCGGACTTATTCTCCTTGGATACTTATTACTCAGGCTTTTTCCTCGTGTGGGTCGCTCCCCTCGAGGGCCACTCCGGAGTGCGCGATATACAGACTTGAGTCCTTGAGACTCCTATCCCCTATCGGTGTTATGCGTAGGCTGGCATGCCCGATTTGGCAGGCACCGCAGGCAGTACCAGCGTTTACTGGGGCATAGATTGGATTTTGTCAAACAGGCCTTGATATTCTGATGCATACATTTAGCTATCCTTTAGCTGGGCATATAGAGGCATATTAGTGGTAGCTTTTATCAGTAGTCATACTTATAGTTTACCACCTTTATTCTTTTAGCCTCTGGTAGTCCTAGTGGGCATGTTTGAGTTGAGGTTTACCCACTAGGGGAGGCTACTGTCTTTATAGTAGTTCTCACCCCCACCCCTTTTTCCTCTTCTTTTCCCCCTTTGTTTTGTAGAGTCCTCTGCGGGAGTTACGGGACCCTCTTCCCAGGACCGAGGTAAGATGATCGTTGATTAGCTAGCTGCTTCCCTGATCCTGAGTTCGGTAGATTTTGATGTATTCCCTGTACACTCAGACGGTTGTATTTTCTTTTATTTTGGGTTTGGCTGCGGCCAGCTGGTTGTATTTATTTCGTGAGCTGGGAGAGACACATGTATATTTGAGAGTTATGTTGTACTTTTATTTCCAGCATTTGTCTGAGATGTACTAGTTTTAGTTTAGCTCTGCTTTTATGCTCCTCTATTATTTCATTTATATATCTGAGCAGGTTACCAGCGCTTCGTGTACACGGGAAATACCGTGGGCACGGCGGATCTATGGACAAGCCCGGGTTCTGGTTTACACCCGGGGCGTTACAGTTTATTGTTTACACCTATTCACCCCCCTCTAGGTGTTTTTCTCCTATTTAGATCCTATTATACATAACCCAACAAGTGGTATCAGAGCGGGAATAGGGTTGTAAACAATGGTTGAAGGTGGAAACATCAACAGACCCCCGTTCTTCGATGGAACAAATTATGCCTACTGGAAAGTACGGATGAAAGCCTTTTTAATTTCCATCGACGAACGGGTGTGGCAATCAATTGAATTAGGATGGTCTAATCCAACTGAAATTCTTGCTGATGTTCGCACCATCAAACCTAGGTCGAAATGGACCAAGGAAGAGATAGATTTTTTTCTTACAATGGCAAAGGGATTAATGCTCTATTTAATGCTTTGGCTCAAACTGAGTTCTCTCGCGTCTCGGTATGTGAGACTGCGAAAGAAATCTGGGATGTTCTTCAAGTTACACAAGAGGGAACTAACCTTGTGAAGATTCAGAAACTGCAAATGCTTACGAGCAAGTTTGACTCTATTTTCATGGCAGAAAATGAATCGTTCACAGACTATTACACACGATTGCAAGACATCGTAAACTCATGTGCTAACTTGGGAGAGAAGATTCCGGAATTTAAAGTTGTAAGAAAAATATTAAGAACTCTTCCTGAAAGATTTCGATCCAAGGTTACGGCCATTGAAACTATTAAACACCCGGACGAAATCCGTGTAGAAGAATTAGTTGGCTCATTGCAAACTTATGAAATGACATTTCCTACTAACTATTCTTCTGGAAAAACATCCTCTTCTAAGTCTTCAGGTTTAGCATTGAAAACAACAAAAGAAGAAGACGCGGATTCATCCTCCTTAGACGATGACGAAAACCTATCTATGGAGGACTTTGAGAAGCAGCTCGCTCTCTTGACAAGAAGATTTCGCCGAAACTTTCGAAGGGGTAACTCAAGCAAAACTCCATCCTTCGTAAAGTCGAAGAAAGGCAAAGGTTCTTCAAGTTACAAACCAAGAAAGCAAGAGGGTTTTTCTAAGGATAAGAAAAGCTCAGAAGGACAAGTCCAATGCTTCAAGTGCCGAGGGTACGGCCATATCTCAACGGAGTGTCCCAATAAGGATCCGTCAAAGAAGAAAGCGATGCAAGCCGTCACTTGGGATGACGCCTCATCGTCAAATGAGTCGTCTTCAAGCGATGAAGAAAATAACGCAACGGCGTTCCACGCGTCCACATCTTCACCCTTCATGTGCTTAATGGCAAGTACATCCGAGTCATTGTCCTACTCCTCCCAAGTTGAAAAGAATGCAACGGACGATGAATCGGATAATTTTGAAGGTGAAGACTTTGCTCTTGCCTATCATAAGCTTTTGAGGGATTCAAAGAAACTGGCAAAGCAAAATAAGAGTTTGAGAGGGAGATTGCAGGATCTCGAAGAAGAAGCAAAAAGAGCATCTTCTCTCTCAAACGCTCTTGAAGTGGAAAGGGATAATCTGATTAAAATAAATGTTTCCCTTCAAGAGTCCAATGAGCAACTCGAGAAGAATTATGTAGATATGGTGAACAAAGCGAATTACTTCTTGAAGCTCAACGGCGAGGCTCGACAGGAAAAATTGGAAACGAGAGAGACCATTCTCCAACTCAAGGATGACTTACAGCGATTTTCATCAGGAAGGAGTAAGTTGGATAAGCTTCTTGGTCTTGGTCAATCAAACAAATTTGGCCTCGGATATAATTGAACTGAAGACAATTTTAGTTCGGTTGGGACAGTCTTTGTGCCCCAGTCGGTATCTCCTCCTCCGACACTGGAATTGATGACAAACAACGACAACAAACCTACTTCCCCCTCTTCGGAATCGTCAAGCACCAAGGTATGTTTTTGTTGTGGTTTTGCAGGGCACATAAGGAGAAATTGCAAGATGGGAGCCAAACGCTCAACTCAAGCACTTCTTGCAACGACTACCAAAAGGGTGATTCCTCGGAAATCAAATGCAAATTATTCGAAGGAAAAGAGCCTCGGTAGTTCATCAAACAAGACGACGACGTCAAGGAAAAGCGATAGATCAAACAAGACGCTTTCACCAAAGGTATCAACTTCACAATCATAGCCGACGTACACCAAAACTCGAAAGGTTTGGGTATGCAAAGGTGAAATCTTCCCTTGTCTTGTTACAAATATTTCCTTGCATGCATATGATAATTCGTCTTTGTCACGCCCCGGGTGTAAACCAGAACCCGGGCCCGTCCACAGATCCGCCATGCATACGGAATTTTCCGTGTACACGAA
The DNA here is from genome assembly GCA_029204045.2 of Tillandsia leiboldiana. NCBI lineage: Eukaryota > Viridiplantae > Streptophyta > Magnoliopsida > Poales > Bromeliaceae > Tillandsia > Tillandsia leiboldiana. Next base: position 33,556,176 of record CM055063.1, read on the forward strand.
GCGCTGGTAACCTGCACAGATATAAAACATATAATAAAGGAGCATAAAACATAGCTAAACTAAAACTAATACATCTCAGACAAATGCTGGAAATAAAAGTACAATAAGCTCTCGCAAATATACAAGTGTCTCTCCCAGCTCACGAAATAAATACAACCAGCTGGCCGCAGCCAGACCCAAAATAAAAGAAAATACAACCGTCTGAGTGTACAGGGGATACATCAAAACTACTAAACTCGAACTCGGGGCAGTAGCTATCTAATCAGCGATCCTCTTACCTCGGTCCAGGGAAGAGGGTCCCGCAACTCCCGCAGAGGACTCTGCGAAACAAAGGGGAAAAGAAAAGAGAAAGCAGTGGGGGGTGAGAACTACTATAAAAACAGTAGCCTCCCCTAGTGGGTAGACCTCAAACTCAGACATGCCCACTAGGACTATCAGAGGCGAAAATGAAAACAAAGGTGGTAAGCTACAAGTAACACTACTGATGAAGAGCTACCCCTAACATGCCTCTAAGATGCCTAGCTAAAAGAATAGCTGAAAGCATGCACCAGAACGTCAAAGACTGCCTGACCAACCCAATCAAAACACCAGTAAACACTGGTACTGCCGGCTCTGCTGTCAACCTCACAACTCAGTATCTCCCCTGTCCAAATGACCGGAACCCAACACGGTCTGACCGGCACCCAACACGGTCTGAAACCTACTCCGGAGTGGCTCTCGAGGGGAGCGACCCCACACGAGCATGGTATCACTGTCACTAGTATCATCAGTATCATAAAATAGTAGGACTGGGTCACGACTCAGATCAAAGTGGGAAAACACATCCACTAAAGGGAAACTCGATCCCCTACCTCCAATCTGATGCAATAGTAATAATAATAATAAGCCGGTCAACCGCCCACAGTCCGCGGTCGCCGCAACACCCAAACATCGATCCCCGACTGTCCCAACTCTGAACATCTGACTACACAATCCCCTAAGACTAGACGAGAGGAGAACGAATAAAAGCATGGTTTCTCCTAAGTCAATTCCAATATGTTGGTGTAGCAGAAAAAGGTGGCCTAGCTAGATGACAATTCAAGCATGCAAAGTCCTTTGTTTGATAAAATCATTTCAATTATTCTAACATATGCAACATTAAGTGTTTGGAACCTCCGATGTACATGTGGCAGGATATATGATACATGATACTATTAGATGCATAATCTACTAGCAAGTACCCCTTTTTACAACATGCATTCTAACCACATGCCCAAACCTTCCCTTAACATATGACATGATATGGCTTTAGTATTATTTCCAACTAAATAAACTGCATATCTAAAACATGGAAACACCTCTTACTAACCTGTAGCTTGCTAACAATGCAAATATTACAAAGAAACCTTAATCTCACACAAGCATGCTAGATACATTCACAATTAATAGCACATGATCAAGGCATTCTAATAGGCCTACTGACATTCACAAGAAGGAGGTTCACAACATCACCCACCTCGAGCGCTATTCCAAGTTCCCAAAAGCGAAGCCCAAGCTCAGTCCAAATACTCACCACCAATCTGTACAAAATACCCCAAAGGAAAGTACATAAGCTATTCATTCACAATTTCCAAAATCTGTCCCCTAATTCCACAGTCCAGAATTCTCCAATTTTTACCTGCGAATAATGCCCAGAAAAATCCAAGAAAAATACTATCGCGATCCTCGCGACGAACCCGTCGAAACGAGTACCTGCACGCGCAAATCGGAGTTTCCTACGCTGGGATAAAAATCCGGCAAGGGGTACACCCCAATCCAAACTATACCAAATTTCTGTAACAAAGAACCACAGAGAAAGGAGATTCTCACCCTCGTGCAAAATCCAGAAATATCTGAGAAAAATCCAGGAGACTCCATGCGAAAGGTAGATGAAGATTGCCTTTCGAATCGCCTCGATCTGATGTCTGACCGAAAAGATACGGCTAGAACACCGCGGTGCTGTCCAAAAATCCGCGACGATAAATGGGTCAAATGGGTGCTCAGGAAACTCCAAGGTCAACACGGAAAACGAGGAACCTCAAAACACAATAGTTGAAGTCCTACCTGTCGTGAGTCCAACGGCGCAAGAATCGGCGAAATCCGATGTCGGGGTGAGTCGGAGGAGTCCAAACGCTGAGAAGGGGCGAAGCGGGTCGCCGGGAAACAAGCGTCGCGCCGCGCCGTAAAATGGTGAACCTCGGGAAGAGTGCCTCCAAAAATCCTCAAAGTCCTCCAATGGGTAGTGCACTGAGTGAGGGAAAACTTCTCTGAAGAACACTCTGCGAAAAGGGGTCCAAAAAGCCAAGAGAACGAACAGGGAAACCTATTTATAGGCCCAGCCCACTAATGAAGTGGGCCGGGTTTTCGGGCGCAGGATCCGGGCGCATTGCGCCCGAAAATCCGGTCGGATGATCCCGTCCGACGCGCCCGAAAGTACGAGGTGCCGCCACGTCGCCCTACAACAGGAAACAGCGGTGCGGAGATCCCGCTGCGCGCCACGCGTCCCCCCGCGGTCAGCGGGGGTAGGTACGGCCCGCCAGTGGCGGGCCGACGCATGGCCCGCACTCGAGTACCCGACAGCGGCGCCAGGCGCACAGTGCGCTCCGTACCGAGGCGGCCCCTCCCCGTGGACCGCGACTTCGTGGGCCAGCCTATAGCCTGCTGCCACGTGTCCAACGCTCGGTCCACCAACGCCGCGCAAACTCGCTGGGCCGCGCCGCGTGCGCCAACCACTCCGCGCACGCCACGCGTCCCCCGCCCGCGGTCCATGCACCGCCGCGCCACCCCGTGGACCGAGCTGCGTGAGCCGGCCAATGATAGGCCGCCACGTGGCTCAGGCCGGTCCACGGTCACCCCCCATGCACCGGGAATCACCCAAAACTTCCGGAAGCCCGTTTTTGGTCATCCGGACTCCAAATTTAACAAGCAAATAGCTGTTTTCAAGCGTTTTTCCGCGCTAAATCCAAATCCATCCTCAGATTGGCCCAAAACCTTTTCTAAAATTCGGCGAATGCAGCCGAAGGCCAATTCAGCTATCGATAACTCACACGGTCCATCAGTAGCATCCCTTTGATGCACCATGGGCCAGACATACCGGCACTAGGTGTTCTACACAGTGGATTCATCGGAAAGTTGCATGGGAAAAACCAGAACACTACATCCTCCCCCACAAGAAAAAGTTTCGTCCTCGAAACAAAAGTCATACCTCAAGCAGGGGCCTCAAACAAGTGGGGGTAAGCATCCATCATCGCTGACTCTAGCTCCCAGGTAGCCTCGCGCTCATCATGACTGCTCCAGAGGATCTTCACATAAGGGATGGCCCGACTGCGCAACTCCCTAACCTCACGGTCCAAGATCCTCAACGGCCGCTCAACATAGCTCAGGTTCTCAGCAACCTCCAATGGGGTGAAATCGATGATATGGGACGGGTCATGAACATACCTCCTCAGAGTCGATACATGAAAAACATTGTGAACACCTGAAAGCCTGGGAGGAAGCGCAAGCCTGTAGGCAACTGGCCCTAAGCGCTCCAACACCTCAAAAGGTCCAATATAACGAGGGCTCAGTTTCCCACGAATGCCAAATCTCTGAATCCCCTTCGAAGGCGAGACTTTCAGAAAAACATGGTCACCCACCTGAAACTCTAAGTCTCGCCGTCGAGTATCAGCATAACTCCTCTGTCGACTCTGGGCGGTCTCGAGATGTCGTCGTATCAATCTGACCTTTTCCTCTGCCTCTAATAGTAGATTAGGACCCAAAGTCTTCTTCTCACCCACGTCACTCCAATATAGGGGTGACCAACACTTGCGTCCATACAATGCTTCAAACGGAGCCTTCTGAATGCTCGCCTGATAGCTGTTGTTGTACGCAAACTCAACTAATCCCAAGTGTCGGTACCATCCTCCTCCAAAGTCCGGAACGCATGCTCTCAACATATCCTCGAGGGTCTGAATAGTGCGCTCTGACTGCCCATCGGTCTGTGGGTGGAATGCTGTACTAAATCGGCGCTGCGGCCCCAAGGCTGTCTGTAAACTCCTCCAGAAATGCGAGACAAACCTCGGGTCTCTATCTGATACGATGGAAACGGGTACCCCGTGCAATCTAATCACCTCAGCCAAGTACACTTGTGCCAGTCGCTCCATCGGCCAAGTCATCTGAACCGGCAAAAAGTGAGCGGACTTGGTAAGCCTGTCCACGACTACCCAGATAGCATCCGCTCCCGTCTGTGCTCTCGGCAAACTAGTGACAAAATCCATCGTAACATGTTCCCATTTCTATTCGGGGATTGGGAGACTCTGCAACTTGCCAGCAGGTACACGATGCTCAGCCTTTACTTGCTGACAAGTTAGACAGTGTGCTACAAATCTCCCAATGTCTCTTTTCATCCCATTCCACCAAAACTGTGCCTTAAGATCCCTATACATCTTAGTCCCACCAGGATGGATGGTATAAGGTGTATAGTGGGCCTCCCTCAAGATCTGCTCTCGGATCTCTGCATCCATAGGCACACAAGCTCGGTCCCTGTACCGCAGTACTCCCGCAGCATCAACTGAAAAGTCCCCTATCAAACCAGTCTGCATCTGCTCTCGAATCCTCATCAGGTGGGGGTCCTCACTCTGTCTCTCTCGAATCCTGTCCAACAGAGTGGGCTGCACGACTAGAGACATAAGTCTAGCAGAGACCCCAGGGGACACAACCTCGAGCTCTAACCGCCTCATCTGCTCAAGTAATGGCGCCTGATCGGTGATCATCAAAGATAGACTCTGTACTGCTCTCCTGCTCAGGGCATCAGCAACCACGTTGGCCTTGCCAGGATGGTATAATATGTCTACATCATAATCTTTCAACAACTCCAACCATCTGCGCTGCCTCAAGTCGAGCTCCTTCTGTGTGATGAGGTATTTCAAGCTCTTGTGGTCGGTGTAAATCTCGCAGTGCTCCCCATACAGGTAGTGGCGCCACAACTTTAGTGCAAAAATCACTGCAGCTAGCTCCAAATCATGGGTAGGGTAATTCTTTTCATAATCCTTCAGTTGCAGAGAGGCATAAGCGATTACCCTTCCCTCCTGCATCAGCACGCATCCAAGTCCACTGTGCGATGCGTCGCTGTATATCACGTATCCTTTCCCCATAACGGGGAGGGAAAGGACAGGAGCCGACATCAATCTGTTCTTTAATTCCTCAAAGCTCCTCTGGCAATCCTCACTCCAAGTAAACTTAATCCCTTTTCGCGTCAAATGAGTGAGGGGTGTGGAAAGTTTCGCAAAACCTTCCACAAACCGACGGTAATATCCCGCTAAGCCCATGAAACTGCGGACCTCTGATACCGTCGTCGGTCGGGGCCAATCCCGGACTGCCTCGATCTTCGCCGGGTCTACTGCCACTCCAGCGGCTGAAATCACGTGGCCCAAAAAGACAACCTCCCGAAGCCAGATAACACACTTAGATAACTTGGCATACAACTTCCTCTCTCTCAGAAGTTGCAGCACAATCCTCAAGTGCTCCTCGTGCTCCACATCGCTTCGGGAATAAACTAGGATGTCATCAATAAAAACAACGACGAACCGATCCAGGTATGGTCGAAAAATCCTGTTCATTAAATCCATAAAAGCAGCAGGGGCATTTGTCAATCCAAAAGGCATGACGGTGAACTCATAATGCCCGTACCGCGACCTGAATGCCGTCTTTGGGATGTCCTCGGCCTTCACCTTCAATTGGTGGTAACCAGACTGTAAGTCAATCTTGGAGAAGACACAAGACCCTTGCAGCTGATCAAATAAGTCATCAATGCGCGGCAAAGGGTACTTGTTCTTGATGGTCGCTTTATTCAGCTCCCGGTAATCAACGCACAGTCGAAGCGAACCATCTTTCTTCTTCACAAATAGCACCGGCGCTCCCCAAGGCGATACACTCGGTCTCACAAAACCCTTGTCCATTAAATCCTGGAGTTGCGCCTTTAATTCTCGCAGCTCAGCCGGTGCCATTCGGTAAGGAGCCTTAGAGATTGGCGCAGTTCCTGGGACTACGTCAATCAAAAACTCAACCTCCCTATCCGGCGGCATACTAATCAGCTCTGGAGGAAACACATCCGGGAACTCGCGGGCAATCGGGATATCCGCGAGTCCCGGAGCCGCCGTAGGCTCCTTAACCACAGATGCCATAAAGGCTACGCATCCACTGCGCATCATCTGCCTCGCACGAGAAGTCGAAACCACAGAGGCAAAGAAAGCACTCTGGCGCCCCCCGAAAACGAACACCTCCTAGCCTGGCTCGCTAAAAGTAACAGTCCTCGCGGCGCAATCAATCGTCGCGAAATAGCGAGCCAGCCAATCCATCCCCAGTACAATGTCAAAATCTCACAGCTGACTAAGGACCATCAGGTCCGCTGGCAAAATCCAAGACTCAAGCTGTACAGGGCAAGACCAACAACACTCCTCTACATGCAATATATGATCGGGAATCTGTACCTCTAATGCATGTGGCAACCGACCTAACTCTAGTCCATGAGATGATGCAAATGCTCTACTGATAAAAGAATGTGATGCACCGGTATCAAATAAAGTGCGAGCTCTAATACCAAAAAGTAAAGTGATACCTGCCACCACGTGGTCGGCTGCCGTGGAGTCCCCTACCTGAGCGGCGTAGACTCGCCCGCTCTGAGCTGGTGGTCGGTGGTCTGCAGGGTGGGAGGAAGGAGCCCTGCTCGCAGGAGCATAGGGCCGCTGAGCTGGCAGTCGCTGCTGAGGTGGAAGAGAAACTGAGGCCGAAGAAGGTGCCACTGATGCCGAAAAAGGGCATGAAGATCGTATGTGCCCGGCCTGACCACAGCCATAACAACGCCCCCACCTCTGATCACAAGTGCCGGGGAAATGCTGACCCCCGCAGAAGATACAACTACCAGGGGCCCGCAACTGCCGTGACTGCTGCTGCTGCTGCTGCCTGTGCGACTGCCGCTGAGATCCCTGCTATCGCGACTGCGACCTCTGCTGCTGCGAGTGCTGCTGCTGTCGCTGGGGCTGCTGATGCTGTGGGGGCCTCTGGGATCCCCCAGGCCCTCGCCGCTCCGAACGCCCTCGGCCCGTAAACTGAGGCGGTGGCGGTCGGGGCGGCCTCCAGGAACTGGCCTGTCCCCCATCGTCCGATGCTGGTCGCTTCCTCTCAGAACTCTGAGCGACCAGACCTCCGCGTCTAGAAACAACATGATCTCCCCTCTCGACCCACTGTGCATGATCCACTGCCTCTGATAAAGTCTGAAGCCTCTGGGCGTGCACCAAGGTATAGATCTCAGGGCGCAGACCTGTCTCAAACAGCTAGACCTGGTGCAGCCCATCCCTGGCAACATAGGGTACGCAGTTGAGCAACTGCGTAAACTCCTGGAAATAGTCCCACACTGGGCGATCACCCTGCTGAAGGTTCTTCAAGTCATCTTCTATCTTCTTCTTCACGCTCGTGGAGAAGTAAGTGTCAAGGATCATCCTCTTGAACTCCGACCAGGGTAGCTGCCGGGTGACCTGAAACTCTAAGGGCTCGACCCGACGCCACCAAGCATCTGCATCCCCCTCTAGACAGTGTACTGCCAAATGTGCTCTGAATCTCTGGTCAATGAAGAAATCCCGAAACAACTTCTCCATTGATGCTAGCCACGATCCAATCTCCCAAGGGTGAGTGCTCCGCCCCGAAAACCTAGGGGGTCCTCGCTTACAGAACTGTGTGAGTTTGTCAGAAAACTCCCGCTCCTCCACTAGGGTCAATGGCCTGAACATCCCCTGGGCCCCACTACTCGACGACGGCGCCGTAGGGGCAGGTGGAATAGCCGGCGGTACAACAGGTGGTACGGGGGCCTCTGCAGTAGTAGGGGGAGGTGCCGCAACCTGGGCAAATAACTGCTCGAACCTCTGCTCCTGTCGGCGGTGGCTCTCCGCCAACTGGGCCACCATGGCCCTCAGCTCACTGATCTCTGAAGGCCCGGACTGCTCCGGCTCCTCCGGGGGTGTAGGAGTACCCCGAGTAGGAACCTGCCGCCTAGGACGCATCCTGCCACACAAGAATCCACGGGTCAGTAAACAAAACCACTCTCGACCCAATCCAGCGAAAGTCATGGACATTCCCCTATTTCTGTAACCTTATGTTGTCTGCAGCCAACATAATAGTCCCCCAAAAATAGGCTATGCCAATCCCTCTCCACTCACAGGAAGAGTTAACAACTAATTGCCGACTTTCGCAAAATATCGCGTCACTCACGCTCTGCCTTCCTAGGGTCTGCCAAAAGCCTAGGGTTTCCTAAGTCCCAACTGACCTATCCCTAAGCTCTGATACCACCTAATCTGTCACGCCCCGGGTGTAAACCAGAACCCGGGCCCGTCCACAGATCCGCCGTGCATACGGAATTTTCCGTGTACACGAAGCGCTGGTAACCTGCTCAGATATAAAACATATAATAAAGGAGCAAAAAACAGAGCTAAACTAAAACTAATACATCTCAGACAAATGCTGGAAATAAAAGTACAATAAGCTCTCACAAATATACAAGTGTCTCTCCCAGCTCACGAAATAAATACAACCAGCTGGCCGCAGCCAGACCCAAAATAAAAGAAAATACAACCGTCTGAGTGTACAGGGGATACATCAAAACTACAAAACTCGAACTCGGGGCAGTAGCTATCTAATCAGCGATCCTCTTACCTCGGTCCAGGGAAGAGGGTCCCGCAACTCCCGCAGAGGACTCTGCAAAACAAAGGGGAAAAGAAAAGAGAAAGTAGTGGGGGGTGAGAACTACTATAAAAACAGTAGCCTCCCCTAGTGGGTAGACCTCAAACTCAGACATGCCCACTAGGACTATCAGAGGCGAAAATGAAAACAAAGGTGGTAAGCTACAAGTAACACTACTGATGAAGAGCTACCCCTAACATACCTCTAAGATGCCTAGCTAAAAGAATAGCTGAAAGCATGCACCAGAACGTCAAAGACTGCCTGACCAACCCAATCAAAACACCAGTAAACACTGGTACTGCCTGCTCTGCTGTCAACCTCACAACTCAGTATCTCCCCTGTCCAAATGACCGGAACCCAACACGGTCTGACCGGCACCCAAGACGGTCTGAAACCTACTCCGGAGTGGCACTCGAGGGGAGCGACCCCACACGAGCATAGTATCACTGTCACTAGTATCATCAGTATCATAAAATAGCAGGACTGGGTCACGACTCAGATCAAAGTGGGAAAACCCATCCACTAAAGGGAAACTCAATCCCCTACCACCAATCTGATGCAATAGTAATAATAATAATAAGCCGGTCAACCGCCCACAGTCCGCGATCGCCGCAACACCCAAACATCGATCCCCGACTGTCCCAACTCTGAACATCTGACTACACAATCCCCTAAGACTAGACGAGAGGAGAACGAATAAAAGCATGGTTTCTCCTAAGTCAATTCCAATATGTTGGTGTAGCAGAAAAAGGTGGCCTAGCTAGATGACCATTCAAGCATGCAAAGTCCTTTATTTGATAAAATCATTTCAATTATTCTAACATATGCAACATTAAGTGTTTGGAACCTCCGATGTACATGTGGCAGGATATATGATACATGATACAATTTAGATGCATAATCTACTAGCAAGTACCCATTTTTACAAAATGCATTCTAACCACATGCCCAAACCTTCCCTTAACATATGATATGATATGGCTTTAGTATTATTTCCAACTAATTAAACTGCATATCTAAAACATGGAAACACCTCTTACTAACCTGTAGCTTGCTAACAATGCAAATATTACAAAGAAACCTTAGTCTCACACAAGCATGCTAGATACATTCACAATTAATAGCACATGATCAAGGCATTCTAATAGGCCTAGTGACATTCACAAGAAGGAGGTTCACAACATCACCCACCTCGAGCGCTATTCCAAGTTCCCAAAAGCGAAGCCCAAGCTCAGTCCAAATACTCACCACCAATCTGTACAAAATACTCCAAAGGAAAGTACATAAGCTATTCATTCACAATTTCCAAAATCTGTCCCCTAATTCCACAGTCCAGAATTCTCCAATTTTTACCTGCGAATAATGCCCAAAAAAATCCAAGAAAAATACTATTGCGATCCTCACGATGAACCCGTCGAAACGAGTACCTGCACGCCCAAATCGGAGTTTCCTACGCTGAGATAAAAATCCGGCAAGGGGTACACCCCAATCCAAACTGTACCAAATTTCTGTAACAAAGAACCACAGAGAAAGGAGATTCTCGCCCTCGTGCAGAATCCAGAAAAATCTAAGAAAAATCCAGGAGACTCCTTGCGAAAAGTAGATGAAGATTGCCTTTTGAATCGCCTCGATCCGACGTCTGAGCGAAAAGATACGGCTAGAACACCGCGGTGCTGTCCAAAAATCCGCGAAGATAAATGGGTCAAATGGGTGCTCAGGAAACTCCAAGGTCAACACGAAAAACGAGGAACCTCAAAACACAAGAGTTGAAGTCCTACCTGTCATGAGTCCAACGGCACAAGAATCGGCGAAATCCGAAGTCGGGGTGAGTCGGAGGAGTCCAAACACTGAGAAGGGGCGAAGCGGGTCGCCGGGAAACAAGCGTCGCGCCGCGCCGTAAAATGGTGAACCTCGGGAAGAGTGCCTCCAAAAATCCTCAAAGTCCTCCAATGGGTAGTGCACTGAGTGAGGGAAAACTTCTCTGAAGAACACTCTGCGAAAAGGGGTCCAAAAAGCCAAGAGAACGAACAGGGAAACCCATTTATAGGCCCAGCCCACTAATGAAGTGGGCCGGGTTTTCGGGCGCAGGATCCGGGCGCATTGCGCCCGAAAACCCGGTCAGATGATCCCGTCCGACGCGCCCGAAAGTACGAGGTGCCGCCACGTCGCCCTATAACAGGAAACAGCGGTGCGGAAATCCCGCTGCGCGCCACGCGTCCCCCCGCGGTCAGCGGGGGTAGGTACGGCCCGCCAGTGGCGGGCCGACGCGTGGCCCGCACTCGAGTGCCCGACAGCGGCGCCAGGCGCACAGTGCGCTCCGTACCGAGGCGGCCCCTCCCCGTGGACCGCGACTTCGTGGGCCAGCCTATAGCCTGCTGCCACGTGTCCAACGCTCGGTCCACCAACGCCGCGCAAACTCGCTGGGCCGCGCCGCGTGCGCCAACCACTCCGCGCACGCCACGCGTCCCCCGCCCGCGGTCCATGCACCGCCGCGCCACCCCGTGGACTGAGCTGCGTGAGACGGCCAATGATAGGCCGCCACGTGGCTCAGGCCGGTCCACGGTCACCCCCCATGCACCGGGAATCACCCAAAACTTCCGGAAGCCCGTTTTTGGTCATCCGGACTCCAAATTTAACAAACAAATAGCCGTTTTCAAGCGTTTTTCCGCGCTGAATCCAAATCCATCCTCAGATTGGCCCAAAACCTTTTCTAAAATTTGGCGAATGCAGCCGAAGGCCAATTCAGCTATCGATAACTCACACGGTCCATCAGTAGCATCCCTTTGATGCACCATGGGCCGGACACACCGGCACTAGGTGTTCTACACAGTGGATTCATCGGAAAGTTGCATGGGAAAAACCAGAACACTACAGTCTTGGTATCTGGATAGCGGTTGTTCCCGTCACATGACCGGTGACAAAAAACTGCTTTCAAAATTTTGAGAAAATCTCCGGAGGACTTGTAGTTTTCGGAGACGGTCAGTCTTCCAAAATTGTTGGAAAAGGAACAGTAGCTATTCCAGATGGCCCGATTCTGAATAATGTGTTATTTGTTGATGGCCTTAAGACTAACCTCATAAGTATCAGTCAACTTTGTGACAATGGTTTTTTAGTTAATTTTTCATCTGTTGAATGCATTGTAACTGATAAGGACCATGTTTTCTTCTTAAAGGGGGTTAGATCTGAAAATAATTGTTATGTTGTTCCCAATAAAATTTCTGAAAATTGTAACTTAGCCTCTTTGAATAATGAAACACTTTGGCATGAAAGGCTAGGTCACATAAATTTTAAGAAACTTGCTAGAATTTCAAACAAAGACGTGGTCAAGGGGGTTCCAAAACTTTCACTTAAACAAAACAATGTGTGTGGTGGTTGTCAAAAGGGAAAACAATCCAGGACTGCACACAAGAACTTGAACCACGTTTGTACTAATCGGTCCTTAGAATTATTGCATATGGATCTTATGGGGCCGACACGTCAACCATCCTTGGGAGGTAAATGGTATATTTTCTTATTGGTTGATGATTTCTCTAGATACTCATGGGTAGCATTTTTAAAAGAGAAAGCTGATACTTTTGATTCTTTTCACGAGATTTGCCTTCGTATTATGATTGAAAAGAATGAAAAGATCATTCGTGTTAGAAGTGATAGAGGTGGAGAATTCATAAATTCGAAATTCATTGATTTTTGCACTTCCAATAGCATTAAACATGAATTCTCAGCACCCTATACACCTCAACAGAATGGTGTAGTCGAGCGCAAAAATAGGGTTGTACAAGAGATGGCACGTGTTATGCTTCACAGCCGGAATTTACCGTTATATTTTTGGGCTGAAGCTGTGAACACTACAATCTACGTTATTAATCGAGTTTATTTGCGCCCGGGAACTTTAAATACACCATATGAACTATGGTTCTGTAGAAAACCAAACATCAAATATTTTCGTATCTTTGGGAGTCGGTGTTACATTTTACGTGACCGCGAAAATCTTGGAAAATTTGACTCTCGAAGTAACGAAGGGATTTTCATGGGTTATTCTACAAATAATAGAGAATATCGGGTATTTAACTTGGAATCTAAAACGATTGTAGAATCCATAAATGTTAAAGTAGACGAAGCTTTCCACTTTGCATCTGATAAATCTACCCCTGATATCTCTCTTGATGATGATACTCCTGTAAATGCATCTTCTCATGATAATACTTCCAATATTAATGATGCATCTAATGGTTCTTCAAGTTTATCTGATGTGCAGGAATCATCTCATGTACCTCCGAGTACTCCATTACCTCAAACGTTACACATCTCCAAGGATCATCCTGAATCAAACATTATTGGAGACCCACAAGACGGAGTCAGAACTCGGAGGCAGTTGGTTTGTGGATTCGCTTGTTACGTTTCCATGATAGAACCAAAGAATGTTGATGAAGCTCTTCAGGATGACTACTGGATTGAAGCAATGCAGGAAGAGCTCCATCAGTTTGAACGAAACAAAGTCTGGGAATTAACGACGCCTCCGAAGCAACACAATGTGATTGGTACTAAATGGATTTTCAAGAACAAGAAAAATGAGGATGGTACTGTTGGGTTATGTATAATAGGATCTAAATAGGGGAAAAAACACCTAAAGGGGGGTGAATAGGTGTAAACAATAAACACTCAAAAATCTTTGCGATATAAAACCCAATGCGGAAAAAATAAATAACACGCAGAGATTTTTACGTGGAAAACTCCAAACCGGAGTAAAAAACCACGGGACCGATAACACGGTGAAATCCACTAGAATTAAACACGTACAAGGTGATATACCGTACTCACAGACGACTCAACCTTTTCCATACGCTCCTAGTTGATCTTCTCCGCTCGCTCCACGACGCTTCTCGAATCCACGATCTGCGTCCAACGCCGAATCCATGGCGTCCAACGTCGAGTCCACGACGTCCGACCGAATCCACGGTCTTCACCCAGTAGCACGCTTCGAATCCACGAACGTACCGCGCTCCGAATCCACGAGAGCGGTAGCACCTTGAATCCACAAGGCCACGCGAGTCCACGCGCCGATTTTGGGATAAATCGTTGTTTTTTGGGTGGTGATGATCCGCCGAATACTTAGATTAGAAATAGATCGGAAATACCATCTAAGTATTCATTGATTTGATTTTACTCAAAATGTGAGTATGAAAACCTAGAATCAAATCAATCAATATAGATGAAGAAACATAAGATAGAATCTATGATTTCCTTTCTTCTCTATATGTGGATCTTAGGCCGTATATAAGATGACGGCTTTTAGGTTTAGCGGCTTCGTTTTGGATTAGCCCTAGAAAAAGAATCATAGGGTCTATTTATAGGTTAGAAACCCTTGGAAAAAGATAAGGATAAAAAACTATCCTTTTCTGGAATTTTACATGACGACGATCCGGATCGGAGTTCGGCGATCCGGATCGGAGTTCGGCGATCCGGATTGCAGTAGCGAGAAAAATAGTTTCCAGAAAAATGAAGGTTCGGGATCCGGATCGAAGTGCCTGATCCTGATCGTTCATACAGTTCACCGAACATCAACGTTCGGGATCCGGATTGAAAAGCCTGATCCGGATCGTTCAAATAAAATGGTAAACCCAGTGTTCGGGATCCGGATCAAGGGAAGCTACGATCCGGATTGAACTGGTGTATGAACGAACAACCTTCGGGATCCGGATTGCAAAGTCTGATCCGGATCCTGAACATGTCCCATGTCCAGTTTTTGATATTTATGCAATTAAAAATCCATCCAAGTGTTTCTACACTATAAGAAGTATTCGGATCACCAAAGATATTAAGTTAAACATACCTGATCCTTTTGAATTCTTCTTTCTTGAGATTGAGTTATATGATCCAACCTTCTTTACCTTCAATCTTCAAGACTTAACCGAATTCATGAAATACGCCAACTTAAATTCCGTAACAATCTCCCCCTTTGGCGGTTTCGTGACAAAACATAGATCCACTCAAGAAAATTCAAAAAGATATTTTTGTTGCTATCACCATAAAACAAAAATTTACAATGGAGATCCAAAATAAAATACATGAGTTAAACTCCTAAAACAGACTCTAGACTTAGACATCTGTACTCTCTGCAAAAGAAATCATTCTTGACAAAAGAAATCGTTAGATACCTCAAGAATTTTATATCATTCAAAAACCACATACAGAGATGAAGTTTATACTCATTTATACTTACCATGACATTTATACATTCAGATATGTAATTTGATCATAGTTAAAACACCAGCATATTTTCTATGCAATCAAAATCCAAATGTCATGTTAGTGAACATCAACTTGTTAGTTATATTACATGCCCAAATAGTTAGTCGAGGCATGCATTCAAACACAAATGAAAACTGAAAGTTGAAGTTCTACTTACCTTTCAAGTTGAGGTTATACTTACCTCCATAGTTTCAAGTTTCTCACAAACATTGTATCATTGTTTATACTTCTCTCTCCCCCTTTTTGTCACAAAAGTTAGCCAAAAATTACCAAAATGGAGAGAATAGTTAACAGTTCAAGTACCAAAAGTTTGAGAACTAAAAACTAAAAACTAAAACTTAAAAACCTGCACAAGAAAATTATTAGACAAACGATTCAAGCATCTGAATCTGAGTCATCCGAGGCGCTGTATCCCATTTTCGAGAACATTTTCTGCATTAACTTCTTCATTGACGAGACCGTCTTAGTTAATGTGATTTGGGACGCTGTGATTATTTCAAGTTCTTCGGAGATTCGCCTCTGCTCTTTGGTGATTTGCTCCTATTCAAAAGACAGTCTCTGTTGCTATTTGTAGATGGAGGTTATTGATGCTTCATCATCTGCTCCTGGTGCTTGATGTGAAGGCGAGGCAGAGGTGCCTGCACAAGGTTTCTTTGTAGAGGAAGGAGTCGAAGTGACATGAGGCAATTTGTGAAGAGATTTCACAATTGTTAATTCATCTATCATCCCCCAACAGTGTTGATATGATGTCGAGCTGATATCAATCTTAAACTTTTTCAAGATCCTCATGATGATCAATGGGAATGGAAGTCGTTTAGTAGGATGAGGATGCTCAACAAATCTAGACATTCTATTCCAAATTATGTACGGGATGTTCATGTTCAACCCTACGGCCTTAGAAGGATGACCTTGGAGATATAAGAACAGCATTCTATCCCATCTCAATACCTTTGTCTGCAAGTTAGGGAGAATGTTGTAACACGTGATGAAGTTAAGAAATCGGTACTCAAGCCGAAGTTGTTTGGATTTTACAGATTTACCATCTGCGGATTCAGTTCCTTCCAAACAAATTCCTTCTATCACGGTTTTGCCACATGGCATTCGTCAAACTTCTTCCCATCAAATAGTTGAACCCCGATCTGTTTGATTCCATTCCTAGTACCTCGCCGATTAACTGCGGAGTGATTGTGAGTCTCATCCCTTGGATGTTTGTGTAGAATTGCATCGAACCAAGTTCATCTTCCTGAAGATGTCTCGCATGTGTGTAAAAGGTTCTTACACGATACAAACAATACCCAAGTAATTCCGGGAATCGGCAGACTTGAATAAGATTAGTTTGGTCAATTAAAATCCCAAACTCTGGTGAGTGATTTCGGAGAGCTTCAATGTTGACATGTCGTTCACCGATGCATTCACGATGTTCAAAAGCTCTAAGGCGATCAGTGTTAACGAACACTTCTTCCATGCGAGGCGGGGATTCAGGAGCTATTGGTTTGCTAACATCAGCATTTCGTGCTCGTCCAAAGCGTCGAGCTAGTCTCTTCCTCTTCACCGAGATGGATGGGACAGTCATGGGTGCTTTTCCAGTGTCCATTGCAGTTTTTCCTTTCGAAACAACAGAGGTTTTCTGTGTCGATTTTACAGGATGTGTTTCATCATCTGACAACTCATCCCAATTGACCTCATCCTTTTCTGGTTCAAATTCTGAATCTTCAAGTTGAACACATTCTCCATTACGAAACGGTTTCTTTGCCCTCTTTAATTTATTGGTTGCTCTAGTATGTACCATCCCAACAAGAAGAACTATGATCCATGTGAAAGCCATTGCTGCAATTGCTTGTGAAAAGAAATCCTGTGAGCAACAACTCAAGAACACGAAAAATTGTTAATTTTCAAAAATTTTAAAAATTGTTCCCAAACAATCATTATCGTGTAGAGAGACTAAGAATCAAATTAGTTTTGCAAAAAGAATTTTAAAAATAGATCAATCGCATGATTTTCGAAAATTCCCATTATATGCCCTAAAACCGAAATTTTTGAAATCGAAGCCCAAAAATCCGTTTATCATGAGAATACCTAGCATATAATCAAAACTAATCTACCCAGAGTGCTTATTTCAAAAGAAATTTGATCAAAAACCATCCACAAACGAAATAGATACAAGAATTTCATCACGTTTTGAGGAAAAATATGAAAAACTGTGAAATACCGAGATTTGATCAATAAAACTTACTTGGAATCGAAGAACTTGAGTTTGAAAGCTTCCAAGATGGATGAATTCTAGAGAGAGAAGCTCTGGAAACTTTTGAACAAAAGATTGGAGTAAAAGAAATCAAAACCCTTTTGTTCTATATAAAACCCTAGCCGCGATCCGGATCAGTTCGTGATTACAATCCGGATCGGCTACCCGCAGAGAAAATCTGCGTTCGGGATCCGGATCGGCATGTCCAATCCGGATCAGCTCCAACTTTTTCTTTAGAAAATTTCAGAGAAATTCTAGAAAAACCAGAAAAAGATTGTAAGTACTTTTGTGTATCAACTTTAAATGAAAATCATCGTTTCATACAACAAGAAATAGATTATGCCAAATCTATCAATAACATCCAACAAATGAAACGAAAATTTATAAAAATTAAATCCCTTAAAGTTGAACAACTTCAATTACATCTAACTTGATCTTATGTGTAATGCCTTTATCAAATCATCAATTTGGTAAAGAAAATGAAATACAAAGATCAATAGATGTCTAAAATCCCAGATAAGTTAGATAATATATCTAGTCAATTTATTGAAGAGAGTGGCTCTTTGAGCATCTTTCATTAAAATTCCCACCTTATACCAACCTTGAAATTTTGACAGAGTCAAGTATTTCAACATGCAGTTTATTTAATCAAACTTGAAGAACCTTGCTTGGTATACATGTGGTAGCTGCACACAGTACTCGGACGACCGAGGTGGTAGCTCTTTCCTCCATGTGGTGGTAGTTTTCACACTCCTCATTGGGATGTAACTCTTTCCATATCTTTTGAGCATAATACTTTTTCTTTGACTCCCCCTCAATTGGCTATCAACTATTTAAGATATAAAGTATTCAGCCAAATATTGATCTCGATTTCATACTCGACTAAACAGTCAAATAAGATAAAAACTATACCAAGAGATCATTGAGAGAGAAATTGACTTTGATCAAAACAAAGATGAGTTAATTGACATAAATGATCATTGCATCAAATGAAATATTATGATATCTAAAGCATAATAGATTTCTAAATATATAAAAGAATGCAGTTAAAGTCAATCAAAACTAATGCTCAATTAATGTTCTATGTCTAAGCATAGATAATAAACAAAAACACAAAAACAAAACCTAACCTAAACAAAAGTTTCAAAAAGAGGTTATTTCAAGGAAAGCATTCCAATTGCTTTACGCAAATGAATAAAACGTTTTTGATCCAAAGGTTTTGTTAAAAAGTCAGCTAATTGATCTTTAGTTGAAATGTAGGAAATTTGAAGAATATTTGATTCAACTAGCTCTCTAAGAAAATGATATCTAAGTTCAATGTGTTTTGTTCTAGAGTGCAACACAGGGTTTTTTGAAATGTTTATAGCACTAGTGTTGTCACATAAAACAGTTACCGAAGTTGCTGAAATCCGGAAGTCGCTCAACATGCTTTTCATCCAAATGAGTTGAGTTGAACAACTACCCGCTGAGATGTATTCCGCTTCGGCAGTCGAGAGTGCAATGCAGTTTTGCTTTTTACTATGCCATGCAACAAGACAATGGCCAAGATAAAAACATCCACCACTCGTACTTTTCCGATCATCCACAGATCCTGCCCAATCGGCATCTGAGTATCCAATAATATCTAGACTTGTTCCCATAGGATACCAAATTCCAAAATTAATGGTTCCTTTGATGTACCGGATGATCCGTTTCACCGCTTTCAGGTGAACCTCCTTTGGTGCTGATTGATATCTCGCGCAAATCCCAACACTAAAGGATATATCCGGGCGACTAGCTGTGAGGTAAAGTAGACTTCCAATCATGCTGCGATAAAGTTTCTCGTCTACATTCTCACTAAGAGATTCAGTTCCTAATCCCTTATTGCTAGTTCCTATAGGAGTAGGAAAATCTTTAGAATGTTCTAATCCGAATTTCTTTACCAACTCCTTTGCATACTTGGATTGACACAGATGGATGCCTTTACCATTTTGTTTCACTTGCAATCCAAGAAAGTATGTCAGTTCCCCCATCATAGACATCTCAAATTCGCTTTCCATGGTTTCTGCGAATTTAGAAGCATCATTATCCTTTGTTGCTCCAAATACAATGTCATCGACATATATTTGTGCAACAATGAAGTTATCCTGATAATGCTTCACAAAGAGAGTCCGATCTGCTCCCCCTCGAGTATAGCCCTTCTCCAAAAGGTGCTTTGTCAACCTTTCGTACCATGCTCGCGGTGCTTGTTTTAAACCGTAAAGAGCCTTTTTTCAAACGAAAAACATGGTTAGGTAGTTTACAGTCTACAAAACCTTTCGGTTGAGCCACATAAACTTCCTCATTTAAAAACCCATTTAAAAACGCGCTCTTAACGTCCATTTGAAAGAGTTTTATTTTAAAGTGACAAGCAATAGCGAATAAAATACGAATGGACTCGAGTCTAGCTACAGGGGCGAACGTTTCATCAAAGTCTATACCTTCTATTTGAGAGTAGCCTTGAGCAACTAACCGTGCTTTGTTCCTGATGATGGTACCATCCTCATTTTTCTTGTTCTTAAAAATCCATTTAGTACCGATCACATTGTGTTGCTTCGGAGGCGTCGTTAATTCCCAGACTTTGTTGCGTTCAAACTGATGGAGCTTTTCCTGCATTGCTTCAATCCAGTAGTCATCCTGAAGAGCTTCATCGATATTCTTTGGTTCGATCATGGAAACGTAACAAGCAAATCCACAAACCAACTGTCTCCGAGTTTTGACTCCTTCTTGTGGGTCTCCAATGATGTTTGATTCAGGATGATCCTTGGAGATGCGTAACGTTTGATGTAATGGAGTACTCGGAGGTACATGAGATGATTCCTGCACATCAGATAGACTTGAAGAACCATTAGATGCATCATTAATATTGGAAGTATTATCATGAGAAGATGCAAGAGTATCATCATCAAGAGAGATATCAGGGGTAGATTTATCAGATGCAAAGTGGAAAGCTTCATCTACTTTAACATTTATAAATTCTACGATCGTTTTAGATTCCAAGTTAAATACCCGATATGCTCTACTATTTGTAGAATACCCCAAGAAAATCCCTTCGTCACTTCGAGAGTCAAACTTTCCAAGATTTTCGCGGTCACGCAAAATGTAACACCGACTCCCGAATATACGAAAATATTTGATGTTGGGTTTTCTACAACACCATAGTTCATATGGTGTATTTAACGTTCCCGGGCGCAAATAAACTCGATTAATAACATAGATTGCAGTGTTCACAGCTTCAGCCCAAAAATGTAGCAGTAAATTCTGGCTATGAAGCATAACACGTGCCATCTCTTGAACAACCCTGTTTTTGCGCTCGACAACACCATTCTGTTGAGGTGTATAGGGTGCTGAGAATTCATGCTTAATGCCGTTGGAAGTGCAAAAATCAATGAATTTAGAGTTTATGAATTCTCCACCTCTATCACTTCTAACACGAATGATCTTTTCATTCTTTTCAATCATAATACGAAGGCAAATCTCGTGAAAAGAATCAAAAGTATCAGCTTTCTCTTTTAAAAATGCTACCCATGAGTATCGAGAGAAATTATCAACCAATAAGAAAATATACCATTTACCTCCCAAGGATGGTTGACGTGTCGGCCCCATAAGATCCAAATGCAATAATTCCAAGGGCCGTTTGGTACCGACGTGATTCAAGGATGAAAGAAGAATTCACTGTTGCGTACCCAAACCTTTCGAGTTTTGGTGTACGTCGGAAATGATTGTGAGGTTGATACCTTTGGTGAAAGCGTCTTGTTTGATCCGTCGCTTTTCCTTGACGTCGTCGTCTTGTTTGATGAACTACTGAGGCTCTTTTCCTTCAATGAATTTGCATTTGATTTTCGAGGAATCACCCTTTTGGTAGTCGTTGCAAGAAGTGCTTGAGTTGACCGTTTGGCTCCCATCTTGCAATTTCTCCTTATGTGCCCTGCAATACCACAACGAAAACATACCTTAGTGCTTGACGATCCCGATAAGGGTGAAGTAGGCTTGTTGTCGTTGCTTGTCGTTAGTTCCGGTGTCGGAGGAGGAGATACCGACTGGGGCACAAAGACTGTCCCAACCGAACTAAAATTGTCTTCAGTTCGATTGTATCCGAGGCCGAACTTGTATGATTGACCAAGACCAAGAAGCATATCCAACTTACTCCTTCCTGATGAAAATCCCTATAAGTCATCCTTGAGTTGGAGAATGGTCTCTGTCATTTCCAATTTTTCCTGTCGAGCCTCGCCGTTGAGCTTCAAGAAGTAATTCGCTTTGTTCACCATATCTATATAATTCTTCTCGAGTTGCTCATTGGACTCTTGAAGGGAAACATTTGCTTTTATCAGATTATCCCTTTCCACTTCAAGATCGGTCGAGAGAGAAGTTACCCTTTTTACTTCTTCTTTGAGATCCTGCAATCTCCCTCTCAACACCTTGTTTTGCTTAGCCAGTTTCTTTGAATCCCTCAAAAGTCTGTGATAGGCTAGAGCAAAATCTTCACCTTCCGAATCATCTGATTCATCGTCCGTTGCAATCTTTTCAACAGTGGAGTTGGACAATGACTCGGATGTACTAGCCATTAAGCACATGAAGGGTGAAGATGTGGACGCGTGGAACACCGTTGCGGTATCTTCTTCATCACTTGACGATGACTCATTTGACGATGAGGTGTCATCCCAAATGACGGCTTGCATCACCCCTTTCTTGGACGGATTCTTATTTGGACATTCCGTTGAGATATGGCCGTACCCTCGGCACTTGAAGCATTGGACTTGTCCTTCTGAGCTTTTCTTATCTTTAGAAAAACCCTCTTGCTTTCTTGACTTGTAACTTGAAGAACCCTTGCCTTTCTTCCACTTTCCGAAGGATGGAGTTTTGCTTGAATTATCCCTTCGAAAATTTCGGCGAAACTTCCTTGTCAAGAGAGCGAGCTGCTTCTCAAAGTCCTCCATAGATAAATTCTCGTCATCGCCTGAGGAGGATGAATCCGCGTCTTCTTCTTTTGTTGTTTTCAACGCATAACCTGAAGACTTAGAAGAGGATGCCTTTCCCGAAGAATAGTTAGTAGGAAATGTCATTTCATATGTTTGTAAAGAACCAACTAATTCTTCTACACGGATTTCGTCCGGGTGTTTAATAGTTTCAATGGCTGTAACCTTGGAACGAAATCTTTCAGGAAGAGTTCTTAAGATTTTTCTTACAATTCTAAATTCTGGAATCTTCTCTCCCAAGTTAGCACATGAGTTTACGATGTCTTGCAATCGTGTGTAATAGTCTGTGAACGATTCATTTTCTGCCATGAAAATAGAGTCAAACTTGCTCGTAAGCATTTGCAGTTTCTGAATCTTCACAAGGTTAGTTCCCTCATGCGTAACTTGAAGAACATCCCAGATTTCTTTCGCAGTCTCACATGCCGAGACGCGAGAGAACTCTGTTTGTGATAAGGCATTAAATAAAGCATTAATTCCCTTGCCATTGTAAGAAGATATATCAATCTCTTCCTTGGTCCATTTCGACCTAGGTTTGATGGTGCGAACATCACCAATAAATTCAGTTGGATTAGACCATCCTAATTCAATTGATTGCCACACCCGTTCGTCGATGGAAATTAAAAAAGCTTTCATCCGTACTTTCCAGTACGCATAATTTGTTCCATCGAAGAACGGAGGTCTGTTGATGTTTCCACCTTCAACCATTGTTTACAACCCTATTCCCGCTCTGATACCACTTGTTGGGTTATGTATAATAGGATCTAAATAGGGGAAAAAATACCTAGAGGGGGTGAATAGGTGTAAACAATAAACACTCAAAAATCTTTGCGATATAAAACCCAATGCGGAAAAAATAAATAACACGCAGAGATTTTTA
This sequence comes from Tillandsia leiboldiana, assembly GCA_029204045.2. NCBI lineage: Eukaryota > Viridiplantae > Streptophyta > Magnoliopsida > Poales > Bromeliaceae > Tillandsia > Tillandsia leiboldiana. The sequence continues at coordinate 33,579,265 of CM055063.1, forward strand.
CGTGGAAAACTCCAAACCGGAGTAAAAAACCACGGGACCGATAGCACGGTGAAATCCACTAGAATTAAACACGTACAAGGTGATATACCGTACTCACAGACGACTCAACCTTTTCCATACGCTCCTAGTTGATCTTCTCCGCTCGCTCCACGACGCTTCTCGAATCCACGATCTGCGTCCAACGCCGAATCCACGGCATCCAACGTCAAGTCCACGACGTCCGACCGAATCCACGGTCTTCACCCAGTAGCACGCTTCGAATCCACGAACGTACCTCGCTCCGAATCCACGAGAGCGGTAGCACCTTGAATCCACAAGGCCACGCGAGTCCACGCACCGATTTTGGGATAAATCGTTGTTTTTTGGGTGGTGATGATCCGCCGAATACTTAGATTAGAAATAGATCGGAAATACCATCTAAGTATTTATTGATTTGATTCTACTCAAAATGTGAGTATGAAAACCTAGAATCAAATCAATCAATATAGATGAAGAAACATAAGATAGAATCTATGATTTCCTTTCTTCTCTATATGTGGATCTTAGGCCGTATATAAGATGACGGCTTTTAGGTTTAGCGGCTTCTTTTTGGATTAGCCCTAGAAAAAGAATCATAGGGTCTATTTATAGGTTAGAAACCCTTGGAAAAAGATAAGGATCAAAAACTATCCTTTTCTGGAATTTTACATGACGACGATCCGGATCGGAGTTCGGCGATCCGGATTGCAGTAGCGAGAAAAACAGTTTCCAGAAAAATGATGGTTCGGGATCCGGATCGAAGTGCCTGATCCGGATCGTTCATACAGTTCACCAAACATCAACGTTCGGGATCCGGATTGAAAAGCCTGATCCGGATCGTTCAAATAAAATGGTAAACCCAGTGTTCGGGATCCGGATCAAGGGAAGCTACGATCAGGATTGAACTGGTGTATGAACGAACAACCTTCGGGATCCGGATTGCAAAGTCTGATCCGGGTCCTGAACATGTCCCATGTCCAGTTTTTGATATTTATGCAATTAAAAATCCATCCAAGTGTTTCTACACTATAAGAAGTATTCGGATCACCAAAGATATTAAGTTAAACATACCTGATCCTTTTGAATTCTTCTTTCTAGAGATTGAGTTATATGATCCAACCTTCTTTACCTTCAATCTTCAAGACTTAACCGAATTCACGAAATACGCCAACTTAAATTCCGTAACAGGTACCATCATCAGGAACAAAGCACGTTTAGTTGCTCAAGGCTACTCTCAAATAGAAGGTATAGACTTTGATGAAACGTTCGCCCCTGTAGCTAGACTCGAGTCCATTCGTATCTTATTCGCTATTGCTTGTCACTTTAAAATAAAACTCTTTCAAATGGACGTTAAGAGCGCGTTTTTAAATGGGTTTTTAAATGAGGAAGTTTATGTGGCTCAACCGAAAGGTTTTGTAGACTGTAAACTACCTAACCATGTTTTTCGTTTGAAAAAGGCTCTTTACGGTTTAAAACAAGCACCGCGAGCGTGGTACGAAAGGTTGACAAAGCACCTTTTGGAGAAGGGCTATACTCGAGGGGGAGCAGATCGGACTCTCTTTGTGAAGCATTATCAGGATAACTTCATTGTTGCACAAATCTATGTCGATGACATTGTATTTGAAGCAACAAAGGATAATGATGCTTCTAAATTCGCAAAAACCATGGAAAGCGAATTTGATATGTCTATGATGGGCGAACTGACATACTTTCTTGGATTGCAAGTGAAACAAAATGGTGAAGGCATCCATCTATGTCAATCCAAGTATGCAAAGGAGTTGGTAAAGAAATTCGGATTAGAATATTCTAAAGATTTTCCTACTCCTATGGGAACTAGCAATAAGGGATTAGGAAGTGAATCTCTTAGTGATAGTGTAGACGAGAAACTCTATCGAAGTATGATTGGAAGTCTACTCTACCTCACACCTAGTCGCCCGGACATATCCTTTAGTGTTGGGATCTGCGCGAGATATCAGTTAACACCAAAGGAGGATCACCTGAAAGCGGTGAAACGGATCATCCAGTACGTCAAAGGAACTGTAAACTTCGGAATTTGGTATCCTATGGGAACAAGTCTTGACATTATAGGATATTCAGATGCCAATTGGGCAGGATCAGTGTATGATCAGAAAAGTACGAGTGGTGCATGTTTTTATCTTGACCATTGTCTTGTTGCATGGCATAGTAAAAAGCAAAACTGCATTGCACTCTCGACTGCCGAAGCGGAATATATCTCAGCGGGTAGTTGTTCAACTCAACTCATTTGGATGAAAAGCGTGTTGAGCGACTTCCGGATTTCAGCAACTTCGGTAACTGTTTTATGTGACAACACTAGTGCTATAAACATTTCAAAAAACCCTGTGTTGCACTCAAGAACAAAACACATTGAACTTAGATATCATTTTCTTAGAGAGCTAGTTGAATCAAATATTCTTCAAATTTCCTACATTTCAACTGAAGATCAATTAGCTGACATTTTAACAAAACCTTTGGATCAAAAACGTTTTATTCATTTGCGTAAAGCTATTGGAATGCTTTCCTTGAAATAACCTTTTTTTGAAACTTTTGCTTAGGTTAGGTTTCGTTTTTGTGTTTTTGTTCATTATCTATGCTTAGACATAGAACATTAATTGAGCATTAGTTTTATTGACTTTAACTGCATCCTTTTATATGTTTAGAAACTTATTATGCTTTAGATATCATAATATTTCATTTGATGCAATGATCATTTATGTCAATTAAATCATCTTTGTTTTGATCAAAGTCAATTTCTCTCTCAATGATCTCTTAGTATAGTTTTTATCTTATTTGACTATTTAGTCGAGTATGAAATCGAGATCAATATTTGGTTGAATACTTTATATCTTAAATAATTGATAGCCAATTGAGGGGTTGTCAAAGAAATGTAATATGCTCAAAAGATGTGGAAAGAGTTACATCCCAATGAGGAGTGTGAAAACTACCACCACATGGAGGAAAGAGCTACCACCTCGGTCGTCCGAGTACTGTGTGCAGCTACCACATGTATACCAAGCAAGGTTTCTCAAGTTTGATTAAATAAAATGCACGTTGAAATACTTGACTCTGTCAAAATTTCAAGGTTGGTATAAGGTGGGAATTTTAATGAAAGATGCTCAAAGAGCCACTCTCTTCAATAAATTGACTAGATACATTATCTAACTTATCTGGGATTTCATACATCTATTGATCTTGATATTTCATTTTCTTTACCAAATTGATGATTTGATAAAGGCATTACTCATAAGATCAAGTTAGATGTAATTGAAGTTGTTCAACTTTAAGGGATTTAACTTTTATAAATTTTCGTTTCATTTGTTGGATGTTATTGATAGATTTGGCATAATCTATTTCTTATTGTATGAAACGATGATTTTCATTTAAAGTTGATACACAAAAGTGCTTACATACCTTCTCTGGATTTTGTGGAATTTTCTAAATTTTTCTGAAGAAAAAGTTGGAGCCGATCCGGATTGGACATGCCGATCCGGATCCCGAACGCAGGTATTTTCTGCGGGTAGCCGATCCGGATTGGATTCACGAACTGATCCGGATCGCGGCTAGGGTTTTATTTAGAACAAAAGGAGTTTGATTTCTTTTTACTTCAATCTTTTGTTCCAAAGTCTCCAGAGCTTCTCTCTCTAGAATTCATCCGTCTTGGAAGCTTACAAACTCAAGTTCTTCTATTCTAAGTAAGTTTTATTGATCAAAATCTCGATTTTTCACAGTTTTTCATATTCTTTCTCAAAACATGATGAAATTTCTGTATCTTTTTCGTTTTGGATTAGTTTTTGATCAAATTTCTTTTGAAATAAGAACTCTGGGTAGATTAGTTTCGATTATATGCTAGGTATTCTCATGATAAACGGATTTTTGGCATTCGATTTCAAAAAATTCGGTTTTAGGGCATATAATGGGAATTTTCGAAAATCATGTGATTGATCTATTTTTAAAATTCTTTTTGCAGAACTAATTTGATTCTTAGTCTCTCTACATGATAATGATTGTTTGGGTACAATCTTTCAATTTTTTTTGAAAATTGACAATTTTTTCGTGTTCTTGAGTAGTTGTTCGTAGGACTTTAAATCTATTAAGCACTTGCATCAATGGCGTTTGCATGGATAATCTTTCTGCTAGTTGCAATGGTACACACTCGAGCAACAAACAAACTGAAAAGAGCTAAGAAAACTCAACGGAAAGGTGAGTTTCTTCTTGTCAGCGATTCAGAGGCTGAAGCAGATAATCAAGAAGTAGATTGGGACAAATTGACAGATGATGAATCAATGCCTGTTCAACCTAAGCAAAAGACTTTCGACACATCAAAAGGAAAAGCACCTATGACCTCACCAACCATCTCAGTAAAAAGGAAACGACTAGCTCGACGCTTTGGACAAGCACGAGATGTTGATATTAACACACCATTAGTTCCTGATTCTCCGCCTCGCTTGGAAGATGTGTTCATTAATGCTGACCGTCTTAGGGCATTTGAACGTCGAGAATGCATCGGAGAAAGACATGTGAATATTGGTGCCCTCCGAGATCACTCACCGGAGTTCGGGATGTTATTTGAACAAGCTAATCTTATCCAAGTTTGCAGATTCCCGAAATTACTTGGGTATTGTTTGCATCGTGTGAGAACTTTTTACTCGAATGCGAGACATCTTCAGGAAGATGAACACGGTTCGATGCAATTTTACACAAACATCCAAGGGATGAGACTCAAAATAACTCTGCAGTTGATCGGGGATGTTCTAGAAATGCCATTGAGTAGATCTGGAATTAACTATTTAATTGGCAAAAGCTTGACAAATGCTCTGTGGCAAACCGTTATAAAAAGAATTTGTTTGGACGGCACTGAATCGACAGATGGTAAAACTATTAAATCCAAACAACTACGACTTGAATACCGGTTTCTCAACTTCATCACTTGTTATAACATTCTCCCGAATATGCAAACAAAGGTGGTGAGATGGGATCGCATGCTGTTTTTATACCTCCTAGGGCATCCATCTGAAGCTGTTGGTTTGAACATGAACATCCCTTACATTATTTGGAACAGAATGTCCAGATATGTTGAGCACCCTCATCCTACCGAACGGCTTCCGTTCCCATTGATCATTATGAGGATTCTAAAGAAATTTCAAATCGATATCAGCTCAACATCATACCAGCATTGTTTGGGGATGATAAATGAATCCACCATTGTTAAGTCCCTTCACACATTGCCTCATGTTACTCCAACTCCTTCCTCTGGAAAGAAACCTTGTGACGGCACTTCTGCCTCTCCATCACGACAAACACCCGGACCAGATGAAGAAGCATCAGTCACATCAATTTACAAGGAACAACAGCGCTTATCCTTCGAGCAAGAACAGATTACGAAAGAGCAAAAGAGAATTTCAGACGAACTTGAGCTCATCACGGCAGCTCATGTTACCTTAACTAAGAAGGTCAATTCAATGAACAAGCTGGTGAAAAAGATGTTCTCTAAGATGGGCTGCACGAGCTCTGAAGACTCTGAATCTGATGATTGATTTCTTCTAATAGTTTTTCTGTCTTTGTGCAGGTTTTAATTCTTGTTTAGTTTTTGTTCTCAAACTTTTGGTTCTCGAACTTTTTAACTCTCCTTATTATTTTTGTAATTTTGGCTAACTTTGTGACAAAAAGGGGGAGAGAATATTAGAACAGAAACAATGAAACTATGATCGATTGACCAGTTGTGAACCATGAAGGTAAGTATAACTTCAACTTTTGGGTTTTCTTTTGTGATTGCATGCATGCCTCGACTAACTATTCGATTAACTATTTGGGCATGTAATATAACTAACAAGTTGATGTTGACTAACAATTTTGTGACATTTGGATTTTGAATGCATAGAAGATATGTTGGTTTTTAACTATGATCCAATTACATATCTGAATGTATAAATGTCATGGTAAGTATAAATGAGTATAAACTTCATCTCTGTGTGTGGTTTTTGAATGACATAAAATTCTTGAGGTATCTAACGATTTCTTTTGTCAAGAATGATTTCTTTTGCAGAGAGTACAGATGTCTAAGTCCAGAGTCTGTTTTAGGAGTTTAACTCATGTATCTATCTTTATTTGGATCTCATTGTAAATTTTTGTTGTATGGTGATATCAACAAAAATATCTTTTTGAATTTTCTTGAGTGGATTTGTGTTTTGTCACGAAACTGCCAAAGGGGGAGATTGTTACGGAATTTGAGTTGGCGTATTTCATGAATTCGGTTAAGTCTTGAAGATTGAAGATGAAGAAGTTTGGATCATATAACTCAATCTCAAGAAAGAAGAATTCAAAAGGATCAGGTATGTTTAACTAATTATTTTTGGTGATCCGAATACCTCTTATAGTGTAGAAACACTTGGATGAATTTTTAATTGCATAAAAATCAAAAACTGGACATGGGACATGTTCAGGATCCGGATCAGACAATCCGATCCGGATCCCGAAGGGTGTTAGTTCATATGCAAATTCAATCCGGATCCAAGCCTCTTTTGATCCGGATCCCGAACACTGGTTTTTACCAAAATATATGAACGATCCGCATCAGGCATTTCAATCCGGATCCCGAACATTGGTGTTTTGTGAAATGTATGAACGATCCGGATCAGGCACTTCGATCCGGATCCCGAACCTTTGTTTTTCTGGAAACTGTCTGTCTCGTTACTGCAATCCGGATCGCCAAAATCCGATCCGGATGGTCGTCCTGAAAAATTCCAGAAAATGTTAGTTTTTGATTCTTATCCTCTTCCAACGGTTTCTAACCTATAATTAGACCCTATGATTCATCTTTTAGTGGAATGGAAAAACACGACCGAAATAGAAAAATCCACATATAGAGAAGAAAGGAAATACTAGATTTAATTCTATGTTTCTTCATCTATATTATTAATTTGATTCTAGGTTTTCCAAACTCAAATTTTGAGTAGAATCAAATTAATGAATACTTAGATGGTATTTCCGATCTATTTCTAATCTAAGTATTCGGCGGATCATCTGTCACGCCCCGGGGTCGAAACTGCGACCCGGGCCCGCTAACAGATCCGCCATCTGTACGGAAACTGCCGTACAGACGCAGCGTCTAGCCTGCAAAAGACAAAACTACAGCTACACAGATATCAGAGCGGATAAAAAGCTGTACTATAAAATTTCACAACTACAAAGTTGCTACAACACATAGCCTATCTCCCGAAATCAGATGATACAAATAGAAGTCCACCTATACAACATCTACAAATCCAAATGGGAGATAGCTAACAAGAAACATAACCCACTCCCACAATCCGGGATGGTACATCTACCTCTCTCTAAAGTAACAATGCTGGTAGGGAACTATCACGCGACTCCCTGTCCTCGGTCCGTCCAGTCAAGCACAGCAGGAACGGAAGAAAGCCTCAGCAACCTGTCACCGACAGAGGGTGTGAGAACTACATCCTACAGTAGTTCTCAGTGGGTACCGTCTCCAAGAACCACGGTCTGCCCACTAAGTCTACCAGAGGCATAAGATAGAGAAAAGACTGATGATAATATAAATAAGCTGGAAAAGAATCTACAGCTATCATGCCTCAATCTACTATGCTCAATAAGAAGAGACTATGGATGATGGTATGCAGTCACTCACTGCTGACAATATGTCACAAGTACTAAGCCCAAGACGCTCTACTATGACACATGCTACGCCATCACTCTCTCAGTGCATCCCAAATCTCAGCGACTGCCCCACAGGGTCCAGTGGAGTCAAGCCTGCGCCCCCTGGTGTATCAACCAGGGTGTCCCAACGGACAAACTCGATATCTCACACAGTGACCCCATGGTAGCACGGCCAGGGGTATCAAGCGACCACTAGTATATGAACTAGGCGCATCATCGCAGCCTCGTCAGGCTCGGTATCATCATCGCAGCCTCATCAGGCTCGGAATCATCAACGCACCCGGGGCGTGGTTCGAGGGGTGCGACCCCACCGAACTCCAGTATCTCATCAGTATCACTGTCTCACAAGTGGCTCCTGCAGGCTGTGGTCCTCGATCAAACAGATCGGTATCTCGATGCTCAAAGCACAAACTCAGTCGGAGAACCCTCCACGACTCAATCTCACAACACAGACCCACTCAACGAAGGTACTACACAGCTTTGACCACCGTCTCTCCCACGGCTCCCACAACACAACTCCACTGAACTCAACACTCAACTCACGGCCGGAGCTACTCCACGGCCAGATCTACGAAGGGTCCGAAACCCAGGGAGACTAACATCTACGTCCCCAAGAGAGAAAGCAGCCCTTAGAACCCAGATCACTCGAATCCGCTCGGGTGGATAAGTTTATAAGAAACCATGTCATTTATTTCAGAAAATCATTCGATTTTTAGTCTTTTTAGGAAAACCCTTTGAAATCAAGTTTTATGCCCAAGCCTCGAAGAGCTGATGCCTTCGTCCCAACGGACGAGAACAGACTCAGACAACCTTGCGAGGCTTGGAAGAAACATCGGCTGAATAAAATCATGTATTTATCCAAAAAGGTTCTGGGTTCAAGGTCCTGCTAACACACGTGCACCACGATCCCAACCTGGTGGTGACGAGAAGAACAGTGGAAAGGAAAACCCCCGGGACCACCGTTTATCTGAAACGGTTCCCCAAAACACTAACACTGGCCTAACCCAGCCACCAGACCCCACTCGCCCCCCCGGGCCCGAGTGCAACACCCGTCCCACACACTCTGACCACTCCGCCCACTACCCGGGCGAGGAAACTCTAAGTCCCGAAGGATATGAAAAGTGCAGGATGTCTAAAGCATAAAGGAACCTAGCCCAAATTAAGGTTCACAAATGGTCTGGTCAAACTCATGCACATATGACGGGGGTGCTAGTTAAGTTCCAAGAAAACACTTAAACTAGCATGCAATCCTATCACAATAGAATTAGAAGGAAGTCCGTAGACTTGGAGAGAAAACCAACCCACCTTAGAAAGCCACCAATTGCTCGTCGACACTTGCAATTGGCTCAGCGGCTTACCTGGCCTCCAAGGGGTCCGCACGCAACACGAAGCCCGATGCCAGAATCCGCACGCGAATCGGAGCACGCAGCGACCAACCACACGACCGCGCGCCCCGCGGAAACTAAAAACCGCACCGCAAGCTGCCAGAAGCGAAGAAATCGCAAAATCACTCCACACAGTCAAAACCGAGCATCCGACGGCGAAAAATAGCTTCCGTCGGCGAAAACAGCCTCCGTCAGCGAAAACCAGCGCCCGACGGCGAAAAACAGCACGCGGCGGCGAAAACAGCTCCGTCGGCGAAAAAACAGCGCCCGACGGCGAAAAACAGCACGCGGCGGCGAAAAACAGCTCCGTCGGCGAAAAACAGCGCCCGACGGCGAAAAACAGGCAAAATCTGCTAGCGAGACAGTTCGCGAAAACCCTGCGAAACTGCTCGCGAAAACCGCTCAAAATCTGCTCACAACCTGCTTACAAAAACTGCTCAAAACCGGCTTGCGAAAACAGCTTGTGAAAAACTGCTCCGTCGGCGAAAAACTGCGCCCGACGGCGAAAACAGCTCGAAAATCAGCTTGCGAAAATCCTGCGAAAACCGCTCGCAAAACAGCGGAAAACAACGAAACCTGCGCGCGAAACCGCTTGCGAAATCTGCCGGCGAAAACTGCGAAAAACGGCTCCGTCGGCGAAAAACAGCGCCCGACGGCGAAAAACAGCACGCGGCGGTGAAAAACAGCTCCGTCGGCGAAAACCAGCGCCCGACGGCGAAAAACAGCTCGCGGCGGCGAAAAACAGCGGCCGACGGCGACCAACGGGCTCCGACGGCGAAAAAAACGGCGCCGGCACGCAACACGAGGTGTCGCCCGCCGTCCGGGAGCACGCCGAGCGTCGACAACCCCTGCCGCGCGACGAGGGAGGCCCACCGCGTGGCGCCAAGCCAAACCGCGCGGCGCAGGGGCTGCTGCGCGGCGCTGGAGCGCGTCGCGCAGTGCCCCAGCGGCGCTGCGCGCGGCGCTGGAGCGCGTCGCGCAGTGCCCCAGCGGCGCTGCGCGCGGCGCCCAGCGGCGCTGCGCGCGGCCGCGCGCAGCCCGCCGCGCGCGCGCGGCCGCTGCGCGCAGCCCGCAGCGCTGCGCGCAGCAGCGCGCGCCCGCGCGCCCGCGCAGGCCCGCGCACGCCTGCGCGCGGCCCGCGCGGCCCGCGCAGGCCCGCGCGCGGCCCTGCCGCGCGCGGCCATGCCGCGCGCACCTGCGCGCGGCCAAGCGGTGCCGCGCGCACCTGCGCGCGGCCAAGCAGTGCCGCTCGCACCTGCGCGCGGCCCTGCCGCGCGCGCCCGCGCGCGGCCAGGCAGCGCCGCGCGTACCTGCGCGCGGCCAGGCAAAGCCCCGCGCGCGCCTGCGCGCGGCCCGGCAGCGCCGCGTGCAGCCCTTTGCTGCACGCGGCGCCGCGCCCAGCGGCACCTCGCCGCAGGGTGCTGCCAACAGCAGCACCCTGGCGCCGCGCGTGCGCCGTTGCGCACGCGCGCGGCCGCCGGCGACGGCAAAAATCTGAAAAAGGCCCCGATAAATCCGAAAATACCCCAAACATCCAATTCAACCAAAAATCCAATTTTTTTGCCTTTTAAAAACCAATTAAACATCCTCAAAGCCCAAAAACCCGAGAAGACCTCAAAAATCTGCAATTTACTTACCTCGATGACGCTCGCCGCACGCCCACGAGCTCCACGCGGCCTCCAACGGCGAGTCCAAAAATCCGAGAATGCCTTGCAAATCCTTTTCTTTCTTTTCTTTTTCCTTTTCCTCTCTTTTCTTTTCCTTTCTTTCTTTCTCTCTTTCTTTCTTTCTTTTTCCTGCTGCAGAGGGTGGGTGGCTGGAGCATTTATAAAGCAAAAGCTTTATTAAATAAATCCATTAATTAATTAACTCCAAAAACTCCAACTCCAACTCACTTTTTGCCTTCGGGCTCTCCGCCGCTGCCCGGAACCTCCCGAACTCCGCTGTAAATCGAAAGTACACGTGTCCACAGCTTTTTCTCTTCAAAAAGCTCGTCCGTTGAGTCGGGGTGCTCAAATCAATTACCGGCTCCAAAATTGCCAGTTCCGACTCACTTTTTACCTCCGGGTCCTCCGCGTCAGTCCGGAACCTCCCGAACTTCGCCGTAAATCAAAAGTACACGTGTCCACAGCTTTTTCTCCTCAAAAAGCTTATCCGTTGAGTCGGGGTGCTCAAATGAAATACCGGCTCCAAAACTGCCAGTTCCGACTCACTTTTTGCCTCCGGGTCCTCCGCGTCAGTCCGGAACCTCCCGAACCTCACTGTAAACTGAAAGTACACCTGTTCCACGCGTTCCTGAATTTCCGGCACTCCACGGTGAAGTCTGAAATTCCCAATCTCATCCTCAATCGGCCTACAAAGCCCGGAAAAACCCCGAATCGAGCTGGAGCTTCCGCGTTGATCCGAATCAACCCGGCATCAACTGTAACCTCAGATACAACATGCTCAAGGCATTCTCTCTGCTCCAAGCCATCTGTGTGGTCGGCGCGCTATCCAAAGCCCCGGTACTCTACATCATCACCACCCAAAAACAACGATTTCCCCAAAATCGCCGCGTGGACTCGCGTGGCCTTGTGGATTCAAGGTGCTACCGCTCTCGTGGATTCGGAGCGAGGTACATTCGTGGATTCGAGACGTGCTACTGGGTGAAGAACGTGGATTCGGTCGGACGTCGTGGACTCGACGTTGGACGCCGTGGATTCGGCGTTGGACGCAGATCGTGGATTCGAGAAGAGTTGCGGAGCGAGCGGAGAAGATCAACTAGGAGCGTATGGAAAAAGGTTGAGTCGTCTGTGAGTACGGTATATCACCTTTGTACGTGTTATAATTCTTGTGGATTTCACCATGTTATCGGTCCCGTGGTTTTTTACTCCGGTTTGGAGTTTTCCACGTAAAAATCTCTGCGTGTTATTTATTTTTCCGCATTGGGTTTTATATCGCAAAGATTTTTGAGTGTTTATTGTTTACACCTATTCACCCCCCTCTAGGTGTTTTTCCCCTATTTAGATCCTATTATACATAACCCAACAAATTCCACCTCTAAAATTTCCCGAAAATTTCCGGAGAAGTGAACTTGATCCATTTTTCATGCCGGGTCCAAATCTTGGGTCCAATATGTGCGCAAACACCTCTAACACTCAACCTGGTTCTCCAGAAGTCACAGATCCAATAGTAATCCAAACGTGGGAATTTCCGGGTCCTCACACTGTGTTTGCCAGGCGAGGTGGTATGGTCGCGCAGAGTTCCGACAGGAAACGACCAGCACCCGATGACGAGGGACGGGCCAGTTCTTGGAGACCACCACGATCACCGCGGCCTCAGTTTTAGGGCCGTGGGCGTTCTGAGCAACAAGAGCCTAGTGGATCCCAAAGGCAGCAGCAGCAGCAGCAGTCGAGACAGCAGAGGCAGCAACAACAGCCGAGGCAGTCCCAGCCTGCGGACAGATGTATCTTCTGTGGAGGACCCCATCGGCCAAGCACCTGCGACCAGAGGTGGGGTCGCTGCTATAGGTGTGGGCAGTCCGGGCACATGCGAGCTACATGCCCCCTGTCGACTTCCACAGGGCCATCCTCAGCCTCGGCCCCCAGTGCATTCCAGCAGAGGTCGTCAGCTCAGCAGTCTTTTGCTCCAGCGAGCCGATCGTCTTCCTTCCACCCTTCTGATCACCGGCCGCCAGCTCAGAGCGGTCGGGTGTATGCCGCTCAGGTGGAGGACTACTCAGCAGCCGATCACGTGGTGGCAGGTATCATTTTATCTTCTGGCATTAGGACTCGTACCTTGTATTATAGGAGCATCTCATTCATCTGTTAGTAGAGCATTTGCATAATTGCATGGGTTAGGGGTAGGACGGTTACCATGTGCACGTGTGGTTCAGATTCCCGATAACACCTTGCACGTGGAGGAGTGTTATTGGTCCTGCCCGGTGCAGTGTGAGTCCTGGATTATGCCAGCAGACCGGATGGTCTTGAGGCGGCTGCGGGACTTTCAGGGGATGCTCGGGATGGACTGGCTGGCCCGGTACTTTGCGACTATCGATTGTGTCACGAGGACGGTGATTTTTTTTGAGAGCCAGATCAGGGGGTATTCGTATACCGAGGATGCTAGAGAAGAGGAGGCGGCTCGAGCTAGAGGTTTGCTTCGCGTTCTGGGAGAGGTTACAGACAGCCTTGGCAACTCAGCTCAGATTCAGTACGGCCTTCCACCCACAGACTGATGGACAGTCAGAGCGGATGATACAGATTCTCAAGGATATGCTGAGAGCTTGCGTCATGGACTTTGGCGGAGGATGGATTCGACCCGTCACACGTCATCGACTTCACCCCACTCGAGATCAGCGAGGACTTGAGGTACGGGAGCGCCTGTTGGGTTATACTATAATAAGGATCTAAATAGGGGAAAAACCACCTAGAGGGGGGGTGAATAGGTGTAAACGATAAACACTCAAAAATCTTTGCGTAATAAAACCCAATGCGGAAATGAAAAATAACACGCAAGATTTTTACATGGAAAACTCCATCACAGGAGTAAAAAACCACGAGACCGATAACACGGTGAAATCAACTAAGATTAAACACGTACAAAGGTGATATAACGTACTCACACACGACTCAACCTTTTTCCATACGCTCCGAGTTGATCTTCTCCGCTCGCTCCGCAACGCGCCTCGAATCCACGATGTGCGTCCAACGCCGAATCCACGGCGTCCTACGTCGAGTCCACGACGTCTGACCGAATCCACGGTCTCCACCAGGTAGTACGTCTCGATCACACGAACGTACCTCGCTCCGAATCCATGAGAGCGGTAGCACCTTGAATCCACAAGGCCACGAGAATCCACGCGCCGATTTTGGGGAAAAATCGTTGTTTTGTTGGTGGTGATGATCCGCCGAATACTTAGATCAAAGATAGATCGGAAATGCCATCTAAGTATTCATTAATTTGATTCTACTCAAAATCTGAGTATGAAAACCTAGAATCAAATTAATTAATATAGATGAAGAAATATAGAATTAAATCTAGTTATTTCCTTTCTTCTCTATATGTGGATCTTATAAGTTTTTCTCCGTTAATATTTTTCCGTCATTTCCCGGAGTATAAAACTTATCGTGGATTACCCTAAAAGATAGAATTAGGGTTTACTTATAGGTTAGAAACCATTGGAAGTGGATAAGAATCAAAAACTGATTGTAAAGAATTTTTCCCGGACGACGGTCCGGACTGGATTAGGCTCGTTCAGGACTGTCATTGTTTTTCAGAGAATTCCTGAAAAAACAAGGTTCGGGGTCCGGAACGAAATCCTACGGTCCGGACTGTTCATGCGATTTCAGCAAACTCCACGTTCGAGGTCCGGAACGAAACAGGGATGCTCGGGACTGGATTTGTGCATGAACCAACCAACGTTCGGGGTCCAGACTGTAGTCCCCTGTTCCGGATCCTGAACATATACCATGTCCAGTTTTTTATTTTTATGCGATTAAAAATCCATCCAAGTGTTTCTACATTATAATAAGTATTCAGATCACCAATATTGTTTAGTTAAACTTACCTGATCCTTTTGAATTCTTCTTTGTTGAGATTGAGGTATATGATCCAAGCTTCTTCATCTTCAATCTTCAAGACTTAAACACTTTCACGAAATACGCCAAAACAAAATCCTTAACAATCTCCCCCTTTGGCGGTTTCGTGACAAAACAGAGATCCACTTAAGAAAATTCAAAAAGATATTTTTGTTGCTATCACCATACAACAAAAAATTACAATAGAGATCCAAATAAACTAAATACATGAGATAAACTCCTAAAACAAACTCTAGACTTAGACGTTTGTACTCTCTGCAAAAAGAAATAATTCTTGACAAAAAAGATCGTTAGATACCTCAAGAATTTTTACATTCAAAAACCAAACAGAGAGATAGAGTTTATGCTTACCATGACATTCATGAACTCAGATATGTATTAAGATCACAATCAGAAATAGACATATCTTCTAAGCATTAAAAACCAAATGTCAGAAGTTTGTTAGTCAACAAATACTTGTTAGTTATATTACATGCCCAAATAGTTAGTCGAATAGTTAGTCGAGGGATGCATTCAATCACAATACTAAACCAAAGTTGAGTTGTACTTACCTCCAGGTTTCAGTATCCAAAAGTTCTCACAAACTTGTCAAAACCATTGTTCATATCTCTCTCCTCCTTTTTGTCACTAAATTAAGCCAAAATTACAAAACGAAAGCAGAGTTAAATGTTCAAAAAGAAAATGTAAGAACTAACACTGAAAAACCTGCAAAACAAAAGATTAAAAAGATTAGAACAACAAAATAAAGATTACTCAGAATCTTCAGAACTGGTACAGCCGAGTTTTTGAAAAATCTTTTTCAAAATCTTGTTCATAGAAACCTGTTCCTTCTTAACATCTCGTATGTCTTCTTTCATTGTAATGAACTCATTCGACATTCGTTCCTGTTCTGAGGAAAGTCGTTGTTGCTCCCTATAAATAGAGGTAACAGAGGCATCATCCTCTGAAGTTGAAGCTGGTGCAGGTGGTGCTGAAGTTGTTGCTGCTGTTGTTGCTGGTGTTGGTCTTTTTCTGCGAGGAGGTGTTGGTGGCTCATCTTGTCTTGTGGAGAGGGACTTCACAATAGTTGTATCGTTGATAGTTCCCAAGCTATGCATGTAAGCCGACGATGAAATATCGACTTTGAATTTCTTCAAAATTCGCATAATTATAATTGGGAAGGGAAGTCGCTCTGTGGGATGGGCATGTTCCACATATCGTGCCATCCTTGACCAGATGAGGAAAGGAATGTTGAAGTTAGATCCCATGGCTGCTGCTGGGTTGCCAAGAAGATAGAGGAATAACATTCTATCCCACCTAAGAATTTTTGTTTGCATGTTAGGAAGAATGTTGTAGCAAACAATAAAATTCAAATAACGATACTCCGGTCGAAGTTCTTTTGAAAAAATTGAATTCCCGGTTGACTGAGTATCAGGGAGACAAAGTCCATCCACGACCACTCTCCATGTGGTGTTGCTGAAAGCATGACCCTTGAGGTAGTGAGCCCCATTTGTTAAGGAATTTGTGTTGGCGTATTTCGTGAAATTATTTAAGTCTTGAAGATTGAAGATGAAGAAGTTTGGATCATATGCCTCAATCTCATGAAAGAAGAATTCAAAAGGATCAGGTATATTTAACTAAATATTTTTGGAGATCCGAATACTTCTTATAGTGTAGAAACACTTGGATGAATTTTTAATTGCATAAAAATAAAAAACTGGACATGGGACATGTTCAAGATCCGGATCAGGCACGACAGTCCGGACCCCGAACGGTGTTTGTTCATGCGCAAATCCAGTCCGGATCCAAGCCAATTCTGATCCGGACCTCGAACATGGGTTTTTGCTGAAATGTATGAGCAGTCCGGATCAGGCACTTCAGTCCGGACCCCGAACGTTTGTTTTTCTGGAAATAGTCTGTTTCGTTACGACAGTCCGGACCGCCATAATTCCAGTCCGGACCGTCGTCCTGTAAAATTCCAGAAAAGGTTAGTTTTTGATTCTTATCCTCTTCCAACAGTTTCTAACCTATAAATAGACCCTACGATTCATTTTTTTAGGGTAATTCAAATACGGTCATAGAAAGAAAAATCCACCTATAGAGAAGAAAGGAAATCAATAGATTTAATTCTATGTTTCTTCATCTATATTGATTGATTTGATTCTAGGGTTTCAAACTCAGATTTTGAGTAGAATCAAATTAATGAATACTTAGATGGTATTTCCGATCTATTTCTAATCTAAGTATTCGGCGGATTATCACCACCCAAAAACAACGATTTTCCCAAAATCAGCGCGTGGACTCGCGTGGCCTTGTGGATTCAAGGTGCAACCGCTCTCGTGGATTCGGAGCGAGGTACGTTCGTGGATTCGATACGTGCTACTGGGTGAAGACCGTGGATTCGGTTGGACGTCGTGGATTCGACGTTGGACGACGTGGGTTCGGCGTTGGACGCTATTCGTGGATTCGAGGAGCGTTGCGGAGCGAGCGGAGAAGATCTACTAGGAGCGTATGAAAAAGGTTGAGTCGTCTGTGAGTATGGTATATCACCTTGTACGTGTGTTAATTCTAGTGGATTTCGCCGTGTTATCGGTCCCGTGGTGTTTTACTCCGGTTTGGAGTTTTTCCACATAAAAATCGTGCGTGTTATTTTTTCATTTCCGCATTGGGTTTTATTGCGCAACGATTTTTGAGTGTTTATGGTTTACACCTATTCACCCTCCCTCTAGGTGTTTTTTCCCCGATTTAGATCCATATTCTATCATAACCCAACAAGTGGTATCAGAGAGGGAATAGGGTTGTAAACAATGGTTGAAGGTGGAAACATCAACAGACCCCCGTTCTTCGATGGAACTAATTATGCCTACTCGAAAGTACGGATGAAAGCCTTTTTAATTTCCATCGACGAACGGGTGTGGCAATCAATTGAGTTAGGATGGTTTAATCCAACTGAAATTATTGTTGATGTTCACACCATCAAACCTAGGTCGAAATGGACAAAGGAAGAGGTTGATGCATCTTCTTACAATGGCAAAGGTGTTAACGCTTTATTTAATGCCCTGTCACAAACGAAATTCTCTCGCGTCTCGGCATGTGAGACTGCGAAAGAAATCTGGGATGTTCTTCAAGTTACACATGAAGGAACTAACCTTGTGAAGATTCAAAAACTGCAAATGCTTACGAGCAAGTTTGACTCCATTTTCATGGCAGAAAATGAATTGTTCACAGATTATTATACACGATTGCAAGACATCGTGAATTCATGTGCTAACTTGGGAGAGAAAATTCCAGAATTTAAAATTGTAAGAAAGATTTTAAGGACTCTTCCTGAAAGATTTCGTTCCAAGGTTACGGCCATTGAAACTATTAAACACCCGGACGAAATCCATGTAGAAGAATTAGTTGGTTCATTACAAACATATGAAATGACATTTCCTACTAACTATTCTTCTGGAAAAGCATCTACTTCTAAGTCTTCAGGTTTTACATTGAAAACAACAAAAGAAGAAGATGCGGATTCATCCTCCTCAGACGATGACGAGAACCTATCTATGGAGGACTTTGAGAAGCAACTTGCTCTCTTGACAAGAAGATTTCGCCGAAACTTTCGAAGGGGCAATTCAAGTAAAACTCCATCCTTCAGAAAGTGGAAGAAAGGCAAAGGTTATTCAAGCCAAAAGTCAAGAAAGCAAGAAAGTTTTTCAAATGATAAGAAAAGCTCAAAGGGACAAGTCCAATGCTTCAAGTGCCGAGGGTACGGCCATATTTCAACGGAGTGTCCCAATAAGAATCCGGCAAAGAAGAAAGCGATGCAAGCCGTCACTTGGGATGACACCTCAACGTCAAATGAGTCATCTTCCAGTGATGAAGAAAATAACGCAACAGCATTCCACGCGTCCACATCTTCACCCTTCATATGCTTTATGGCAAGTACATCTGAGTCATTGTCCAACTCCTCCCAAGTTGAAAAGAATGCAACGGACGATGAATCGGATAATTCTGAAGGTGAAGATTTTGCTTTTGCCTACCATAAACTTTTGAAGGTTTCAAAGAAACTGGCAAAATAAAATAAGAGTTTGAGAGGGAGTTTGCAGGATCTCGAAGAAGAAGCAAAAAGGGCAACTTCTCTCTCAAACGCTCCTGAAGTGGAAAGGGATAATCTGATCAAAGTAAATGTTTCCCTTCAAGAGTCTAATGAGCATCTCGAGAAGAATTATGCAGATATGGTGAATAAAGCAAATTACTTCTTGAAGCTCTACAGCGAGGCTCGACAGGAAAAAATGGAAATGACGAAGACCATTTTCCAACTCAAGGATGATTTAAAGCAATTTTTTTCTGGAAGGAGTAAGTTGGATAAGATGCTTGGTCTTGGTCAAACAAACAGATTTGGCCTCGGATACAATCGAACTGAAGACAATTTTAGTTCGATTGGGACAGTCTTTGTGCCCCAGTCGGTATCTCCTCCTCCAACACCGGAATTTACGGCAAACAACGACAACAAGCCTACTTCACCCTCTTTGGGATCGTCAAGCACTAAGGTATGTTTTCGTTGTGGTTTTGCAGGGCACATAAGGAGAAATTGCGAGATGGGAGCGAAACGTTCAACTCAAGCGCCTCTTGCAACAACTACCAAAAAGGTGATTCCCCGGAAATCAAAGGAAAAGAGCCTTGGTAGTTCACCTCGTAAGACGATGTCAAGCAATGAATCAAACAAGACGCTTTCACCAAGGAGAATAACTTCAAGAACATTGCCAACGCAATCCAAAAAGGTTTGGGTGCGCAAAGGTGAAATCTTCCCATGTCTTGTTGTTCGTACTTCTTTACATGCTTATGACAACTCGTCTTGGTATCTGGATAGTGGATGTTCCCGTCACATGACCGGTGACAAAAAACTGTTTTCAAACTCTAGAGAAAATCTCTGGAGGACATGTTGTTTTCGGAGATGGTCGTTCTTCTAAAATTGTTGGAAAAGGAACAATCGCTATTCCAGAAGGCCCTGTTTTGAATAATGTTTTATTTGTAGAAGGCCTTAAGACTAACCTCATCAGTATAAGTCAACTTTGTGACAATGGTTTTTCAGTTAATTTTTCGTCTATAAAATGTATTGTAACTGATAAATACCATGTATTCTTTTTGAAAGGGGTTAGATCAGAAAATAATTGCTATGTTGTTTCAAACAAAATTTCTGAAAAATGTAACCTAGTTTCTTTAGAGAATGAAACTCTTTGGCATGAAAGGCTAGGTCACATAAATTTTAAAAAACTAGCAAGGATTTCTAATAAAGACGTGGTTAAGGGGGTTCCTAAACTTACATTTAAAGATAACATTGTGTGTGGAGGTTGTCAAAAGGGAAAGCAATCAAGGGCTGCACACAAGAACTTGAACCACGTTGGTACTAACCGGCCCTTAGAATTACTGTATGGACTTAATGGGGCCAACTCGTCAACCATCCTTGGGAGGTAAATGGTATATTTTTATTTTGGTTGATGATTGTCACGCCCCGAGTCGAAACTGCGACCCGGGCTCGCCAACAGATCCGCCGCCCATACGGGAAGCCCCGTATGAACGTAGCGTCTAACCTGCATAAAATCATCTATACTAAACAGATATCAGAGCTGAAAAGTAAAAGCTGAAACGAAATAAATACAACTCTAGGTATAAACAGACCAGGTCCTCACCATAAATACATAAGTCTCTCAAAAGAAAGAAGAGTACAATTCGATCCTCACTACAAGATCGCTCAACGAGAAACTCCCAAAATGTGAAGGGTACAGCTACTCTCAGGATGACATCTGGTAGGGATCTAACTCGCGGCTCCCTTACCTCGATCAGCTGGATCAGCAACCGGTGCGGCAGGAACAGAAGTAGAGGTCCCTGGGGAAAAAGACACCACGACGGGTGTGAGAACTACATCCCAAAGTAGTTCTCAGTGGGTGCCGCCAACAAGCCTGACGGTCTGCCCACTAAGTCTACTAGAGGCATAAAGTAACAGATGCAATACTGGAAAGAAAAGCTGGTAAACTAACACTACAGCTACTATGCCTCTATCTAGATGCTCAAGAGTGAAACAGAAAGTAACCTGGTACCACTACCAACTCTCAACTCAAATCACCCAATCTACAATGACTGCCACATCGGGTCCAGTCAAACCTGCGCCTACCTACTGCCGAACGTCCACGGAGGAGCAGACTTACGTAGGGCGTCCGTGACTGCCAAACTGGCCAGCCAGAGGGACTGTGTCGACAAGTCGCGATAGCAAGTAACCCGCCTAGCTCCGGAGTGGCACTCGAGGGGCGCGACCCCACCGAGCAAAGTATCTGCGCATCTATGTCGAGCTCACTGTGGCCCATGCAGGCTATAATCCAAGTCTACGATCAACAAGATCGACTGTAATCAAAAGAACCCTGTCTCACTCACTGGCTGGAACACTACACAGCCGAGACCCACTGTCCCTCAGACAGTAATCAAAAGACACCCTAATCAATAACCCACTATCTGACTCCACTCGGTCCCCCGACACGAGTGTAAATGAACCCTACTAATAACCCGACCCCTCGGCCCCCTATCTGGGCGAGGAAGAAACGAAGTCCAGATGAAATAGTGATGACAGTGGAAGTGTCTAAAGCAATAAAGTAACCTAGCCCAAGTTGGAGTTTTCTACTAGTCTGGTTGAACATGCTGCATATGACAGGGGTGCTAGGTCAAGTCCGAAGATAGCAATAAATAAGGATGTGGGGGAAATAATAAGAAACACATGATAAACTGAATAAACAAGGAATCCCAACTCATGCTCTCTAACATGCTATACCGGAGGTAAAACAATACATGTACATCCCTATACAGCTAGAATTAGTGTACAGATCGCAAATCTTGAAAGCGAGGCCACCCACCTGACCAGTCGAACTGTCAAAAGTCCTACAGCTGATAATACCAAAAAAACAGCTACACAGAGTCCAACGGGTCCAGCACTGTCCACAACTGCTCCTGGGTACAAAAACAGAGCTGTCGATACACTTACATTCCCCCCAAAACTGTCAGAATTTACACTAAAATTCAGGTGCGAAGATGTGCAAAAATCACCTGCTGACAATCCTCAGAAAAATCCAAATAAAATATCCCTGCGATCTACGCGTCGATAGCTTCGAAACGAATACCTGCATGTCCAATTCCGAGTTTTCTACGCTGAGATAGAAAATCGGCAAGAGAAACACCCCATACAAAACTCTACCAGATTTCACAGATAAGAACTCGGGAAGAAGAAAGATTCTCACCTTCGAAGCCAACTCATAAAATTCTGAGAAAAATCCAGGAGATTCCCCACGAGAAGTAGATGAAGTTTTCCTTTTGAATCACCTCGATCCGATGTCGGTACGCAAAGTTATGGCTAAAACTCTGCAATGCTGTCCAAAAATCCACAAAGAAAAAGGGGCAAAATAAAGCTCAAAAACCATTAAAATCCGTATGGAATCAGTGAAAACTCTGAACATCAAAGTTGGAGTCCTACCAGTGGTGAGTCCGACGGCGTGAAAATCGCTAAAAACAGAGATCGGGGTGAGTCGGGGGAGTCCGCGCACTAAAACGCGACGAAACGGGTCGTCGAAGTAGAAGCGTCACTATGCGCCGCGTCGCAGATGAAGTCAAGCAGATGAACTCCAAAAATCCCCAAAATCTTCTGAAGTATGCTGGACTGAAAAGGATGAAGTCTCCTTAAGGGCCGACTAGGAGAAGAAGTCCAAAAAACCTGAAAAGAAACACCTAAGGGCCCTATTTATAGGCCCACATCCCTCAAATGGGCCTGGCGGATTCGGGCCCTCTTTTCTGGCGGCCGAATCCGCCAGAATGGGTCGGACGCGCCACCGTCCGACCGCCCGAAAGTTTCTGGTGCGGCCACGTCACCGCAAAACAGGAGACAGCCGTGCGGGGGCCCTCTCCGCGCGTCACGTCGCCTCCCCCACGGGCGGTGGGGTAAGTGGGGCGGAACGCTGGCGGAGCGACGCGTGGCGCACTCGAGTGCGGGGCGCCACGCGTCGGCCCAGCGCTGCCCCGTGCACTGCCGCTGGCGTCGTGGACGGCGACCACGTAAGCCCGCCAATGCCGCGCCGCCACGTGTCGTGCTCCCGGTCCACCATGCAGCGCCATTTCCTCCCTGAGCCGCGCTGCGTGCACCCGCCAGTCCGGACGCGCCACGTGGCCCGCCCCGCGGTCTATGCACCAGCGCGCTATCCCCGTGGACCGAGAGGCGTGAGCCGGCCAATGGCAGGCCGCCACGTGGCTCCCGCCGGTCCACGGTCACCCCCCCATGCACCAGTTTTCACCCAAAACTTCCGGTAGCCCGTTTTTGGTCATCCGGACTCCAAATTTAACAAGAAAATAGCCGTTTTCAAGTATTTTTCCGTGCTGAATCCAATTCCAACCTCTGTTTGGCCAAAAACCCTTTAAAAATTTCGGCAAACATAGCCGAAGGCCAGAACAGTAAAAGATAACACATAGGGTCCATCTGTGGCATCTCCTTGATGCACTATGGGCCTGATACACCACTAATAGGTGTTCTAAACTATGGATTCACCCGGAAAACTGCATGGGGTTTAAGGTCACCACATCCTCCCCCACTAAAAGGGAGTTTCATCCTCGAAACAAAAGGAAAGCGAACCTCAATCAGGAGTCTCGAACAGAAAAGGGTAGGTATCCCGCATCACCGACTCCAGCTCCCAAATAGCCTCCCGCTCCCCGTGATTGCTCCACAGGATCTTCACATATGGAATGGCCCGGTTGCGCAATTCTCTCACCTCACGAGCCAGGATTCGCAACGGGCGCTCCTCATACCCAAGATCCTCGTCAATCTCTACGGAAGGGAAGTCGATCACATGCGAAGGGTCGAAGACGTATCTCCCCAGAGCCGAGACATGGAAAACATCATGGACTCCGACCAGGCGCGGTGGAAGTGCAACTCGATAGGCCACAGGGCCAATCCTCTCTAGTACCTCGAAGGGTCCAATAAAGCGGGGACTGAGCTTTCCCCGGACTCCAAATCTCTTGACCCCTTTCGAAGGCGAGACCTTCAAAAAGACATGATCACCAATCTGAAACTCTAGGTCTCGCCGCCGAGTATCAGTGTAGCTCCTCTGACGACTCTGGGCTGTCTCAAGATGTCGGCGAACTAATCTGATTTTCTCCTCTGCCTCCAACAATAAATCCGGTCCCAAAGTCCTCCTCTCACCCACGTCACTCCAATATAAGGGCGACCGACACTTGCGTCCATACAACGCCTCAAACGGAGCCATATGGATGCTCGCTTGATAGCTGTTGTTGTACGCAAACTCAATCAATGCTAAGTGCCGGTACCACCCTCCTCCAAAATCCATAACGCACGCTCTCAGCATATCCTCCAAGGTCTGTATGGTGCGCTCGGACTGTCCATCGGTCTGTGGGTGGAACGCTATGCTGAATCGGAGCTGGGTCCCCAAAGCTGACTGTAGACTCCTCCAAAAGTGCGACACAAACCTCGGGTCCCTATCTGATACAATCAAGGCAGGTACACCGTGCAGTCTCACCACCTCATCCAGATATAACTGTGCAAGACGCTCCAACGACCAGGTCATCTGTACAGGCAAAAGGTGAGCAGACTTGGTGAGTCTATCCACGATAATCCAAATCGCATCAGCTCCACTCTGCACCCTCGGTAGTCCAACTACAAAGTCCATGGTGATGTGGTCCCACTTCCACTCGGGAATTAGAAGACTTTGTAACTTGCCAGCAGGTACCCGGTGCTCTGCCTTCACTTGCTGACAAGTTAAACATCGAGCCACGAAGCTTCCAATATCCCGCTTCATTCCAGACCACCAAAAGTGTGCCTTGAGGTCCCTATACATCTTAGTACCCCCAGGGTGGATGATATAAGGTGTATAATGGGCCTCTCTCAAAATCTGGTCCCTGATCTCAGGATCTGTAGGCACACACACTCGGTCCCTGTACCGCAGTACTCCCGAGCTATCCACTGAAAAATCCCCTATCTGATCTGCCTGAATCTGCGATCTAATCCTCGTCAAGTAGGGGTCCTCACTCTGTGTCTCCCTAATCCTGTCCAACAGAGTGGGCTGCAAGACCATGGACATGAGTCTAGCAGAGACCCCAGGGGATACCACCTCAATCTGTAGACGCCTCAACTGCTCCACAAGCGGTGCCTGCTGAGTGATCAACATGCTCAAGCTCTGCGCTGGCCTCCTACTCAAAGCGTCTGCTACAACATTGGCCTTGCCTGGATGATAAAGAACGCTCACATCATAGTCCTTTAATAACTCCAACCACCGGCGTTGCCTCAGATTCAGCTCCTTTTGAGTAAACAAGTACTTTAAGCTCTTGTGATCAGTATAAATCTCGCAGTGCTCCCCGTAAAGATAGTGCCGCGATAACTTCAGGGCGAACACCACAGCTGCAAGCTCCAAATCATGAGTAGGGTAATTCTTCTCATAATCCTTTAATTATCGTGAAGCATAAGCAATTACCCTACCATGCTGCATCAGGACACAACCCAAGCCGCTGTGAGAGGCATCACTATAGATCACAAATCCGTCGCCCATCACTGGTAGTGCTAGAACTGGTGCCGAAATCAATCTCCTCTTCAGCTCCTCGAAACTCTCTTGGCACCGCTCAGACCAAACAAACCTCACCCCCTTTCTAGTCAAGCTGGTCAGGGGAGTAGAGAGCTTCGCAAAACCCTCTACAAATCGACGGTAATATCCGGCTAATCCCAAAAAGCTACGGACCTCAGTAACCGTCGTCGGTCTAGGCCAATCCCGAACTGCATCAATCTTCGTCGGGTCCATTGCCACTCCTGCGGCTGAAATAACGTGGCCTAGAAAAGCAACCTCCCGAAGCCAAAATTCACACTTTTTAAGCTTGGCATACAACTTCTTCTCTCGCAGAAGCTGTAGCACAATCCTCAAGTGCTCCTCATGCTCCAAGTCACTTCGGGAGTAAATCAGAATGTCATCAATGACTACAACGACAAACCGATCCAAGTACAGCTGAAATACCCGGTTCATCATATCCATAAATGCAGTAGGGGCATTAGTTAAACCAAAAGGCATAACCGTGAACTCATAATGCCCGTACCGGGTTCTAAAAGCCGTCTTGGGGATGTCCTCGGCCCTCACCCTCAACTGGTGGTAACCTGACTGGAGGTCAATCTTTGAGAACACGGATGCACCCTACAACTGATCAAATAGATCATCAATCCGTGGGAGGGGGTACTTATTCCGGATGGTCACTTTATTCAGCTCCCTGTAGTCCACACACAAACGAAGTGATCCATCCTTCTTCTTCACGAATAAAACTGGCGCTCCCCACGGAGATACACTGGGCCGCACAAAGCCCACATCCATCAAATCCAGCAACTGGGCCTTCAACTCCGTCAGCTCAGCCGGGGCCATCCTATACGGTGCCTTCGAGATTGGTGCGGTCCCTGGAACCACATCAATCACAAACTCAATCTCCCTCTCCGGCGGCAGGGTCGACAACTATGAGGGAAACACATCTGGGAACTCGCGGACGATAGGGATATCCTCGAGTCCCAGTGCCGCCGTAGGCACCTCTACAACAGTCGCCAGGAAAGCGATGCAGCCCCTACTCATCATCCGCCAAGCTCTCGACGATGAGATAGTCATCGCAAACAAGGTACTCTGACAGCCTCTAAAAACGAACTCCTCCTGCCCAGGCTCACGAAGAGTCACAGTCCTCTCTCTGCAGTCTATAGTGGCGCAGTACCGAGATAACCAATCCATACCAAGTACAACGTCGAAATCTCGGAGCTGCCGCAAGACAAGCAAGTCTGCCGGCAGTATCCAGGGTCCCAACTGCACAGGGCAATCCCTACAATACTCCTCGACATGCAAGACATGGTCTGGAATCTGAACCTCTAATGCATGCGATAATGACACTACCTCTATACCATGTAGGGATGAAAATGCTCTACTAATGAATGAATGCGATGCGCCAGTATAAAAAAGAGCTCGAGTATGAACTGCAGAAATCAAAATAATACCTGCGACGACATGGTCAGCGGCTGTAGCGTCCTCTACCTGCGCTGCATAAACTCGCCCGCTCGGTGCTGGTGGTCGTCGATCTGGCTGTCATGAGGAGGATGAAGCATGATCAGGCCTACCATAGGCCACAGAAGGTCCTGCTGGCTGATACGGAACAATGGGTGCCGAAGCTGAGGAAGGAGCTGGAGGAGCTGCTCTGGGACACCACCTCTGCAAATGACCAGTCTGTCCACATCGGAAACAATGACCCTGACTCTGTGAACACTGCATCGGTGAGTGCGGCCCTCCACAAATAACACATCGGTCTGGCCGTGGCTGCCGCCGTGGCTGCTGCTGCTGCTAAGACTGCTGCTGCGAATGCTACTGTCGAGGTGGTCGACGCTGCTGCTGCCACAGACGGGGTGCTCCTGGTCTCTGGTGCCCCTGATACCCACGACCCTGAGAATGAGGTCGTGGAGGTCTCGGAGGTCACTGTCGACTAGACTGCCCCTCATCTGACGGTGCCGGGCGCTTCGCCCCTGGAGTCGCTACAGTGGCTGGCGCCACCTCTGCCATCACTGCCTCTCCTGACTCAATATATAATGCCTGCTCCATCGAGGCCTCCAAAGTCTGCAGTCTGTGGGAGCGAACAAGCTGATAAATATCCCGGCGCAATCCTCGCTCGAACATGTAAATCTGATGAGCCTCATCCCTGGCCACGTGAGGCATACTAGCCAACAACTGATTGAATTCAGCTATGTACACGTGCACGGGCCGATCTCCCTGGCGGAGACTCCTCAACTGCTCCTCCAATCTCTGACGGACACTTTCAGGGAAAAAGGCTCCTAGGAGAAGACTGCGGAACTCAATCCAAGTGAGAAGCTGCGTCCTCGGCGGCCCAGCCGGTCGCACACGCCACCACCAAGCCTCGGCGTTGCTCTCCAAGAAATGGGAAGCCAAGAGAACCCGGAAGCGATCCTCGATAAATAAACTCTCAAAATGACGCTCCATGGTCGTGACCCAAGTCTCGGCCTCCCACGGCTCAGCTCCCATACCAGAAAATCGAGGGGGATCAAACTGGCGAAACCTCATCAACAAATCCACCACCACCCGCTGCTCAGCTGAAGACAGAGGTCCCGTCGATCCAGACGGTGGTCTGCAAAGAACCGGCTCAACCGGAACTGCCGGCACTGGAGGAACAACAGGGGGCGCTGCAGCTGGGGGAGAAGGTACAGGCAAACTATCATGGGGTGCTACCGCTGGCTGCGACCTCTGCTCTAACAGAACCATCATCCGACTCAAGGCCTCCTCCTGACGGCGAGAAGCCTCCTCATTACGGTGAGAAGCCTCCTCCTGGCGTCGCAAGGTCTCCTCCTGACGGTGAGAAGCCTCCTCCTGGCGTCGCAAGGTCTCCTCCTGCCGCTGAGAGGTCTCCTCCTGACGCTGAACAACCTCAGACATCTGTGCCATCTGGGCACGGAGCTCCTGTACCTCATCCTGATGTCCCTGTCCCGAGTCCTCCTGCTCGGGCACCGAGGAAGAAGGCTGCGAACGCGTAGACATCCCGCGTCGCGGAGGCATCACTTCCCTGAGGAGAAAGAGAAGAACAGTCAGAACCCCCAAACAAAACTCGACCCAATCTTGCGAAAGTCCACAGGCATATCCCCCTTCCCAATAGCACTATGTTGTCTGCAGCCAACATAGTCGCCACTGAAGGAAGATATGTCAATCTCTCACCCCATCCACTGGGGAAGTTTAAAACCCAATCAAGACTCTCGCAACAGAGTTACGACTCTCATGTAAGTCATCCTAGGGTCCAACCACAAGCCTAGGGTTTCTAAGTCCTCACTGACCTACATCCTAGGCTCTGATACCACTCTAATCTGTCACGCCCCGAGGCGAAACTGCGACCCGGGCTCGCCAACAGATCCGCCGCCCATACGGGAAGCCCCGTATGAACGTAGTGTCTAACCTGCATAAAATCATCTATACTAAACAGATATCAGAGCTGAAAAGTAAAAGCTGAAACGAAATAAATACAACTCTAGGTATAAACAGACCAAGTCCTCACCATAAATACATAAGTCTCTCAAAAGAAAGAAGAGTACAACTCGATCCTCACTACAAGATCGCTCAACGAGAAACTCTCAAAATGTGAAGGGTACAGCTACTCTCAGGATGACATCTGGTAGGGATCTAACTCGCGACTCCCTTACCTCGATCAGCTGGATCAGCAACCGGTGCAGCAGGAACAGAAGTAGAGGTCCCTGGGGAAAAAGACACCACGACGGGTGTGAGAACTACATCCCAAAGTAGTTCTCAGTGGGTGCCGCCAACAAGCCCGACGGTCTGCCCACTAAGTCTACTAGAGGCATAAAGTAACAGATGCAATACTGGAAAGAAAAGCTGGTAAACTAACACTACAGCTACTATGCCTCTATCTAGATGCTCAAGAGTGAAACAGAAAGTAACCTGGTACCACTACCAACTCTCAACTCAAATCACCCAATCTACAATGACTGCCACATCGGGTCCAGCCAAACCTGCGCCTACCTACTGCCGAACGTCCACGGAGGAGTGGACTTACGTAGGGCGTCCGTGACTGCCAAACTGGCCAGCCGAGGGACTGTGTCGACAAGTCGCGATAGCAAATAACCCTCCTAGCTCCGGAGTGGCACTCGAGGGGCGCGACCCCACCGAGCAAAGTATCTGCGCATCTATGTCGAGCTCACTGTGGCCCATGCAGGCTATAATCCAAGTCCCCGATCAACAAGATCGACTGTAATCAAAAGAACCCTATCTCACTCACTGGCTGGAACACTACACAGCCGAGACCCCCTGTCCCTCAGACAGTAATCAAAAGACACCCAGATCAATAACCCACTATCTGACTCCACTCGGTCCCCCGACACGAGTGTAAATGCACCCTACTAATAACCCGACCCCTCGGCCCCCTATCTGGGCGAGGAAGAAACAAAGTCCAGATGAAATAGTGATGACAATGGAAGTGTCTAAAGCAATAAAGTAACCTAGCCCAAGTTGGAGTTTTCTACTAGTCTAGTTGAACATGCTGGATATGACAGGGGTGCTAGGTCAAGTCCGAAGATAGCACTAAATAAGGATGTGGGGGAAATAATAAGAAACACATGATAAACTGAATAAACAAGGAATCCCAACTCATGCTCTCTAACATGCTATACCGGAGGTAAAACAATACATGTACATCCCTATACAGCTAGAATTAGTGTACAGATCGCAAATCTTGAAAGCGAGGCCACCCACCGGACCAGTCGAACTGTCAAAAGTTCTACAGCTGATAATACCAGAAAAATAGCTACACAGAGTCCAACGGGTCCAGCACTGTCCACAACTGCTCCTGGGTACAAAAAGAGAGCTGTTGATACACTTACATTCCCCCCAAAACTGTCAGAATTTACACTGAAATTCAGCTGCGAAGATGTGCAAAAATCACCTGCTGAAAGTCCTCTGAAAAATCCAAATAAAATATCCCTGCGATCTACGCGTCGATAGCTTCGAAACGAATACCTGCATGTCCAATTCCGAGTTTTCTACGATGAGATAGAAAATCGGCAAGAGAAACACCCCATACAAAACTCTACCAGATTTCACAGATAAGAACTCGGGAAGAAGAAAGATTCTCACCTTCGAAGCCAACTCAGAAAATTCTTAGAAAAATCCAGGAGATTTCTCACGAGAATTAGATGAAGTTTGCCTTTTGAATCACCTCGATCCGATGTCGGTACGCAAAGTTATGGCTAAAACTCTACAATGTTGGCCAAAAATCCACAAAGAAAAAGGGGCAAAAGAAAGCTCAAAAACCATCAAAATCCGTAAGGAATCAGTGAAAACTCTGAACATCAAAGTTGGAGTCCTACCAGTCGTGAGTCCGACGGCGCGAAAATCGCTAAAAACGGAGATCGGGGTGAGTCAGGGGAGTCCGCGCACTAAAACGCGACGAAACGGGTCGTCGAAGTAGAAGCGTCACTGTGCGCCGCGTCGCAGATGAAGTCGAGCAGATGAACTCCAAAAATCCCCAAAATCTTCTGAAGTATGCTGGTCTGAAAAATGATGAAGTCTCCTTAAGGGCCCACCAGGAGAAGAAGTCCAAAAAACCTGATCTACGATCTACGCGTCAAAAATATCCCTGCGATCTACGCGTCGATAGCTTCGAAACGAATACCTGCATGTCCAATTCCGAGTTTTCTACGCTGAGATAGAAAATCGGCAAGAGAAACACTCCATACAAAACTCTACCAGATTTCACAGATAAGAACTCGGGAAGAAGAAAGATTCTCACCTTCGAAGCCAACTCAGAAAATTCTTAGAAAAATCCAGGAGATTTCTCACGAGAATTAGATGAAGTTTGCCTTTTGAATCACCTCGATCCGATGTCGGTACGCAAAGTTATGGCTAAAACTCTACAATGTTGGCCAAAAATCCACAAAGAAAAAGGGGCAAAAGAAAGCTCAAAAACCATCAAAATCCGTAAGGAATCAGTGAAAACTCTGAACATCAAAGTTGGAGTCCTACCAGTCGTGAGTCCGACGGCGCGAAAATCGCTAAAAACGGAGATCGGGGTGAGTCAGGGGAGTCCACGCACTAAAACGCGACGAAATGGGTCGTCGAAGTAGAAGCGTCACTGTGCGCCGCGTCGCAGATGAAGTCGAGCAGATGAACTCCAAAAACCCCCAAAATCTTCTGAAGTATGCTGGACTGAAAAATGATGAAGTCTCCTTAAGGGCCCACCAGGAGAAGAAGTCCAAAAAACCTGATCTACGATCTACGCGTCAAAAATATCCCTGCGATCTACGCGTCGATAGCTTCGAAACAAATACCTGCATGTCCAATTCCGAGTTTTCTACGCTGAGATAGAAAATCGGCAAGAGAAACACCCCATACAAAACTCTACCAGATTTCACAGATAAGAACTCGGGAAGAAGAAAGATTCTCACCTTCGAAGCCAACTCAGAAAATTCTTAGAAAAATCCAGGAGATTTCTCACGAGAATTAGATGAAGTTTGCCTTTTGAATCACCTCGATCCGATGTCGGTACGCAAAGTTATGGCTAAAACTCTACAATGTTGGCCAAAAATCCACAAAGAAAAAGGGGCAAAATAAAGCTCAAAAACCTTCAAAATCCGTAAGGAATCAGTGAAAACTCTGAACATCAAAGTTGGAGTCCTACCAGTCCTGAGTCCGACGACGCAAAAATCGCTAAAAACGGAGATAGGGGTGAGTCGGGGGAGTCCGCGCACTAAAACGCGACGAAACGGGTCGTCGAAGTAGAAGCGTCACTGTGCGCCGCGTCACAGATGAAGTCGAGCAGATGAACTCCAAAAATCCCCAAAATCTTCTGAAGTATGCTGGACTGAAAAATGATGAAGTCTCCTTAAGGGCCCACCAGGAGAAGAAGTCCAAAAAACCTGAAAAGAAACACCTAAGGGCCCTATTTATAGGCCCACATCCCTCAAATGGGCCTGGCGGATTCGGGCCCTCTTTTCTGGCGCCCGAATCCGCCAGAATAGGTCGGACACGCCACCGTCCGACCACCCGAAAGTTTCTGGTGCGACCACGTCACCGCAAAACAGGAGACAGCCGTGCGGGGGCCTCTCCGCGCGCCACGTCGCCTCCCCCGCGGGCGGTGGGGTAAGTGGGGCGGAACGCTGGCGGAGCGACTCGTGGCGCACTCGAGTGCGGGGCGCCACGCGTCGGCCGCAGCGCTGCCCCGTGCACTGCCGCTGGCGCCGTGGACCGCGACCACGTGAGCCCGCAAATGCCGCGCCGCCACGTGTCGTGCTCCCGGTCCGCCATGCAGCGCCATTTCCTCCCTGAGCCGCGCTGCGTGCACCGGCCAGTCCGGACGCGCCACGTGGCCCGCCCCGCGGTCTATGCACCAGCGCACTATCCCCGTGGACCGAACGGCGTGAGCCGGCCAATGACAGGCCGCCACGTGGCTCCCGCCGGTCCACGGTCACCCCCCCATGCACCAGTTTTCACCCAAAACTTCCGGTAGCACGTTTTTGGTCATCCGGACTCCAAATTTAATAAGCAAATAGCCGTTTTCAAGTGTTTTTCCGTGCTGAATCCAATTCCAACCTCTGTTTGGCCAAAAACCTTTTAAAAATTTCGGCAATCACAGCCGAAGGCCAGAACAGTAAAAGATAACACACAGGGTCCATCTGTGGCATCTCCTTGATGCACTATGGGCCTGATACACCACTAATAGGTGTTCTAAACTATGGATTCACCCGGTAAACTGCATGGGGTTTAAGGTCACCACAATGATTTCTCTAGATATTCATGGGTAACTTTTTTAAAAGAGAAAGCGGATACTTTCGGCTCTTTTCATGTGGTTTGTCATCGTATTATGATTGAAAGAAATGAAAAGATCGTTCGTGTTCGAAGTGATAGAGGTGGAGAATTCATTAATTCTAAGTTCACTGATTTTTGCACTTCCAATGGCATAAAACATGAATTCTCAGCACCCTATACACCTCAGCAGAATGGTGTTGTTGAGCGCAAAAACAGGGTTGTTCAGGAGATGGCGCGTGTGATGCTTCATAGCCGGAATCTCCCGTTACATTTTTGGCTTGAAGCCGTGAACACCCCCGTCTATGTAATTAATCGAGTGTATTTGCGCCCGGGAACATTAAATACACCATATGAGCTGTGGTTTTGTAGAAAACCAAATATCAAATATTTTCGTATCTTTGGGAGTCGCTGTTTTATTTTACGAGATCGCGAAAATCTTGGTAAATTCGACTCTCGAAGTGACGAAGGGATTTTCATGGGTTATTCTACAGACAGTAGAGCATATCGGGTATTTAACCTTGAATCTAAAACGATGGTAGAATCTATAAATGTTAAAGTAGATGAAGCTTTTCACTTTACATCTGATAAATCTACCCCTGATATGTCTCTTGATGATGATACTCCTGTAAATGCATCTTCTTATGATAATTCTTCCAATAATTATGATGCATCTAATGGCACTTCTAGTTTATCTGATGTGCAGGAATCATCACATGCATCTCCGAGAACTCCGTTACCGCAAACGTTAAGAATCTCCAAAGATCATCCGGAATCGAACATTATTGGAGATCCACAAGAAGGAGTCAAAACTTGGAGGCAGTTGGTTTGTGGAGTCGCATGTTATGTCTCCCTGGTAGAACCAAAGAACGTCGATGAAGCTCTTCAGGATGACAACTGGATTGAAGCAATGCAGGAAGAGCTCCATCAGTTCGAAAGAAACAAAGTCTGGGAATTAACGAAGCCGCCGAAGCAACACAACGTGATTGGTACTAAGTGGATTTTCAAGAATAAGAAAAATGAGGATGGTACCTTCATCAGGAACAAAGCACGATTAGTTACTCAGGGCTACTCGCAAATTGAAGGAATAGACTTTGATGAGACGTTCGCCCCAGTTGCTCGACTCAAGTCAATTCGTGTCACGCCCCGGGGGTTCGAATCGCGCGGAAGAGGAGCCACCGATGCCCCTAATTCAACCATATATTTTTTTTTGTAAACCACTACTCCCCGGCGCGTGTCCAGACCCGCCGCATATACAAATTCACTCTGCAAACGGGCAGAGTCTCCTTTGTATATGCACGGCGTCTCAACTAGAAAGTGTCTCACAAGGCGTAACACATACTGTAATAGCCGCTGGTTTAAAATATTTTTAAGGGTCTACTTTTGGTTTCGTTAATTCCGCATTTCGTTTCGGGGGCTGGAGGGTGATCGAATAATTCCCTATTTCCGGACAGACCATCGGGGCTCGCGGCTATTTTTAGTTAATAGGGCTCGCGAAACGGAGAACGGCGGCGAAATCGGTTCTGAATTCCGACGCCGGAATCTCCCGGAATAAATTCCGGAAGGTAGCTAACGGTTCAGATGGTTAACGCGGTTTTTCAGACAGACCGGACCTTGGTTCGCACCCGACTTGTACCCGTTTTAACTTGAACTGGGTTGATTTCCCATTCCCCAATTTAACCGCTCCCGCCAACTTAACCGTTCCCGCTTGTTTTCCCCGTCGTGCACTCCCCATAACTACCCACTCCCCTTAACTACCCGCAACTCCCTTAACTACCCACTCCCCATAACTACCGCCACTCCCCTTAACTACCCGCAACTTCCCACAATTCCCCACTCCCCACAAGTCCCCTGCGTACGAAACCCCAATTCCCCAACCTTTTAGTTTCCCAACCGAACCCTTCTGTTTCCTCACCGATTGCGCGGAGGATCCAAGCGGCGAGACCAAGGAAGGAGAGGGGGACGTCCTCGCATACCTTGTAGCCGAACTCGCAGGATCGGATCACCCTTCCCTCCAACAACGAGGTGAGCACGCTAGGGTTTCACTTTGTTGCTTCGTTCTTGATTGGAGCGGACGAGGGGGGGGGGGGGGAAGAAGGTGCGTGGGCACCGCCGGAATCCGGCACGCACGGAGCCCCGCATGCGGGTGCGGGCGGCATCGCAAGCGGGCTGCCGCATGCGGGCGCCGCCACTTGCGGGCGGCACCGCATGCGGGCTGCCACGTGCGGGCGGAACCGCATGCGGGCTGCCGCATGCGGGCGCCGCCACTTGCGGGCGGCGCCGCTTGCGTGCTGCCGCATGCGGGCGCCTCCGCATGCGGGCGCCGCCGCTTGCGGGCTGCCGCATGCGGGCGCCGCCGCTTGCGGGCGCCTCCGCATGCGGGCGCCGCCGCTTGCGGGCTGCCGCATGCGGGCGCCGCCGCTTGCGGGCGCCTCCGCATGCTGGTGCGGGCGGCACCGCATGCGGGCTGCCGCATGCGGGCGCCGCCGCTTGCGGGCGCCTCCGCATGCGGGTGCGGGCGGCACCGCATGCGGGCGGCCGCATACGAGCGCCGCCGCTTGCGGGCGTCGCCGCATGCGGGTGCGGGCGGCACCGCATGCGGACAACGCCGAACACGGGCGTCACCGCATGCGGACGGCCGCACGCTGTTAGTACGCCGCCCAGCCGTGCGGGGCCAGGCGCGTACGTGTGCGAATTGTGCGCAAGGTGAGAGGGCGCCGGGCGCTCTAGTCGTTAATCTGACAAAGTCTTAAGTTGCTGACTCCTATATGACAGATTCATGTAGGTCCGGGCGGGCACCCGAGACGCGAGAGAACCTTACATCAGTCAGGAGTGCGACAACAAGGTGGGTTTATGGTCGAGGCTGAGTATTGTGTTGGTAATCCGAAAGGGACTTTTTATTTTTAATCGATACTAACACTGACGGTTTCTATGATGTACTATCTTACCCCGTGACTTGGTTACTTGGTTACTTGGTTACTTGGTTACTTATGCTCGAGTTGCGACACGCGCACCCGCGGTTTGGCCACCGCAAAGGGTGCTCTTTTCCGGAAAGGCGGTCTTCGACCCGTGTTACCCCACGAGGTGACGTAGTGGGGGCCCCCGTTGGTGGGGGGTTTGAGGCAGCGAGGTGCGAGCGGTGCGACCTGTCGGGATTGGATCCCGATGAGGTCAGGTGTGCGACCACCGGGATTGGATCCCGATGTGGTCAGGTGTGCGACCGCCGGGATTGGATCCCGATGCGGTCAGGTGTTACAGGTGATACCGGGGTTGCAGGTGTTACAGGTGGTACAGGTGGTTGCGAGTTACCGTTACGAGTAGAGCGGTTGTTCCGGCCAGTCTTACTTTTGTGACTTGGTATTACTTTACTGTTTTAGTACTATTCTTATGATAGTGTCGCTGACTACCCACTCTGTGACAGGTACCTCCAGGGGGTAGAGGTAGGTGACGGTGAGGCCGAGGTGGTAGCAGTCGGGCTGAGGGAGCCCTAGTATGCTGTATCATTTACTTTCTCTGCATTTCATTCAGAACTGTAGGTTATTGTGTGGTTCTCGATACCCTTGTGGGGTCATGTGGATGTTGAGTACTTTCTTGCTGGTTATGCACTACTATTTCTTTTATTGTTCCCGTTGGGCCCGTTTTCTAAACCTTGTGGCTTTATGCCGTTTTCCAATCTGTTTTCAAAACCTAAGGCCGTGTGGGCCTGTTTTCAAAACGGTGAGTTTATACTTTCAACTTGACTGGCCACGGGTATTGTTTAGTCTTTATGCACCATACTACTTCGAACTGTTGTGACTAAATGGGGAAATGATTGCTTATGTTCGACTATTGTAGGC
Organism: Tillandsia leiboldiana; assembly: GCA_029204045.2. Lineage (NCBI taxonomy): Eukaryota > Viridiplantae > Streptophyta > Magnoliopsida > Poales > Bromeliaceae > Tillandsia > Tillandsia leiboldiana. The sequence goes on from CM055063.1 coordinate 33,616,101, forward strand.
AGCCGCGACGCCGTGCATATACAGAGGAGACTCTGCCCGATTTTCGAGTAAATCTGTATATGTCGCGGGTCTGGGCACGTGCCGGGGAAGGAGGGTTTTAAACAAACAAAAAAAAAAGATGTACGCACTTTACGCGTACTTTGAGGTATCGTTTCCGCTAAAATAAAACTCCCGGGGCGTGACAGATTAAGATGGTATCAGAGACTTTGCTTTAATCACAACAGTGACGGCCCAACATCCACCGAGATATCACACTTAACTACGAATAAATGAAATGTGCAGGGTTTAAGGGTTAAGACGTGAGAGATCGGGGAGGGGAAATTGTAGATAATGTTTCTTTTCTCTCTCGATTTTACGATGGTTTATCTAGCAGAGATGAGCGCTAAGCTTTGGATAGGTAACTACTGCCAGACATGGACCTTGCGGCAGAGGCGAACCGCTTACTACGCAACCAGCTGCGCGACGTGGCTGGGCAATTGCTAACTCTCGCGGAGCACGTGGGTATACTGACTCAGGAGCTCGAGAGTGTCGACCACGCCCAGCACGGCACCGGTGGTGTTAACCCCCGTGGGATACCACCGACTGGCGTTTCCACCTTTCAGGGAGCGGTCAACTTGGCCGTGCGCGCGGAACTAGAGCGTACACGACGGGCACACCCCTACCCCGGCCCGACAGGGGGCCCCTACCAGTGCGGCAGAGCAACCAAGCGCCAGAGGAACGGGCCGAAACCCGGGCAGGCAATGAGGGAGGGACCTGCACCACCGACGCCATGCGTCATTTGTGACGGTGCGCATCCGATGATGGATTGCCCTTGGCGGGATGAGCATTGCTTCCGGTGTGGCAGGCCGGGCCACACACGTTACGAGTGCCCCCGGAGGCCGGGCGTCACCAGACCCCCGGCTCCGAGACCCGACGACCCACGCCTGACGGACTCCTCCGATACCGAGACCCCACCCCGCCACGTCGAACGTAGCTGGCCCAAAGGTTGTGGACGGATCTCCCCAGCCGCCCCGGGGAGCAGTGATGCGGAAGCCTAGAGCAGGTATATATATATTTTCTTTTGTCCCCTTTATCGTTTTTCTTTGGTTAGGCATCGATTCCCATCTTCCGTTTCTGTCTTTTTCTTCCTCCGCGTACTGTACGGTTGTGTCAGGGGGGGAAGGGTTATATAGGATAGGAGTGGGGTTACTCCCCTAGTCCGCCTGAGGAGTTGTGAACGCTAGATAGGAATCCCTTACAAGTGTTTTGAGAAGAGAACCGTACCTAGTTTGTTGGTCTGTTCAAAACCCCGGAGGAGGAACTTCGCGGGAGTAGCCACTACCGCGACTGTAGCAGACAAGGTGTCACCTCCCCCGACGAGGACATCAGAAGCAGTGTTTTGAATTACTGAAGGATTACGACCTAACGATCCAATATCACCCCGGGAAAGCAAACGTGGTAGCAGACGTTTTGAGCAGGAAGGGGCGATTGTAGGAAGGATCGGTAGGTACGAGGACTGAACAGAGCAACTTGATCGTGAAATTTTCACGACTAGGGTTGGAAGTAGTGCCAGCAGGCACGGTTGCGCAACTTCTAACTCTGATGGTCAAACCAACACTGTTAGAAAAGATTCGAGAGGAACAGCAGGCGGACTCGCACTTACAGCTCGTAAAAGACAAGATCTCACCGGATCAGGAAGGGGACTTTTCATTGGAAGGCGATGACACCCTACGGTTCCGCGGGCGGATTTGCGTGCCGGATACCCCAGAATTGAAGAGGGAAATCCTATCGGAGGCACACAACGCCCCTTATGCAGCGCATCCCGGAGGTACAAAGATGTACAGGGACCTTAAGCAGACCTTCTGGTGGCCCAAGATGAAGAGGGATGTAACTCAATTTGTAGCTCATTGCCTGGTGTGTCAACAAATAAAGGCGGAACATCAACGACCGGCGGGAAAGTTACAACCCTTACCGGTACCGGAGTGGAAGTGGGACCATATCACCATGGACTTTGTCACCGGGTTTCCACGTTCACAGCAAGGACATGACACAATATGGGTTGTGGTGGACCGGCTAACTAAGTCAGCGCACTTCCTGCCGATTCACACAACTTGGACCAGGGAGTGGTTGGCTCAGGTCTATCTCAGCGAGATTGTGAGACTGCATGGAGTACCGGCATCGATCACATCAGACAGAGACACGCGTTTCGTCTCAAAGTTTTGGCAGAGCCTGCAACAAGCCTTGGGGACTAAATTGCACTTCAGCACAGCCTTCCACCCTCAGACAGACGGGCAGTCGGAGCGAGTGATACAGACGCTAGAAGACCTGCTTCGGGCCTGTGTACTCGATTGGGGAGTCGGTTGGGAGCGTTACCTACCACATGTAGAATTCGCTTACAACAATAGCCACCAGGCCAGCATATTGATGGCACCCTACGAAGCCTTATACGGGAGACGCTGTCGATCCCCGATCTGTTGGGACGACTTGGGAGAACGGAAGTTCTTGGGACCCGACTTGGTGGAAGAAACAGAAGAGAAGGTGCGCCTCATCAGACAGCGCTTACTAACCGCCCAGAGTCGACAAAAGAGCTACGCGGATCGAAGACGCCGCGATTTAGAGTTCCAGGTGGGAGAACACGTGTTTTTGCGGGTCTCGCCGTCCAGGGGAATCAAGCGATTCGGGTTAAAAGGCAAGCTAAGCCCGCGGTTCGTGGGGCCATTCGAGATCCTGGAACGGATTGGCCCAGTGGCTTACCGCCTTGCCCTACCACCGAACCTCAACCGGATTCATGACGTGTTCCACGTTTCGATGCTCAAGAAATACCTCCCCGACCCGTCGCATGTGCTGGACGTCTCGACACTCGAACTAAAGGAGGACCTAAGTTTCGAGGAAACCCCTGTGCGAATACTAGCAAGAGAAAGCAAGACGCTCCGAAACCGAGACATTCCCTATGTGAAGGTGCACTGGAACAACCACGAGGAGCGGGAAGCGACGTGGGAACTAGAATCAAAGATGAGAGAGGGCTATCCTTATCTCTTTACAGCAAATCAGGATTGAGTTTCGAGGACGAAACTCGTTTTAAGGGGTGAGTGGTGTAATAGCCGCTGGTTTAAAATATTTTTAAGGGTCTACTTTTGGTTTCGTTAATTCCGCATTTCGTTTTGGGGGCTGGAGGGTGATCGAATAATTCCCTATTTCCGGACAGACCGTCGGGGCCCGCGGCTATTTTTAGTTAATAGGGCTCGCGAAACGGAGAACGACGGCGAAATCGGTTCTGAATTCCAACGCCGGAATCTCCCGGAATAAATTCCGGAAGGTAGCTAACGGTTCAGATGGTTAACGCGGTTTTTCAGACAGACCGGACCTTGGTTCGCACCCGACTTGTACCCGTTTTAACTTGAACTGGGTTGATTTCCCATTCCCCAACTTAACCGCTCCCGCCAACTTAACCGTTCCCGCTTGTTTTCCCCGTCGTGCACTCCCCATAACTACCCACTCCCCTTAACTACCCGCAACTCCCTTAACTACCCACTCCCCATAACTACTGCCACTCCCCTTAACTACCCGCAACTTCCCACAATTCCCCACTCCCCACAAGTCCCCTGCGTACGAAACCCCAATTCCCCAACCTTTCAGTTTCCCAACCGAACCCTTCTGTTTCCTCACCGATTGCGCGGAGGATCCAAGCGGCGAGACCAAGGAAGGAGAGGGGGACGTCCTCGCATACCTTGTAGCCGAACTCGCAGGATCGGATCACCCTTCCCTCCAACAACGAGGTGAGCACGCTAGGGTTTCACTTTGTTGCTTCGTTCTTGATTGGAGCGGACGAGGGGGGGGGGGGGGGAAGAAGGTGCGTGGGCACCGCCGGAATCCGGCGCGCACGGAGCCCCGCATGCGGGTGCGGGCGGCACCGCATGCGGGCGCCGCCACTTGCGGGCGGCACCGCATGCGGGCTGCCGCATGCGGGCGCCGCCACTTGCGGGCGGCACCGCATGCGGGCTGCCGCATGCGGGCGCCGCCGCTTGCGGGCTGCCGTATGCGGGCGCCGCCGCTTGCGGGCGCCTCCGCATGCGGGCGCTGCCGCTTGCGGGCTGCCGCATGCGGGCGCCGCCGCTTGCGGGCGCCTCCGCATGCGGGCGCTGCCGCTTGCGGGCTGCCGCATGCGGGCGCCGCCGCTTGCGGGCGCCTCCGCATGCGGGCTGCCGCATGCGGGCGCCGCCGCTTGCGGGCGCCTCCGCATGCGGGTGCGGGCGGCACCGCATGCGGGCTGCCGCATGCGGGCGCCGCCGCTTGCGGGCGCCTCCGCATGCGGGTGCGGGCGGCACCGCATGCGGGCGGCCGCATACGAGCGCCGCCGCTTGCGGGCGTCGCCGCATGCGGGTGCGGGCGGCACCGCATGCGGACAACGCCGAACACGGGCGTCACCGCATGCGGACGGCCGCACGCTGTTAGTACGCCGCCCAGCCGTGCGGGGCCAGGCGTGTACGTGTGCGAATTGTGCGCAAGGTGAGAGGGCGCCGGGCGCTCTAGTCGTTAATCTGACAAAGTCTTAAGTTGCTGACTCCTATATGACAGATTCGTGTAGGTCCGGGCGGGCACCCGAGACGCGAGAGAACCTTACATCAGTCAGGAGCGCGACAACAAGGTGGGTTTATGGTCGAGGCTGAGTATTGTGTTGGTAATCCGAAAGGGACTTTTTATTGTTAATCGATACTAACACTGACGGTTTCTATGATGTACTATCTTACCCCGTGACTTGGTTACTTGGTTACTTGGTTACTTGGTTACTTATGCTCGAGTTGCGACACGCGCACCCGCGGTTTGGCCACCGCAAAGGGTGCTCTTTTCCGGAAAGACGGTCTTCGACCCGTGTTACCCCACGAGGTGACGTAGTGGGGGCCCCCGTAGGTGGGGGGTTTGAGGCAGCGAGGTGCGAGCGATGCGACCTGTCGGGATTGGATCCCGATGAGGTCAGGTGTGCGACCGCCGGGATTGGATCCCGATGTGGTCAGGTGTGCGACCGCCGGGATTGGATCCCGATGCGGTCAGGTGTTACAGGTGATACCGGGGTTGCAGGTGTTACAGGTGGTACAGGTGGTTGCGAGTTACCGTTACGAGTAGAGCGGTTGTTCCGGCCAGTCTTACTTTTGTGACTTGGTATTACTTTACTGTTTTAGTACTATTCTTATGATAGTGTCGCTGACTACCCACTCTGTGACAGGTACCTCCAGGGGGTAGAGGTAGGCGACGGTGAGGCCGAGGTGGTAGCAGTTGGGCTGAGGGAGCCCTAGTATGCTGTATCATTTACTTTCTCTGCATTTCATTCAGAACTGTAGGTTATTGTGTGGTTCTCGATACCCTTGTGGGGTCATGTGGATGTTGAGTACTTTCTTGCTGGTTATGCACTACTATTTCCTTTATTGTTCCCGTTGGGCCCGTTTTCTAAACCTTGTGGCTTTATGCCATTTTCCAATCTGTTTTCAAAACCTAAGGCCGTGTGGGCCTGTTTTCAAAACGGTGAGTTTATACTTTCAACTTGACTGGCCACGGGTATTGTTTAGTCTTCATGCACCATACTACTTCGAACTGTTGTGACTAAATGGGGAAATGATTGCTTATGTTCGACTATTGTAGGCAGCCGCGACGCCGTGCATATACAGAGGAGACTCTGCCCGATTTTCGAGTAAATCTGTATATGTGGCGGGTCTGGGCACGTGCCGGGGAAGGAG
>CM055063.1:33621908-33668995 GCA_029204045.2 Tillandsia leiboldiana
TGTTGGGTTTATAATAATACGGATCTAAATAGGGGAAGAAACCCTAGAGGGGGGTGAATAGGTGTAAACTATAAACACTCCAAAAATCGTTGCGATAAACCCAATGCGGAAAATAAAATACACGCAAGATTTTACGTGGAAAACTCCATCACCCGGAGTAAAAAACCCACGGGACCGATAACACGGCAGAAATCCACTAGAATTAAAACACGTACAAGGTTTTACCGTACACACTTACGACTCAACCTTTTCCATACGCTCCTAGAGGATCTTCTCCGCTCGCTCCGACGCTTCTCGAATCCACGATCTGCGCCCACGCCGAATCCACGGCGTCCAACGTCGAATCCACGACGTCCGACCGAATCCACGTCTTCACCCAATAGCACCTTCGAATCCACGAACGTGCCTCGCTCCGAATCCACGAGAGCGATTGAACCTTGAATCCACAAGGACACCGAATCCACGCCCGATTTTTGGGAAAATCGTTTTTTTTTGGTGGTGATGATCCGCCGAATACTTAGATCAAAGATAGATCGGAAATACCATCTAAGTATTCATTAGTTTGATTCAACTCAAGATGTGAGTATGAAAACCTAGAATCAAACTAATCAATATAGATGAAGAAACATAGAGTATTCTCTAATGATTTCCTTTCTTCTCTATATGTGGATCTATAGCCGTATAAGATGATACAAAAATGACGGCTATGTTGGATTCACCCTAGAAAGAAAGACATAGGGTGTATTTATAGGTTAGAAACCCTAGGAAGGAGATAAGAATCAAAAACCAACCATTTCTGGATTTTTACGGACGGCGATCCGGATCGTGATAACTAGGATCCGGATCGTCATAACGAAACAGCCAATTCCAGAAAAACGAAGGTTCGGGATCCGGATCATGTGACTACGATCCGGATCGTTCATACAGTTTACCAAACATCAACGTTCGGGATCCGGATTGCGAAGCAAGATCCGGATCGTTCAAGGAATGGTAAACTCAACGTTCGGGATCCGGATCAAGAGACTACGATCCGGATTGCGACGATGTATGAACGAACCACCTTCGGGATCCGGATCGAACAACCTGATCCGGATCCTGAACATGTCCCAAGTCCAGTTTTTGATTTTTATGCAATGAAAGATTCTTCCAAGTGTTTCTACACTACAAGAAGTATTCGGATCACACAAATTCTTTAGTTAAACATACCTGATCCTTTTGAATTCTTCTTTCTTGAGATTGAGTTAAATGATCCAACTTTCTTCACCTTCAATCTTCAAGACTTGAGACTTTCACGAAACTACGCCAACTCAAATTCCGTAACATCTCCCCCCTTTGGCGGTTTCGTGACAAAACATAGATCCACTAAAGAAAATTCAAAAAGATTTTTTGTTGCTATCACCATACAACAAAAATTTACAATGGAGATCCAAAATACAATACATGAGTTAACTCCTAAAACAGACTCTAGACTTAGACATCTGTACTCTAAAATCAAATCATTCTTGACAAAAGAATCGTTAGATACCTCAAGAATTTTGTATTATTCAAAAAACCACAAACAGAGATGAAGTTTAAACTCATTTATACTTACCATGACATTTATATTCAGATATGTAAACAGATCATAGTTAAAGAAACACAACATATCTTCTTTGCACGTAAAAACAAATGTCATGAACATGTTTGTGACAAACTTATATATATATATAGTATGTAATTGATCAGAGTTAAGAACCAACATATCTTCTATCAATCAAAAACCAAGTGTCACAAACTTGTTAGTGAACATCAACTTGTTAGTTATATTACATGCCCAAATAGTTAGCAAATAGTTAGTCGAGCATGCATTCAAACAAGAAAAAACCTCAAGTTGAGGTTGAGATCATACTTACCTTGATGTATACAAATCTTCTCATCCCGATTTTCACTCACGATTTTCAAGTTCCCTTACCTTGATGCCCCTGCACATCATCATCTTGTTCAAAGTTCTCACAACTCTCTCCCCCTTTTTGTCACAAACAAAGCCAAAATCACAAAGATTAAGAGAGTTAAATAGAACAAAATAAAGAATTCCTGAGAACTAAATAACAACTTAAAACCTGCAAAAGTTTAGATAAGAATAGTCGGTGCGGAGCTGATACACCCAAGCTTCTGAAACTTTTCTTGATCCGTTTGTTTATAGAAGCTTGTTCCTTCTTCTTAATTCTTTGATAACCTCTTTCATTTCAGCGACATCAGTAGCCATGCGCTCTTTGCTCGTTTGAGAGTCGCTGTTGTTCCTTATAGATTGAACTCCTGACGCATCATCATCAGAAGTAGATGGAGGTGCTTGCTGTGATGGTGGAACAGGAGGAGTTTCTGCCGGTGCAGAGGTTGTCGCTCGTTGTTTTGTGTGCTCGTTGCCGGTGAGGAGGTATTATGGGTTCATCTGGCTTCGTCGAGAGAGACTTCACAATTGTCGTCTCATTAATGTGCCCAAACTGTACATGTATGAGCTCGCGCTTGTATCGACTTTAAACTTTCTAAGGATGCGCATGAAATCATTGGATAGGGTAGTCTCTCTGAGGGGTGAGAGTGTTCCACATATCGCGCCATCCTTGACCAAATGAGATAAGGAATATTCAAGTTTGCTCCCATCAATGCGGCCGGGTTCCAAGAAGATAAAGGTATAACATTCTGTCCCATCGAAGAACCTTCGTATTCATGTTGGGAGAATGTTGTAGCAGACAATGAAGTTTATGTACCTATACTCTGGTCGAGCTCTTTAGAGAAGACAGAATTTCCGTCGACCGAGTATTTGGAAGACAAATTCCATTAACTACAACTCTCCAGGAGTTGTCGTTGAAGCTTTGAGTTTTTAGGTAATGGAGTCCATCAGCTCTGGCTGTCATACCTAGCACAACTCCAATCAGCTGGGGTGTGACTTTGATTTTGATATTTTTAACCAAAGTGTAAAATCTCGACGTCCATCCTCGTGATCAATCAGACTTGCAGCGTTCTGTAAAAAATTCGAACTGAATGTGGACAGTACCCAGTAGTCTCAGGGAAGTTGCAAATTTGAGCAAGACCAACTTGGTCAAACAAAGTCCCAAAAGCTGCAGATCGTTCCTTCATTGGTTTGACATTGACATGTCTCTCGCCAATGCATTCCTCTTCTCAAAATCCTTGATTCTGTCGGAGCTGATGAAGTCTTGTGGAGGAGGCTGCCTAGCAACTGGTTCCTCAATGGTAATGCCCTGAGCACTGCCTCTTTTTCTTGCACCAGTTTTTCTTTTTGTTCCAACTGGACTTGGTTCCATTGGTGCTTTCCCTTTTTCAGCTGCAGTAGGTTTTGAAGCTTCAGCAGTTGCTTTCCCTTTGGAGACAATGGGAGCAGCTTGCTCATTTCGATGTTATCCCAGTCATCGACTCTGTCTCTGATTCAGTGTCGGAATCAACCTTAGTCTTCTTTGCTTTCTTAGCCTTCTTAGGCTTGGCAGTATCCTTGACATGTACCATGGCAGCAAGTAGGAAAATAATCCAAGTGATCACCATTTTGAGTGCTAGTGAAAAATGTATCCTGTGAAGACGAACTCAAGAACACATGAAAATTGTTAATTTTCAAAAATTGAAAAATTGTACCCAAACAATCATAATCATGTAGAGAAGCCAAGAATCAAATTAGTTTTGCAAAAGGACTTTTAAAATAGATCAATTGCATGAATTTCGAAAATCCTTATTATATGCCCTAAAACCGAAATTTTAGAAATCGAAGCCTAAAAATCCGTTAATCAGGAGAAACCTAGCATATAATCAAAACTAATCTACCCAGAGTTCTTATTTCAAAAGAAATTTGATCAAAACCATCCACAAACAAAGTTGATCCAAGAAATCGTGCGTTTGAGGAGGAAAAGAGAAAACGGTGAAAAACCGAGATTTTGATCAATAAAACTTACTTGGATTGAAGAACTTGAGTTTGAAAGCTTCCAAGGAGGATGAAATCTAGAGAGAAGCGCTCTGGAAACTTTTGAACAAAAGATTGGAGTAAAAGAAATCAAACCCTTTTGTTCTTTATAAAACCTAGCCGCGATCCGGATCCTCCCGAGCTTGCGATCCGGATCGGCTACCCGCAGTGAAAAACTGCGTTCGGGATCCGGATCGGCAGGTCCAATCCGGATCGTCAGCCCGCAGGAGAAACCCTGCGTTCGGGATCCGGATCACCTTGCCCGATCCGGATCGGCCCCAACTTTTTCTTTAGAAAATTTCAGAGAAATTCAGAATCCAGAAAAAGATTGTAAGCACAAATGTGTATCAACTTTAACAAAAATCATCGTTTCATACAACAAGAATTAGATTATGCCAAATCTATCAATAATATCCAAAAATGAAACGAAAATTTACAAAAATAAATCCCTTAAAGTTGAACACCTTCAATTCATCTAACTTGATCTTATGAGTAATGCCTTTATCAAATCATCAATTCAGTAAAGAAAATGAAATACAAAGATCAATAGATGTTTGAAATCCCAAATATAGTAGATAATATTTCTAGACAATCTGTTGAAGAGAGTGGCTCTTTGAGCATCTTTCTTTAAAACCCACCTTATACCAACCTTGAAATTTGACAGAGTCAAGTATTTCAATATGCATTTTACTTAATCAAAATTTGAACAACCATGCTTGGTATACATGTGGTATAGCTGCACACAATACTCGGACGACCGAGGTGGTAGCTCTTTCCTCCATGTGGTGGTAGTTTTCACACTCCTCATTGGGATGTAACTCTTTCCACATCTTTTGAGCATTTTAATTATCTTTGACTCCCCCTCAATTGGCTATCAATTATTTAAGATATAAAGTATTCAACCAAAATTGATCTCGATTTCATACTCGACTAAACAGTCAAATAAGATAATGACTATACCAAGAGATCATTGAGAGAGAAATTGACTTTGATCACTTTAGAAGATGATTTAATTAACATAAACGATCATTGCAACAGTGAAATATTATGATGGCAAAAGCATAATAAATTTCTAAATGTGAACAGATGCAATTAAAGTCAATTATGATCTATGCTCAATTAATGTCCTATGTACAAACATAGATAAAGAACAAAACAAAAACAAATACAAACCTATCCTAAGCAAAGATTTCAAAAAGAAGATTATTTCAAGGAAAGCATCCCAATTGCTTTTCGTAAATGAATAAAACGTTTTTGATCCAAAGGTTTTGTTAGAAGTCAGCTAATTGATCTCAGTTGAAATATATGAAAGTTGAAGAGTATTTGATTCAACTAGCTCTCTAAGAAAATGATATCTAAGTTCAATATGTTTTGTTCTAGAGTGCAACACAGGGTTTTTAGAAATGTTAATTGCACTTGTGTTGTCACAAAGAATTGTTACCGAAGATGCTGAAATGCGGAAGTCACTCAATACGCTTTTCATCCAAATGAGTTGAGTTGAGCAACTTCCAGCTGAAATGTATTCCGCTTCGGCAGTCGAGAGTGCTATGCAATTCTGCTTTTTACTGTGCCATGCAACAAGGCAATGGCCAAGATAGAAGCATGCACCACTCGTGCTTTTCCGATCATCCACTGATCCTGCCCAATCGGCATCTGAGTATCCAACAATGTCCAGACTTGTTCCCATAGGATACCAAATTCCGAAATTAATTGATCCTTTGATGTACCGGATGATCCGTTTCACACCGCTTTCAGGTGAAACCTCCTTTGGTGCTGATTGATATCTCCGCGCAAATCCCAACACTAAAGGATATATCCGGGCGACTAGCCCTGAGGTAAAGTAGACTTCCAATCATACTTCTATACAGTTTCTCGTCTACATTCTCACTATGTGATTCACTTCCAAGTCCCTTGTGGCTAGTTTCCCATTGGAGTTGGAAAATCTTTACAATTTTCTAGATCAAACATTTTGACCAACTCCAGTGCATACTTGGATTGACTCAAGTGAATACCTTCATCATTTTGTTTGATTTGCAATCCAAGGAAATAAGACAATTCGCCCATCATGGACATCTCAAATTCGCTTTCCATAGGTCTCCGCGAATTTACGAAGCATCATTATCTTTTGTTGCACCAAATACAATGTCATCGACATAGATTTGTGCTACAATGAAATTATTTTTGATAATGCTTCACAAAGAGAGTCCTGTCAGCTCCCCCTCGAGTATTAGCCCTTCTCCAAAAGGTGCTTTGTTAACCTTTCGTACCATGCTCGCGGTGCTTTGTTTCAGACCGTAAAGAGCCTTTTTCAAACGAAAACATGGTTAGGTTGTTTATGATCTACAAAACCTTTTCGGTTGAGCTACATAAACTTACCTCATTTAAAAACCCATTTAGAAATGCGCTCTTGACGTCCATTTGAAATAATTTGATTTTAAAATGACAAGCAATAGCAAACAATATACGAATGGACTCGAGTCTAGCTACAGGGGACGAAAGGTTTCGTCAAAGGCTATACCTTCTACTTGAGAGTAGCCTTGAGCAACTAGTCGTGCCTTGTTCCTGATGATAGTACCATCTTCATCTTTCTTGTTCTTGAAGATCCCATTTGGTACCTATCACATTATGTTGCTTTGGAGGCTTCGTTAATTCCCAGACTTTGTTTCGCTCAAATTGATGGAGCTCTTCCTGCATTGCTTTAATCCGTATGGTCATCCTGAAGAGCTTCATCTATTGTCTTTGGTTCGATTAAAGATACGTAGCAAGCAAATCCGCAAACCACTGCCTTCGAGTTCTAACTCCTTCTTGTGGATCTCCAATGATGTTCGATTCCGGATGATCCTTGGAGATTCGTAGCGTTTGTTGAAACGGAGTACTCGGAGGTACACGAGATGATTCCTGCACATCAGATAAACTAGAAGAACCATTAGATGCATCATTAATATTGGAAGTATTATTATGAGAAGATGCACTAGCAGGAGAATCATCATCTAGAGAGATCGAGGGTAGATTTTTCAGATTCAAAATGAGAAGCTTCATCTACTTTAACATTTATAGATTCTACGATCGTCTTAGATTCAATGTTAAATACTCGATATGCTCTGCTATTCGTAGAATAACCCAAAAAGATCCCTTCATCACTTCGAGAGTCGAACTTTCCAAGATTTTCACGGTCACGTAAGATGTAACATCGACTCCCGAAGATACGAAAGTACTTGATATCCGGTTTTCTACTAAACCACAGCTCATATGGTGTATTCAAGGTTCCTGGGCGCAAATACACTCTGTTAATGACATAGACAGCGGTGTTCACAGCTTCAGCCCAAAATGTAGCGGTAATTTCCGGCTATGAAGCATCACACGCGCCATCTCTTGAACAACCCTGTTTTTGCGCTCATACAACACCATTCTGCTGAGGTGTATAGGGTGCCGAGAATTCATGTTTAATGCATTTGAAGTACAAAAAGTCAATGAATTTTGAATTTAATGAATTCTCCACCCTATCACTTCTAACACGAATGATCTTTTCATTTCTTTTCAATCATAATACGATGGCAATCTCATGAAAAGAGTCAAACGTATCAGCTTTCTCTCTCAAAAATGCTACCCAATGACAAAACCGAGAGAAATCATCACCAACCATAAAAAGATGTACCATTTACCTCCAAGGATGGTTGACGGGTCGGCCAAAAGAAAAAGAAGAAAAGAAAAATAGTCTACACAAACTATACAAGATTTAATCGTAGAGCGATTAATGACAAGGAGGGGTTTCACCTTTGCATACCCAAACCTTTTGAGTTTTGGAGTATGTCGGTAAAGGTTGAGAGATTCTCCTTGAAGACGACGTTCTTGTATGATTGATCTTTTTCTTTTGTTATCGTCTTGTTTGAGGTGCATCACTGTTCTTTCCTTTTGAAAAATCCTTCCGTGAATTTCGGAAGTGAGCTTATTGGTAGCAATTGCAAGATGTGGTTTGATTTGTTCTTTGAGCTCCAATCTCGCAATTTCTTTCGATGTGCCCTGCAAAATACAACGAAAACATACCTTTGAGAGCTTGACGATTCTGAGAGGATGAGGTAGGTTGTTGTCGTTGTTTGTCTTGAATTCCGATGGTCGGAGGAGGAGATACCGACTGAGGCACAAAGACTGTCCCACTCGAAACTTGGACTAGTTTCCGTTTGAGTGTACCCGAAGGCCGAACCGATTTGTTTGACCAAGACCAAGGAGTTTATCCAACTTACTCCCTTCCTAAGGAGCTGTGCTTAAGTCATCCTTGAGTTGGAGAATGGTCTCTGTCATTTTCCCGTCTTTCCTGTCGGCCCTCGCCATAGAGCTTCAAGAAGTAGTTTGCTTTGTTCATCCATATCTATATAGTTCTTCTCGAGCTGCTCATTGGACTCTTGAAGGGAAACATTTGCTTTATCAAACTATCCCTTTCCACTTCAAGACGGTTGAGAGAAGAAGTTACCCTTTTTACTTCTTCTTCGAGATCCTGCAATCTCCCTCTCAACCCCTTTTTTTGCTTAGCCGGTTTCTTTAAATCCTGTAAAGATCTGTGATAGGCTAGAGCAAACTCTTCACCTTCCGAATCATCCGAGTTCTTGTCCATTGCGTCTTTTCAACAGTGGAGTTGGAACAACGACTCAGACGTAGTTGCCATAAAGCACATGAATGGTAAGATGTGGACGCGTGAATGCCGTGGAGCTCTTTTCTTCATCACTTGAAGACGACTCATTGACGTTGAGTTGTCATCCCAAGTGACGACTTGCATCGCTTATTCTTTGCCGGATACTTGTTAGGACACTCCGTTGCAATGTGGCCGTAGCCTCGACATTGAAGCATTGCAGTTGTCCTTCTGACTTTTCTTATCCTTTGAGAAGTTCTCCTGCTTTCTTGACTTGTGACTTGGAGTACCCTTGCCTTTGTTCCACTTTCCGAAGGATGGAGATTTGCTTGAATTACCCCTTCGAAGTTGCGGCGAAACTTCCTTGTCAAGAGAGCGAGCTGCTTCTCAAATTCCTCCATAGAAAGGTTCTCGTCATCGTCCGAGGAGGAATGTATCGCGCGTCTTCTTCCTTAGTTGTTTTCAACGCATAACCTGAAGACTTAGAAGTGGATGCTTTTCCAGAAGAATTGTTAGTATTAAAAGTCATTTCATAAGTTTGTAATGAACCAACTAATTCTTCTACACTTTTTCGTCCGGGTGTTTACTAGTTTCAATGGCAGCAACCTTTGGGCGAAATCGTTCAGGAAGAGTTCTTAAGATTTTTCTTACAATCTTAAATTCTGGAATCTTCTCCTCCCAGATTAGCACATGAGTTTACGATGTCTTGCAATCGTGTATAGTAGTCCGTGAAAGATTCATTTTCTGCCATTAAGATAGAGTCAAACTTGCTCGTAAGCATTTGCAGTTTCGAATCTTCACGAGGTTAGTTCCCTCATGTGTACCTGGAGAACATCCCAGATTTCTTTCGCAGTCTCACATGCCGAGACGCGAGAGAATTCAGTTTGAGATAAGGCATTAAAAATAGCATTAATTCCCTTGCCATTGTAAGAAGATAACTCAAACTCTTCCTTGGTCCATTTCGACCTAGGTTTAAGGTGTTAACATCAGAGATAAGTTTCAGTGGATTAGACCATCCTGATTCAATTGAATGCCACACCCTTTCGTCGATGGAAGATAAAAAGGCTTTCATCCGTACTTTCCAGTACGCATAATTTGTTCTATCAAAGAAAGGGGGGTCGATTGATGGTTTCCACCTTCAACCATTGTTCACACCCTATTCCCGCTCTGATACCACTTGTTGGGGTCGTATATAATACGGATCTAATAGGGGAAGAAACACCTAGAGGGGGGTGAATAGGTGTAAACGTATAAACACTCCAAAAAATCGTTGCGATAAAACCCAATGCGGAAAATAAAAATAACACGCAAGATTTTTACGGTGGAAAACTCCATCACCGGAGGAAAAAAACCACGGGACCGATAACACGGCAGAAATCCACTAGAATTAAAACACGTACAAGGTGATTACCGTACAACACTTACGACTCAACCTTTCCATACGCTCCTAGAGGATCTTCTCCGCTCGCTATCCGACGCTTCTCGAATCCACGATCTGCGCCCAACGCCGAATCCACGGCGTCCAACGTCGAATCCACGCGTCCGACCGAATCCACGGTCTTCACCCAATAGCAACCGTTCGAATCCCGAACGTGCCTCGCTCCAAATCCACGAGAGCGATTGAACCTTGAATCCACAAGGACACGCGAATCCACGCGCCGATTTTTGGGGAAAATCGTTGTTTTTTGGGTGGTGATGATCCGCCGAATACTTAGATCAAAGATAGATCGGAAATACCATCTAAGTATTCATTAGTTTGATTCAACTCAAGATGTGAGTATGAAAACCTAGAATCAAACTAATCAATATAGATGAGAAACATAGAGTATTCTCTAATGATTTCCTTTCTCTCTATATGTGGATCTATAGCCGTATAAGATGATACAAGAAAATGACGGCTATGTGGATTCACCCTAGAAAGAAAGACATAGGGTGTATTTATAGGTTAGAAACCCTAGGAAGGAGATAAGAATCAAAAACCAACCATTTCTGGATTTTTACGGACGGCGATCCGATCGTGATAACTAGGATCCGGATCGTCATAACGAAACAGCCAATTCCGAAAAACGAAGGTTCGGGATCCGGATCATGTGACTACGATCCGGATCGTTCATACAGTTTACCAAACATCAACGTTCGGGATCCGGATTGCGAAGCAAGATCCGGATCGTTCAAGGTAGATGGTAAACTCAACGTTCGGGATCCGGATCAAGAGACTACGATCCGGATTGCGACGATGTATGAACGAACCACCTTCGGGATCCGGATCGAACAACCTGATCCGGATCCTGAACATGTCCCAAGTCCAGTTTTTGATTTTTATGCAATGAAAGATTCTTCCAAGTGTTTCTAACACTACAAGAAGTATTCGGATCACACAAATTCTTTAGTTAAACATACCTGATCCTTTTGAATTCTTCTTTCTTGAGATTGAGTTAAATGATCCAACTTTCTTCACCTTCAATCTTCAAGACTTGAGACTTTCACGAAACTACGCCAACTCAAATCCGTAACAAGTTGTGGCATAGTGATAGCTTCTACGTGGCCGGTGGCGCGTGTTTGCCGCGTGGAGCTGTGGGATCGCATCGGGACCTCCGTTTGGCGCACGGTTTTGAGGATTCTTCACAGGTGGGTTGGTTTTCTTCCGGAAGTATGGTATGCTCATAATACTCCCGAAAGCAAGGTATCGTGACCCCCTTTTTACATTATACCTTTTGTAAATCACTGGCTGAGTTACCAGATGAGTAATTACCACTGGCCGAGTCACCAGATGGGTATAAATCCCTGGCTGAGTTACCAGATGAGTAGATACCACTGGCAGAGTTACCAGATGGGTATAAATCACTGGCTGAGTTACCAGAGGAGTAGATACCACGGGTAGAGTCACCATAGGGGTATAAATCACTGGCTGAGTTACCAGATGAGTGGATACCACTGGCTGAGTTACCAGATGAGTAATTACCACTGGCCAAGTCACCAGATGGGTATAAATCCCTGGCTGAGTTACCAGATGAGTAGATACCACTGGCAGAGTTACCAGATGGGTATAAATCACTGGCTGAGTTACCAGAGGAGTAGATACCACGGGTAGAGTCACCAGAGGGGTATAAATCACTGGCTGAGTTACCAGATGAGTGGATACCACTGGCTGAGTTACCAGATGAGTAATTACCACTGGCCGAGTCACCAGATGGGTATAAATCCCTGGCTGAGTTACCAGATGAGTAGATACCACTGGCAGAGTTACCAGATGGGTATAAATCACTGGCTGAGTTACCAGAGGAGTAGATACCACGGGTAGAGTCACCAGAGGGGTATAAATCACTGGCTGAGTTACCAGATGAGTGGATACCACTGGCTGAGTTACCAGATGAGTAATTACCACTGGCCGAGTCACCAGATGTGTATAAATCCCTGGCTGAGTTACCAGATGAGTAGACACACTGGCAGAGTTACCAGATGGGTATAAATCACTGGCTGAGTTACCAGATGAGTAGATACCACTGGCAGAGTCACCAGAGGGGTATAAATCACTGGCTGAGTTACCAGATGAGTGGATACCACTGGCTGAGTTACCAGATGAGTAATTACCACTGGCCGAGTCACCAGGTGGGTTTAAATCACTGGCGGAGTTACCAGATGAGTGGATACCACTGGCTGAGTTACCAGATGAGTAAATATCACTGGCCGAGTTACCAGATGGCTGTATGCCCTGGCCGGGACACCAGGTAGGCATATGCCCTGGCCGAGTTACCAGGTGGTTACTAGAAGGAATTGAGGTGGCCTTCTAGTGTCTTGTTAGAGTTCTGGCAGTCCCCGTGCGGGGGCGGA
The DNA here is from genome assembly GCA_029204045.2 of Tillandsia leiboldiana. NCBI lineage: Eukaryota > Viridiplantae > Streptophyta > Magnoliopsida > Poales > Bromeliaceae > Tillandsia > Tillandsia leiboldiana. The sequence goes on from CM055063.1 coordinate 33,634,307, forward strand.
AACTATGGACGGCTAAGCCTACAGCCGGTTCTTGTTTGATAAGGGCTGTAGGGAGGGCAGACGTTCGTAGTTTCCAGGCCTTCCGTGGGAGAGACTGAGAACTTACTTCCTGCATTGCATCGAAACATGTAGCGATAGATTCATTTCCAGCTATCTATCTATCTATCTATCTATCTCTCTATATGTTTTGTCTCCAGCAGACTGAGTGGGGTGTACCGTGGGTTTTAGCTTGGTACCCACTGAGATCTGACTGTTGCCAGTAGATCTCACACCCGCTCTGATGACAGGTGTTCCTGAGGCAACCGTTCCAGGTTTGGCTCGTTCGGAGCTTTCTGACCGAGGTAAGGGCGTGGCTGACTAGCTCCTACCCGAGTCTGTGCTGTCGGTGTTAGTGTCACTTGTACTTTTTAGTTTCCACTTTTGTACCTTTTAGTGCCTTTTGTACTTATGTTGTGGGTGCTAGTGGACTGTTGTATTTGGACTTTTCGCCGCTTAGTGTTTCAGCTTCCTCTCAGCTCTGATACTTGTTAGCTATAGATCTCTTTTGCAGGTTAGACGCTTCGTCTGTACGGCAGTTTCCGTACAGACGGCGGATCTGTTGGCGAGCCCGGGTCGCAGTTCGACCCCGGGGCGTGACAGATTAGGTGGTATCAGAGCCTAGGATTATAGGTCGTTGAGGACTTAGAGACCCTAGGCTTTTGGTTGGACAGTAGGAAGACTGTCGTGGGAGACGTGACCTTAGCGAGAGTCTTGTCTGAGGGTGTACCTCCCCCAGAGGATTGGGGTGAGTGACCTCGCATGTTATTTCTCTAAAGGTGATTGTGTTGGCTGCAGACAACATAATGCTTTAGAAAGGTTAACATGTTTAGACTTTCGCTTGTTTGGGTCGAGAAAGTCTTGGTCCTAATGTTTTTCGGTTGTAGTGGTTTTTGGATGCTTCCGAGACGCCGTGCGGCGGCGAGGGCGTGTTTGACCTGGGATGAGGGGCTCGTAGCGGAAAGCTAAATGGATAGAGCCGAGTGAGGCTTGGGAAATTCAGGCCCAAGCAGTCCTGGTATTTGAGGCGATACGGCGCCAGGAAGAGAGCATGGAGCGTGTGATGCACATGCTTGGACCGAGAGCATCTCCCGGAGTATCGCCAGTAGTACCTCCGGCCGTGACTTTGTCGATTTCGACCCTGATCGCACCGCTGATGGTGCTGAAGCAGCGAGAGGTTGCTGATCGGTTGTGTACCGCATCCAGTTCCATCCCTTGCAGATTTCGGGACCGAGTTGGAGCCGTGGGAGGCCGAGAACTGGAACGCTGTTATGGAAGAGTTGTTCGAGGATTTGTTCATCTAGGATAAGCATCAGGGTGCTTGGTTATGCACTTTTGCATTAGGACGCCAAGAAGGCTGGGGGCGTCGATTTCGTCTTGTTGGACCATCGGGAGCGCAGTTGATGTTCTGGGGTGAGTTTCTGTGACGGTTTGAGCGGTGTACCCCTGGTCACCCAGGACGAGGCTTAGAGGTTGGTTATGTTCGAGAGGGAACTGCATCGAGATACCTATCTCTTTGTGCATTTTCGGCGAGTGCCAACCTTGGATGCAGTGAGTGTGCATGCTCGATGGATTGACCGAGGATCAGTGATCACGTCCGAGGGAGACGGTGACCGGGGGACTAGCTTCGGAGTGAGAGCTCCGGCATCGCCGATTTTGCGATAGTCGCGTGATTCGAGGTTGCCATGATTCCACCCTCAGGATCATGGGTCTCAGAGGAGACAGAGACCAGGAGGTTCTCGACAGTGCTAGCATCAGCAGCAGTGCCAGGATGTGAGTTCCCCTTTTGCATGGGTCGCATTCATCGCCAGGGTTGTGGATCGCGTCTCACCTGGTGTGTTCGTCGGAGTTAGTGCTTGCTTAATGCCAACGCCGCTTGTGCGTTTCGGTAGAGCAGGGGTACCCTCGTATGGGCCTGTGTCTGGACTGATGGTTGTGCACGTTTGGATCAGATTTCAGATCACGTGAAGCACGTGGATGAGTGTTGCCTGACCTGCCAGTGCAACTAGGACCTTGGATTGATCATCGAGATGTTAGTCCTACATCAGTTCTGAGGTGTTGATACGAGGTTGGATAGGAATCGTTCGTCCCAATTTATGCTCTCATGGATCGTCGAGAGAGAGGACTTTGACCCTCCGTGGACCTGGTCAGGAGGAGTGTTTTTTTTTTTTTTTATGGGATGCGTTGATGTATGATGCCCTGGCCGAGTTACCAGGTGGTTGATGCCCCTGGCCGAGTTACCAGGTAGTTACTCGATTGGGACTGAGATCGAGACAGTGATTGACGTGGTTTGGGAACCGCGCCAACTTCGACAGCACCTCGTGGAGTATCAACCGTGAGGCAGTGAGAGCTGTGAGCGCAGTTGCGAGATTTGACGGATCGAGAGGTCTGTGAGACCTAGTACCTCGTCGTGGGGATACGACAGTGAGGATCCAGGCGGTCAATACACTGTGGTGATGTCACGTTGTGGGTACGCAACCGTGTGAGTTCTTGTAAGGTTCGAACATGATTAGTTTTTCCTTGTGCTTGGGCAGATGCCTTCGAGTGGTTGATATCATTATGGAACCTTACAGCCGAGGGTTGTGCCTGGATACTGAGTTGGAACCAGTAGGGCAGTTTGGGCGGTTTGCGTGGTCAAGTAGTTTGACTAACGCCCTACTGATTTGAGAGCTGTGATTTTTCCCTGTTTCACAGGACGGGTTGGTGGTGTTACCGTCGTGGGTTTTTGCTTACCTCCGAAGCGACTTGGAGCTTGAGGGGCTCTTGAGCTTAGTGCTACAACTTCTAAGGAGGAAGAAGTTGGTCGCCAAGCTTTGAGAGTTGCACTCGGACATCGAAGATTTTGTGTTTAGGCCTTGTGATTCAGCCGCATGAGTGGCGGGACCCAGCGAAGAGAGATACCGTTTGGGTTGGGCCTAGACCCATGTTAATATCAGAGATCAGAAGCTCTTGATCTATGCAAGGCCAGTGTACCTTGCGAGAGGCAAAGCTGAGGAGGATACCAGCATTGATCCGGATATTGCCGTGATAGAGAGGTCATGGAATTATTCAGAACCCTCGAACCTAAAGTACTTGGACACTCAGGAAGTCAGGTTGAGGTAACGCCGGTGATAGTTTTTGCAAGGATGTATGATTGCCTTATCCCGGCGAAGACATTTTGTTCAGTTACGCCCTGTTTAGGCGAGCAGTGTAACCCTGGGAATTGAGTGCCAGAATTGAGAGAAGGTTCTCGAGGTTGAAAGTTTTCCCCTGTCAAGGGAGGTGCTATATGTTTTGTGGAACTGGAGTTTTGGTGACTATGAAGCATCAGAGGGGTTTTGCCTTAAGGAGGCTTAAACTTCGGTTTTTGAGATCTCGAATCGAGGGAAACTACCAGCCTGAGAGTTATTTATAGAAACGAGTTATGCGAGGTGTGGATCCTCGAGCAGTGATCAGGCTGGATGAAGTCTATTTTGAACCCCGCAAGTCTTGTTTTGCTTTCCCTTCCTTAGAGATGGACGAGGATTGCGTTTCCACTTCGACCGATGCGATTCTTGTTGGTGAAACCAAAGGATTTTGCAGTCGAATCATACCTTTGGGGAAGGTTCAGTGTTGTCGGCATAAGGTATGTGAGTGACCACTTGAGAGCCTTGGACAATTTGTGGATCTCCTATCCCTTTTGTTTTTGTTTTACCCTCCTAAGTATGGATTTAGTTGGGTTTCGAGGACGAAACCCTTTTTAAGGGGGGGAGAGTGTAGAACACCGGGATTTGAACGACGCACCGACCTTGCAAGATGGTGTGGTGCGGAGGAGATTGCCTCGGGCGTGTTCCGTATGTTTTTCAGAGGAGTTCGGGTTGATTTGGATCCCCGCGGAAGCCTCTGCTTGTTTCGGGCTTAGTACGCGTTAGGTGACTGGTACGGGTAGCTCCGACTCCGCTATGGGTTGCAGGAAAATTGGGAAACACTTGGAACAGGTGTATTTTCTGTTTACAGCGAGGTTTGGGAGGTTCCGGACTGACGCGGAGGACCCGGAGGCAAAAAGTGAGTCGGAACTGGCAATTTTGGAGCCGGTATTTGATTTGAGCACCCCGACTCAACGGTTGAGCTTTTTGAAGAGAAAAAGCTGTGGACACGCGTACTTTTGATTTACAGCGAGGTTCGGGAGGTTCCGGACTGACGCGGAGGACCCGAAGGCAAAAAGTGAGTCGGAACTGGCAATTTTGGAGCCGGTATTTGATTTGAGCACCCCGACTCAACGGTTGAGCCTTTTTGAAGAGAAAAAGCTGTGGACACGCGTACTTTTGATTTACAGCGAGGTTCGGGAGGTTCCGGACTGACGCGGAGGACCCGGAGGCAAAAAGTGAGTCGGAACTGGCAATTTTGGAGCCGGTATTTGATTTGAGCACCCCGACTCAACGGTTGAGGTTTTTGAAGAGAAAAAGCTGTGAGCACGTGCACTTTTGATTTACAGCGGAGTTCGGGAGGTTCCGGAGACCGGCGGAGGGCCCGAGGGCAAAAAGTGAGTTGGAGTTGGGTTTTTGGAATTAAGTTAATTAAGTTAATTAATTTAATTAAAGCTTTTGCTTTATAAAAGAACCCCTCCCCTCAACCTCTGTAGCAGAGAAAGGAAAAGAAAGAAAGAAAAGGAAAAAGAGAGAAGAAGGAGAGGAAAAGGAAGGAAGAAGAAGAGGGCTTGGGAGGAAGCTTTTCTTGGGCGTTTTCTTCTCCGAGCGTGGCGTGGAGCCGTGCGGGGGCCGGCGTGCCGCGAGGAGGTTGGCTTATTTTATCTTTCCTTTTCCGTTTCTTTTTCCTGCTGCTGGGGTGCCATGGACTTGTTGTCCGTGGCGCGGTGGTGCCTCGCGAGCCGCGCGCGCTGATTTTGGGCAGCGCGCGGCTAAGGGGAGCGGCCGCTGCGCGGGCGCGCATGGGCGCCGCGCGCAGCAGGCGCCCTGCTGCCGTGGCAGGGCAGCGGGGCGCTGGGCCGCTGGCAGCGGGCGCGCTGGTTGCGCGCCCTGTCTGGCACGCGCGGGCGGCCCCTGTGCCGCGGGCCCCGCGCGGCATGGCAGGGCGCCGCGCGGGCGGCCCCTGTGCCGCGGGCACCGCGCGGCATGGCAGGGCGCCGCGCGGGCGGCCCCTGTGCCGCGGGCCCCGCGCGGCAGTGCAGGGCGCCGCGCGGGCGGCCCCTGTGCCGCGGGCCCCGCGCGGCAGTGCAGGGCGCCGCGCGGGCGGGCCCTGTGCCGCGGGCCCCGCGCGGCATGGCAGGGCGCCGCGCGGGCGGCCCCTGTGCCGCGGGCCCCGCGCGGCAGTGCAGGGCGCCGCCGCGGGCGGCCCCTGTGCCGCGGGCCCCGCGCGGCATGGCAGGGCGCCGCGCGGGCGGCCCCTGTGCCGCGGGCCCCGCGCGGCATGGCAGGGCGCCGCGCGGGCGGCCGCGGTGCCGCGGGCCCCGCGCGGGAGGCCTCTGGCCCCGCGCGGGCTGCAGGCCGCGCGCTAGGCGCGCGCGGCGCTGCAGGGTCCCGCGCGGGCGGCCATGGGCCGCGCGGGCCTGCAGGCCGCGCACTTCGGCGCGCGGCACTGCAGGGGCCCCGCACGGGCGGCCCCTGTGCCGCGGGCGGGCCTTTGGGGCCCCGCGGCCCTGCAGGCCGCGCGCTAGGCGCGCGGCGCTGCTGCAGGCCGCGCGCTAGGCGCGCGGCGCTGCTGCAGGCCGCGCGGCGCTGCTGGCCACGCGGCTGACCTCTGCCGCGTGGGGATGGTTTCTTTGGGCAGTACGGCCATGTGGCGCACTGTGCCGCGTTGTTTGCGGCTCGGCGTTGCGCCGCGGCGGATGCGCGATGGGTTTCCGCGCGACGCCCGACGTTCTTCGTCGCCGGAGGGTTTTCCTTCGCCTTTGTTTGCGCGGTTTTCGACCGCGGGTTTGCTGATCCCGGTTCCTCTTCTTATCTCACAGTTGTGGCATAGTGATCGCTTCTACTTGGCCGGTGGCGCGTGTTTGCCGCGTGGAGCTGTGGGATCGCATCGGGACCTCCGTTTGGCGCACGGTTTTGAGGATTCTTCACAGGTGGGTTGGTTTTCTTCCGGAAGTATGGTATGCTTATAATACTCCCGAAAGCAAGGTCTCGTGACCCCCTTTTTACATTATACCTTTTGTAAATCACTGGCTGAGTTACCAGATGAGTAATTACCACTGGCCGAGTCACCAGATGGGTATAAATCCCTGGCTGAGTTACTAGATGAGTAGATACCACTGGCAGAGTTACCAGATGGGTATAAATCACTGGCTGAGTTATCAGAGGAGTAGATACCACGGGTAGAGTCACCAGAGGGGTATAAATCACTGGCTGAGTTACCAGATGAGTGGATACCACTGGCTGAGTTACCAGATGAGTAATTACCACTGGCCGAGTCACCAGATGGGTATAATTCCCTGGCTGAGTTACCAGATGAGTAGATACCACTGGCAGAGTTACCAGATGGGTATAAATCACTGGCTGAGTTACCAGAGGAGTAGATACCACGGGTAGAGTCACCAGAGGGGTATAAATCACTGGCTGAGTTACCAGATGAGTGGATACCACTGGCTGAGTTACCAGATGAGTAATTACCACTGGCCGAGTCACCAGATGGGTATAAATCCCTGGCTGAGTTACCAGATGAGTAGATACCACTGGCAGAGTTACCAGATGGGTATAAATCACTGGCTGAGTTACCAGAGGAGTAGATACCACGGGTAGAGTCACCAGAGGGGTATAAATCACTGGCTGAGTTACCAGATGAGTGGATACCACTGGCTGAGTTACCAGATGAGTAATTACCACTGGCCGAGTCACCAGATGGGTATAAATCCCTGGCTGAGTTACCAGATGAGTAGACACCACTGGCAGAGTTACCAGATGGGTATAAATCACTGGCTGAGTTACCAGATGAGTAGATACCACTGGCAGAGTCACCAGAGGGGTATAAATCACTGGCTGAGTTACCAGATGAGTGGATACCACTGGCTGAGTTACCAGATGAGTAATTACCACTGGCCGAGTCACCAGGTGGGTATAAATCACTGGCGGAGTTACCAGATGAGTGGATACCACTGGCTGAGTTACCAGATGAGTAAATATCACTGGCCGAGTTACCAGATGGCTGCATGCCCTGGCCGGGACACCAGGTAGGCATATGCCCTGGCCGAGTTACCAGGTGGTTACTAGAAGGAATTGAGGTGGCCTTCTAGTGTCTTGTTAGAGTTCTGGCAGTCCCCGTGCGGGGGCGGAAACTATGGACGGCTAAGCCTACAGCCGGTTCTTGTTTGATAAGGGCTGTAGGGAGGGCAGACGTTCGTAGTTTCCAGGCCTTCCGTGGGAGAGACTGAGAACTTACTTCCTGCATTGCATCGAAACATGTAGCGATAGATTCATTTCCAGCTATCTATCTATCTATCTATCTCTCTATATGTTTTGTCTCCAGCAGACTGAGTGGGTGTACCGTGGGTTTTAGCTTTGGTACCCACTGAGATCTGACTGTTGCAGTAGATCTCACACCCGCTGTGATGACAGGTGTTCCTGAGGCAACCGTTCCAGGTTTGGCTCGTTCGGAGCTTTCTGACCGAGGTAAGGGCGTGGCTGACTAGCTCCTACCTGAGTCTGTGCTGTCGGTGTTAGTGTCACTTGTACTTTTTAGTTTCCACTTTTGTACCTTTTAGTGCCTTTTGTACTTATGTTGTGGGTGCTAGTGGACTGTTGTACTTGGACTTTTCGCCGCTTAGTGTTTCAGCTTACTCTCAGCTCTGATACTTGTTAGCTATAGATCTCTTTTGCAGGTTAGACTGTCACGCCCCGGGGTCGAAACTGCGACCCGGGCCCGCCAAACAGATCCGCCACCTATGCATACCTGCATAGGCGAAGCGTCCTACCTGCAAGAAAAGTACTATAACTAAACAGATATCAGAGCTATAAATAAAAATCTGCTGTAACTAAAATCAATCACTGTACAACTGGAAATAGACAACACTGTCTGCCTCCCAAAATAATAATAATACAAATCCTCGAGTACAAGCTCTAAACCCAACCGGGAGGTAACTCCAATATATATACAACAGTGTACAGTCTCTCAATACAAAATATCCTCACTACAAGTCTCTCAAAAGAGGAAAAGAAACCGCTAATCTACTGATGATCTCCTCAGAAGGGTACCGCTACTCTCCAACGCCGGGTAGGGATCTAGCTCGCGACTCCCTCGCCACGATCAACAACCGCAGAGTCGGCAACACCTGCTAAGACTCTGCAAAACAAAGAAGAGGAGAGAAAAGGGGGGGAAAACCCCCAAAGGGTGTGAGAACTACTCCAAAAAGGGAGTTCTCAGTGGGTACCACCGCCAGACCCGACGGTCTGCCCACCAAGTCCTCAAGAGACAAAAACTAACCCAAGTCATAAGACTGAAATGAGTACGCTGGAAACTCTCAACAGCTACCCTGCCCCTCACTAAAGGCTAAAAGGGGGAGAACCAAACAGTGGTATGCAACCACTAGCACATGAAGTGCACCACCGACCCAATCGAACTGACTGCCACATCTGGTCCAGTCAAACCTGCGCCCACCTACAACCACCTCCCGCTGACGGGCAGGAATTACGTAGGGCGTCCAAACGGACAAGCTCGCTATCGAGGAGAGAAACATGCAGGCTATGGTCAAAATCCACTCTCTCTCTCAGAACGGATAGAATCAAGATGCTCAACCTCTCACACAGCGGTCAAAGTACTCGCAACAACACGGGACCACCGTCAACCAGACGGCTCTCAACAATACTAGCACTGATCTAAACTCAACTACCAGTCTGCACTCGGCCCCGAGGCACGAGTGTAACAATAAAAGTATCTGACCGAAATAAACCCAATCAAATGAACCGGTATGACACCCGGTACTGCCTGCTCTGCTGTCGAACTCAGTAACTGATCGGCACACGGCTCGATCTCAAGATATGTAACGGACCGGCACACGGCTCGGTCAAAAATATAAGTAACAGACCGGCACACGGCTCGGTCAAGCCTACCTCCGGAGTGGCACTCGAGGGGAGCGACCCACACGAGTAAAGTACATCTCAGTAACAGGTATCTCTGTCAAGTGTCTCAATGTAGCAGGACTGGATCACGACTCTGATCAAAGTGGGAAAGCTCAACCACTAAGGAAAGACCCGACCTCAATCGGATGCACTAAACGATAAGTGGGAAACTCCATCCACTAAAGAAACTGATACCCAATCAGGTGCATAGAGAAACACCCGGTCAACCGCCCAATATCCGCGGTTGCCGCAAAGCCCCACAACTAAACCAACCTGCCCAGACACGATGTCCCGACTGTACACTACCCAGACCCCCTGCTCGAACCCGAGCAACACTGACCACCTGACTAACAAGAAGGAGAAAAGAAAAGCATGGTTTCTCCTAAGTCAAGTTCCAATAAGTAGTGCAGCAGTAAAAGATGGCCTAACTACATGACCATACAAGCATGCAATTGTCCTCAAGGAAATAAAAGGGGGCTAAAGCATAATAATAGTTCCTTAGGAATAAGCAACATGCCGGAATCCCAAAACTAGATCTGTCCACAACTCAGGGTTCATTAATAGAATGATCATAATAACTCCTCAGAGTACAAATCCGCACATAGCTACGAAATCCTGTCCCAAGCATAATCCATCACAAGAAAGGCTATGTGCTAACATGGCATGTTACATAATTTCATAGGGTAACATTATCCTAGGTAAGCTTACACTAGTCATCACATAGATGCCCAAGTCATGCAAGTCCTCAGCATACCTCATAAATACTAATCTTGCAATCATTTATACCGATATCATTAACAAGCTTACCTACTTACCAATATAAACTATGTACCCTACACATGCATGCATCAGTCATAGAGGGGTGACATCCCCACAAGTGGACTTATACTTGCCACAACATAAACATTGCCTTAAACAATTACTGATAATAAGCTCACCCACCTGAAGCGCTTAACCCAAGGCAAACCTGAAGTCGGTGAAGTGGGTAGACGCCCGCGGTCCAAAATCTGCCAACAAAACACCCTCGGTACAAGTCGCGCAAGCCTTGGCTCCAAACAGCTGAAAACACCCCTGAGTACAACAATAAGGCTTAACATTACACTTTTATTCCAAAATCAACCAAACATACACAATCTGAAAATCAGTCCCAAAGCCGCGCATATTTCACCTGCTGCAAGTGCCCAGAAAAATCCAATAGAAATACCACAGTAATCCTCGCGTCAATACCTTCGAAACGAGTACCTGCACGTCCAATTCCGAGCTTCCTACACTGAGAAACAATTCGGACAAGGGAACCACCCCGAATCAAACTACACTCAAAAACTGTAGCAACAATTACTGTTCACAGATAATCTTCACCTTCGAGAAACATTCAGAAAATTCCAAGAAAATTTGGGCATATTCCTCGTGATGTGTAGATGCAAATCGCCTATTGAATCGCCCCAATCCGATGCCTGTGCGCGAAGATATCACCAAAACACCGCGCCGCTGTCCCAGAACTCCGCCCAGAAAAAGGGGTTACAAGATGATCCGATAGACCCATGAAAAGCTCGGAATGGGAAAAACCAGTAAACATGGGAAACATAGCGCTACCTGTCGTGAAGCCAACGGCGCAAGAATCACTGAAAAAGGTGCTCGGGGTAAGCCGGGGGAGTCCTCGCACCAAAACGCGACGAAGAAGACCACAAACGAACGAGCGTCGCGCCGCGCCGTAAAAATAGAAACCTCGATAAGCGTGCCACCAAAAATCCCAAAACTTTGCAGAAAGATGCAGCCAAACACGAGGATCAACTTTGCTGAAGGCACCCCGGCAAGAAGAGAGCTCGGATCGCTAATTATAGGCAGCTGAAATAATTGGAAAATACCGGATATGTCCGGATTTCCGGGCGCTGGGAATTTTCGGGCGCGCACTGTAGCAGCCCGAAATCCCCGCGCCCGAACACTGTAGCCGCCCGAATCCCTCCTGGGCCGCCACGTCGCCCGCCAAACAGCGGACAGCAACCCCAGCCGCTCCCCGCGCGACACGTCGCGCCCCCCAGACGCCGACACGTGTCCTCCCCAAGCGCGGGAATCCGCCCGACTGCGCCCACGTGCGCCTGACGCCGCCGCCTGCCACCCTGCCGCGCACAGTAGACCCACCAATCGGAGAACGCCACGTGTCATGCCACTGCCTAGTGAACCCGGTGCACGAAATCGTGTGGACCGAACCAATGCAAACCTGCCACGTGTCACCCCCGGTCCACCGTGCGCCCCGCACTCCCCCGTAGACCGCGCCCCGCGGACCGGCCCACTCCCGAGCCGCCACGCGTCCCGCCCCCGGCGCACGCCTGCCGCGTGGACCGGGCGGCCCGCGCCTCCGTCCGCCGCGCTGCCTGCGGCCGCTCCGCCGCTGCCGCCGCCGCCGGAAACACTGTTCCGGCGTGAACAGTGTCCAGAGCCCAAAAATAACAAGTGGGTAGTCCGTTTTAACCGTTTTCGCGCGCTGAATCCGAATTTGATGTCCATTTCGCCAAATTCCAACTCCAAAATTTGCCGAAGGCATCCGGAAAGGTAATCCTTGGTCCGAACTTCGCACTGAGTCCAATTTAAATATCCTTGGCGCGCGAAACCACTTTTGGAGCTCCGACGGAGTCCAATGATCACCCACGTGATCCAAAAACACACTGAGCCCAACACTAATGTCCAAATGGGGCACAAATCTCACCAACACGCCACATAGGCCTCCGGGAGCTGTAGATGATCCAGTAATCTCGACGTGGGGATCCAGGTCCTCACATAGACGCTTCGTCTGTACGGCAGTTTCCGTACAGACGGCGGATCTGTTGGCGAGCCCGGGCCGCAGTTCGACCCCGGGGCGTGACATAACCTAATCATGGTGAATGATGGTGATTGTTATATGTGACTGGTTGATTGATTTATGTGAGGACTTGATGGGGTTATGTGAGAAGTGCTTGGTTGCGTATGTGAGAAGGACTTGGTTGATTTATTTGAGAATGGCTTATATGAGAGTAGTTGGTTTTGCTGATCCTTAACTTGCAATGTTTGATGTTGGGCATAGATGTTGATTCATAACCTATCTATGTGAGAATAATTAGTGGATTGATCATTGATCTAACTTATATGAAAATGGGTGATGATGTGGGTTGTTGATCTAGTTGATGTGAGAATGACCTAGGCTTTTGATTCCTAATTCCTTCATAAAAGATGGATATCATTGTTGAGTTGAGGCCTATTCCTTATGAGACAAAGCAATTTCATGACTCCTATTACTTACAGTGAGATTGGACGTGGTTGGTAGATCCTATGTTCATCCTATGTAAGATCAATGAAGGTTGTTGAACCTTAAGCTATTCATGGGTGATACTTGATTGAATGTCCCTGTTTAAGTGATGTTAAATGATCTTGGGCTTATTCCTATATGAATGTGAGGATTGACCAGCGTTGTACCATCTTATGAGATTTGTGATTAGGTGTGGCACTTCCTTATTTTCATACTCTGTGAACATCGTGTATGTGGTATTGGCAGGCATAGGCTATGTTGCACTTAATGTTCTTATGCAATCATCAATATTATGGAATAGCATACTCTAATAAATGTAGAACATCGACACCTGTTTTCTTTTTATCATCTTGGGACATTTGCATGCTTGTATGGTCATTTAGATAGGCCACCTTTTTCTGCTACACTATCATGTTGGACTTGTGTGACGCCCCACTTCCCAGGGGGTCACCCATCCTAGAACTACTCTAGCTCTAGCACGCTTAACTCTCATGTTCCTCTTGGATCTTGCTACCATCCAAAATGCTATAGCCGGGTTAGAGATTTAGTCCTATTATATTATTTATATAGAGGACTAATCCAAATTCCGGGGGTGTCACATTCTCCCCCCCTTTAAGCCCTGACGTCCACGTCAGGCTCAAGCACACTCACAAGCACCAGGCGATGTGAGACTCGTCTCGCTAGCCTTAGCCGACCTTGTGAGGAGCTGCACTCCACTCACAACGGTCATTAGCCGGGGAGCCTCGCTCTACCCGCTATATAACCTTGGCTCAGCCGAGACTCATCTCACATTTCCGGCTGGTGAATGGGCTCTGATACCAACTGTGACGCCCCACTTCCCAGGGGGTCACCCATCCTAGAACTACTCTAGCTCTAGCACGCTTAACTCTCATGTTCCTCTTGGATCTTGCTACCATCCAAAATGCTATAGCCGGGTTAGAGATTTAGTCCTATTATATTATTTATATAGAGGACTAATCCAAATTCCGGGGGTGTCACAACTTGACTTAGGAGAAACCATGTTTCTTGCTTTTCTCCTTTCATACTAGGCTCAGGGCATTTGTAGCTCGTGCGCGAGCAGGTGGTTTTGAGATAGTGTAGGCAGACTCTTGGGATCTGGGATAGGCTGGCTTGAGGGCAGGGTATTGCGGCTACCGCGGACTTTGGGCGGTTGACCGGATGGTGACTTGTGCATCGGATTAGGGATGACAGGTCGGGCTTGATTTGGGAGATTGGTGGGATATTGCGGCGACCGCGGACTTTGGGCGGCCGACCGGGTATTTACAGTGCATCAGATTGGTGGGATCGGGCTCTCTTTAGTGGATGGGTTTTCCCACTTTGATCAGTGTCATGATCCAGTCCTGGTGACTTATTCTACTATGAAACTTGTTACTACGACCTTGAGTCCTTGAGACTCCTATCCCCTATCGGTGCTATGCATTGGCCGGCATACCCGATTTGGCAAGTATAGTGTGCACGTTATACAGACCTTGAGTCCTTGAGACTCCTATCCCCTATCGGTGTTATGCGTAGGCTGGCATACCCAATTTGGCAGGCACCGCAGGCAGTACCAGTGTCTACTGGAGTATAGATTGGGTTTATTCAGGCAGGCTTTGATATTCTGATGCATACATTTAGCTATACTTCTTAGCACGACATTTAGAGGCATATTAGTGGTAGCTTCCTCTTATCAGTATTTCTGTTTATAGCTTACCACCTCTCTTACTCCTTCTCTTGCCTCTGGTAGACTTAGCGGGTACATCGGGGTTTGAGGCCTTACCCACAGGGGGAGGCTACTGGTTTTACTAGTGGTTCTCACCCCCATTGTTGTTTTTCCCCTTTCCTCCCTTTGTTTTGCAGTGTCTGCTGCGGGAGTTGCTGACCTTACGGTTGGAGGCTCGAGGCGAGGGAGTCGCGAGATAGATCCTTACCAGTGTTGATTTCTACAGTGGGATAGATGTACCAGCCCTGATTGTGGGTTTCACTGTACTCAGTTGTACAGTGATTCAGGTTTTTTATTATAGCAGTTTTTTCTTCAGCTCTGATATCTATTTAGTTGTTAGATGATACTTTGCAGGTTAGACGCTTCGCTTATGCGGGGTTCCGCATAGGTGGCGGATCTGTTGGCGAGCCCGGGTCGCAGTTTCGACCCCGGGGCGTGACAAATTCTTTCGATAAAGTTGATGCATCTAATGGTTCTTCTAGTTTATCTGAAATGCAGGAATCATCACATATACCTCCGAGTACTCCGTTACCTCAAACGTTACGTATCTCCAAGGATCATCCGGAATCAAACATTATTGGAGACCCAAAAGAAGGAGTCAGGACTCGGAGACAGTTGGTTTGTGGAGTCGCATGTTACGTCTCCATGGTAGAACCAAAGAACGTCGATGAAGCTCTTCAGGATGACTACTGGATTGAAGCAATGCAGGAAGAGCTCCATCAGTTCGAAAGAAACAAAGTCTGGGAACTAACGAAGCCACCGAAGCAACACAACGTGATTGGTACTAAATGGATTTTCAAGAATAAGAAAAACGAGGATGGTACCATTATCAGGAACAAAGCACGCCTAGTTGCTCAGGGCTACTCACAAATTAAAGGTATAGACTTTGATGAGACGTTCGCCTCGGTTGCTCGACTCGAGTCGATTCGTATTTTGTTCACGATTGCTTGTCATTTTAAAATCAAACTCTTTCAAATGGACGTTAAGAGCGCCTTTTTAAATGGGTTTTTGAACGAGGAAGTTTATGTGGCTCAATCGAAAGGTTTTGTAGACCATAAGCATCCTAACCATGTTTTTCGTTTGAAAAAGGCTCTTTACGGTCTAAAACAAGCACCGCGAGCATGGTACGAAAGGTTGACAAAGCACCGTTTGGAGACGGGCTATACTCGAGGGGGAGCAGATTGGACTCTCTTTGTGAAGCATTATCAGGATAACTTCATTGTGGCACAAATCTATGTCGATGACATTGTATTTGGTGCAACAAGGGACAATGATGCTTCTAAATTCGCAGAAACCATAAAAAGCGAATTTGAGATGTCTATGATGGGCGAACTGACATACTTTCTTGGATTGCAAGTGAAACAAAATGAAGAAGGCATCCATTTGTGCCAATCCAAGTATGCAAGGGAGTTGGTGAAGAAATTCGATTTAGAAAACTCTAAAGATTTTTCGACTCCAATGGGAACTAGCAATAAGGGATTAGGAAGTGAATCTCTTAGTGAAAGTGTAGACGAGAAGCTTTATCGCAGTATGATTGGAAGTCCACTCTACCTCACGGCTAGTCGCCCGGATATATCCTTTAGTGTTGGGATCTGCGCGAGATATCAATCAGCACCAAAGGAGGTTCACCTGAAAGCGGTGAAAAGGATCATCCGGTACGTCAAAGGAACACTGAATTTCGGAATTTGGTATCCTATGGGAACAACTCTTGACATAATAGGATATTCAGATGCCGATTGGGTAGGATCAGTGGATGATCGGAAAAGTACGAGTGGTGCATGTTTTTATCTTAGCCATTGTCTTGTTGCATGGCATAGTAAAAAACAAAACTGCATTGCACTCTCGACTGCCGAAGCGGAATATATTTCATCGGGTAGTTGTTCAACTCAACTCATATGGATGAAAAGCGTGTTGAGCGACTTCCGAATTTCAGCAACTTCGGTAACTATTCTTTGTGACAACACTAGTGCTATAAATATTTCTAAAAATCCTGTGTTGCACTCGAGAACAAAACACATTGAACTTAGATATCATTTTCAAAGAGAGCTAGTTGAATCAAATATTTTTCAAATTTCCTATATTTCAACTGAAGATCAATTAGCAGACATTTTAACAAAACCCTTGGATCAAAAACGGTTTATTCATCTACGAAAAGCAATAGGAATGCTTTCTTTGAAATAACACTTTTTGAAATCATTGCTTAGGTTAGGTTTTGTTTTGTGTTTTTGTTCCTTATCTATGTTTGTACATAGAACAGTAATTGAGCATATGTAATTGACTTTACTTGCATCCTTTCATATATTTAGAAATTTATTATGCTTTGGATATCATAATAATTCATTTGATGCAATGATCATTTATGTCAATTAAGTCATCTTTAATTGGTCAAAGTCAATTTCTCTCTCATGTGATCTCTTGGTATAGTTTTTATCATATTTGAAAATTGAGTTAAGTATGAAACTCGAGATTAATCTTTGGTTGAATACCTCATATCTTAGATAATTGATAGCCAATTGAGGGGGAGTCTATCTAAATGTTTATGCTCAAAAGATGTGGAAAAAGTTACATCCCAATGAGGAGTGTGAAAACTAGCACCACATGGAGGAAAGAGCTACCACCTCGGTCGTCCGAGTACTGTGTGCAGCTACCACATGTATACCAAGCATGGTTTTTCGTGATTGAATAAATAAAATGCTTTTTGGAATTTGACTCTGTCACATTCCAAGGTTGGTATAAGGTAGGAATTTTATTGAAAGATGCTCAAAGAGCCACTCCTTACAATAAATTGATTAGATATATTATCTAACTTATTTGGGATTTCAAACATCTATCGATTTTGGTACTTCATTTTCTTTACCATATTAATGATTTGATAAACGCATTGCTCATAAGATCATGATAGATGACATTGAACTTGTTCAACTTTAAAGGATTTAATTTTTGTAAATTTTTATTTCATTACTTGGATATTATTGATAGATTTAGCATAATCTATTTCTTTTTATATGAAATGATGACTTTTGTTTAAAGTTGACATGCAAAAGTGCTTACATACTTTTTCTGGATTTTTTGGAATTTTTCTAAATTTTTCTGAAGAAAAAGTTGGAACCGATCCGGACTGGAATATCCGTTCCGGATCCCGAACGCAGGAATTTTCTCCGGGTAGCCGATCCGGTCTGGATTCTTGATCCGTTTCGGACCGCGGCTAGGGTTTTATAAGAAACAAAAGGGATTTGATTTCTTTTTACAACAATCTTTTGTTTCCAAGTCTCCAGAGCTTCTCTCTCTAGAAATAAACCTGTTTGGAGCCTTTTCAACTCGAGTTCTTCGGATCAAAGTAAGTTTTTATGATCAAAACTTTGGTTTTTCACAGACTTTCTCTCTTTTCTCAAAAACGTGAATGAAATCTTGTAACTTTTACGTTTGAGATTGGTTTTTGGTCAAATTTCTTTTGAAATAAGAACTCTGAGTAGATTAGTTTTGTTTATATGCTTGGTATTCTCTTGATTAACTGATTTTTAGGCTTCGATTTTTGAAAATTCGGTTTCAGGGCATATAATAAGAATTTTTGAAAATCATGGGATTGATCTATTTTTAAAATTCTTTTTGCAAAACTAATTTGATTCCTTGTCTCTATACACGATAATGATTGTTTAGGTACAATTTTTCAAATTTTTGAAAATAAACAATTTTTTCGTGTTCTTGAGTCTTTGCTCGCAGGTTTCTCACGTTCAATAGCAACAAAGGTCTTCACTTGGATAATAGTTCTTCTTGCTGCTATGGTACACACTAGAGCAACGAATCAACCTAAGAGAGCTAAGAAAACTCGGGATGATTCCGAGACGGAATCCGAGACGGAATCCATTGATTGGGATGAGCTTTTAGTAGAAGGCATTGCTCCTACTGCCTCAAAGGGGAAAGCCCCAGCAGAAACTTCTAAGGCGAAGTTCCCGCCAACTGCCGCAGAAAAGGGCAAAGCCCCAATGGAAGAAACTCCTATTAAAACAAAAAGAAAGAGCGTTGCACGTAAAAGAGGGAGTGCTCGGGGAATATCAATTGAAGAGCCACTAGCAAGCCAGCCTCCTCCAAAGGATTTCATAAGCTCTGAGAGAAAAGAGAATGCATTGGTGAAAGACATGTCAATGTCAAAGCTTTGAAGGATCGATCTGCACTTTTTGGGACTCTTTTTGAACAAGCGGGACTTGCACCCATTTGCAATTTCCCGGACAATCTTGGATATTGTCTTCATCTTATCAGGATGTTCTATCAGAATTCATCAAAGTTGGTTGATCTTGAGGACAGACCATGAGAATTTCTAACAACAGTTAGAAATGCTAAGATCAAGGTCACACCTCAATTGATTGGAGAGGTGTTAGGAATGAAGGCCTAGGTTAATGGTGTTGGGTTATGATAGAATATGGATCTAAATAGGGGAAAAAACACATAGAGGGGGGGTGAATAGGTGTAAACCATAAACACTCAAAAATCGTTGCGCAATAAAACCCAATGCGGAAATGAAAAAATAACACGCACGATTTTTACGTGGAAAAACTTCAAACCGGAGTAAAAAACCACGGGACCGATAACACGGCGAAATCCACTAGAATTAACACACGTACAAGGTGATATACCGTACTCACAGACGACTCAACCTTTTTCATACGCTCCTAGTAGATCTTCTCCGCTCGCTCCGCAACGCTCCTCGAATCCACGAATAGCGTCCAACGCCGAACCCACGGCGTCCAACGTCGAATCCACGATGTCCAACCGAATCCGCGGTCTTCACCCAGTAGCACGTATCGAATCCACGAACGTACCTCGCTCCGAATCCACGAGAGCGGTTGCACCTTGAATCCACAAGGCCACGCGAGTCCACGCGCCGATTTTGGGGAAATCGTTGTTTTTGGGTAGTGATAATCCACCGAATACTTAGATTAGAAATAGATCGGAAATACCATCTAAGTATTCATTAATTTGATTCTACTCAAAATCTGAGTTTGAAACCCTAGAATCAAATCAATCAATATAGATGAAGAAATATAGAATTAAATCTATTGATTTCCTTTCTTCTCTATAGGTGGATTTTTCTTTTTATGACCTTATTTGGATTACCCTAAAAAAATGAATCGTAGGGTCTATTTATAGGTTAGAAACTGTTGGAAGAGGATAAGAATCAAAAACTAACATTTTCTGGAATTTTACAGAACGACGGTCCGGATTGGAAATATGGCGGTCCGGACTGTCGTAACGAAACAGACTATTTCCAGAAAAACAAACGTTTGGGGTCCGGACTGAAGTGCCTGATCCGGACTGTTCATACATTTCAGCAAAAACCCATCTTCGGGGTCCGGATCAGAATTGGCTTGGATCCGGACTGGATTTGCGCATGAACAAACACCGTTCGGGGTCCGGACTGCCGTGTCTGATCCGGATCCTGAACATGTCCCATGTCCAGTTTTTGATTTTTATGCAATTAAAAATTCATCCAAGTGTTTCTACACTATAAGAAGTATTCAGATCACCAAAAATATTTAGTTAAACATACCTGATCCTTTTGAATTCTTCTTTCTTGAGATTGAGGCATATGATCCAAACTTCTTCATCTTCAATCTTCAAGACTTAAATAATTTCACGAAATACGCCAACACAAATTCCTTAACAATCTCCCCCTTTGGCGGTTTCGTGACAAAACACAAATCCACTCAAAAAAATTCAAAAAAGATATTTTTGTTGCTATCACCATACAACAAAAATTTACAATGGAGAACCAACATAGAATAAGATACATGAGATAAACTCCTAGAACAGACTCTAGACTTAGACATCTGTAATCTCTGCAAAAGAAAACATTCTTGACAAAAGAGATCGTTAGATACCTCAAGAATTTTTGCATATAAAACCAAACACAAAGATAGAGTTTATACTCATAATGACATTTATGAATTCAGATATGTAATAAGATCACAATCAAAATTAGACATATCTTCTAAGCATTAAAAACCAAATGTCATATGTATGTTAGTTAACAAACAACTTGTTAGAAATATTACATGCCCAAATAGTTAGTCGAATAGTTAGAAGAGGCATGCATGCAAAACCCAATTCAAAACCAAAAGTTGATGTCATACTTACCTTCAAAGTTGTTTTGTACTTAGTTTCAACAAGGTTTCAAAGTTACGTACCTTTCATAATCGATCATTGTTTTGTTCTCTCTCCCCCTTTTTGTCACAAAATAAGCCAACAATTACAAAAATAAAAAGGGCGTGTTAAAAGTCCAAAAATAAAAGGTAAAGTGAGAACGAAAAACCGAAAAACCTGCACAGAAGGAAAAGAAAGTCAAACAAAAATTAATCATCGGAGTCTGAATCATCTGAGGTGTTACATCCTATTTTCGAAAACATTTTCTTCATCAGCTTTTTCATCGAAGAGACTGTTTTAGTCAAAGTGATCTGGGATGCCGTAATGATTTCAAGTTCCTCTGAAATTCGCTTCTACTCTTTCGTAATTTGTTCTTGTTCAAAAGATAAACGTTGTTGCTGCCTATAAATCGATGTCACAGACGCTTCATCATCTGGTGCTGGTGCTTGCCGTGTCGGAGATGCGGAGGTGCCGACACAGGGTTTTGTACCGCATGAAGGAGTCGGAGTGACATGAGGTAGCTTATGAAGGGACTTAACAATGGTGGATTCATTGATCATGCCTAAGCAATGTTGATACGATGTTGAACTGATATCAATCTGAAACTTCTTCAAGATCCTCATAATGATTAAAGGAAAAGGGAGTCTTTCGGTAGGATGGGGATGCTCAACATATCTAGTCATCCTATTCCAAATAATGTATGGGATATTCATGTTCAATCCCACTTCCTCAGATGGATGTCCTAGGAGATACAAAAACAGCATTCGATCCCATCTCACAACCTTTGTCTGCATGTTTGGAAGAATATTGTAACATGTAATGAAATTTAGAAATCGGTACTCAAGACGGAGTTGTTTGGACTTGACAGATTTCTCCGTTGATTGAGTGCCTTCCAGACATATCCCCTTTATAACTGTTTGCCACATTGTGTTTGTCAAGCTTCTTCCTGTCAAGTAGTTAATCCCTGATCTGCTCGCTTGCATCCCTAAGACTTCCCCAATTAACTGTGGAGTTATTTTCAGTCTTGTCCCTTGGATGTTTGTGTAAAACTGCATAGAATCGTCTTCATCTTCCTGAAGATGTCGTGCGTTTGTGTAAAAGGTCCTCACGCGATGCAAACAATAGGCAAGCATTTCTGGAAATCTACAGATCTGAATAAGATTGCCTTGCTCAATTAGTTTGCCAAACTCTGGTGAGTGGTCTCGAAGAGCACCAACATTGACGTGCCTCTCGCCAATGCATTCCCGATTTTCAAATGCTCTAAAGCGGTCAGTATTAACAAACACTTCTTCCAAGAGAGGTGGAGAATCAGGAGCCACCGGTTCATTGATTTCAACACCTCGTGCTCGACCAAGCCGTCGAGCAAGTCTTTTTCTTTTTATCGAGATGGATGAAGAAGTTACTGGTGCTTTAGCAGTTTTTCCTTTTGAAGAAACAGGGGTCTTCCGTGTCGACTTAGCAGGCGTCATTTCCTCATTCATTAAATCATCCCAATTCACCTCATCTTTTTCCGGTTCAGTCTCTGAATCATCAAGAAAAACACACTCCCCTTTACGAAGAGTTTTCTTTGCTCTTTTTAATTTATTTGTCGCTCTCGTGTGTACCATAGTAGAGAGAAGGAAAATTATCCATGTGATCACCATTGTCGCTATTCAACTTTAAGAACCTGCGAACAACAACTTAAGAATACGACAAAAATTGTTTATTTTCAAAACTTTGAAAAATTGTACCTAAACAATCATTATCATGTAGAGAGACTAGGATTCAAACAAGTTTTGCAAAAAGAATTTTTTTTTAAAATAGATCAATCCCATGATTTTCAAAAATTCCTATTATATGCCCTAAAACTGAATTTTCAGAAATCAAAGCCTAAAAATTCGTTAATCAAGAGAATACCTAGCATATAATCAAACCTAATCTACCCAGAGTTCTTATTTCAAAAGAAATTTGACCAAAAACCAATCCCAAACGAAAAAGATACAAGATTTCCAATACGTTTTGAGCAAAAACATGAAAAACTGTGAAAAACCGAGATTTTGATCATAAGAACTCACTTGGAATCGAAGAAGATGGGTTGTGAAGGCTCCAAATCGATTGTTTTCTAGAGAGAGAAGCTCTGGAGACTTAGAAACAAAAGATTGAAGTAAAAAGAAATCAAAACCCTTTTGTTATATAAGAAACCCTAGCCGCGGTCCGGACTGCCTCAAGAATCCAGTCCGGATCAGTTTACCCGCAGGAATACCTGTGTTCGGGATCCGGATTGGATTGTCCAGTCCGGATCGGCTCCAACTTTTTCTTCAGAAAAATTCAGAAAAATTCTAGAAAATTCAGAAAAAGTATGTCAGCACTTTTGTGTATCAACTTTAAATGAAAATCATCGTTTCATATTAAAAGAAATAGATTATGCAAAATCTATCAATAATGTCCAAAAATTGAAACGAAAATTTATAAAAATTAAATCCCTTAAAATTGAACAAGTTCAATTACATCTACCATGATCTTATGATTAATGCCTTTATCAAATCATCAATTTGGTAAAGAAAATAAAATACCAAGATCACTAGATGTTTGAAATCCCAGATAAATCAGATAATATATCTAGTCAGATTATAGTAAGGAGTGGCTCTTTGAGCATCTTTCAATAAAAAATCCCACCTTATACCAACCTTGGAATTTGACAGAGTCAAGTATTCCAAAAAGCATTTTATCTAATCATCTTGAAAAAATCATGCTTGATATACATGTGGTAGCTACACACAGTACTCGGACGACCGAGGTGGTAGCTCTTTCCTCCATGTGGTGGTAGTTTTCACACTCCTCATTGGGATGTAACTCTTTCCACATCTTTTGAGCATAACATTTTGCATTAACTCCCCCTCAATTGGCTATCAATTATATAATATATAAGGTATTCAACCAAAAATTGATCTCGATTTCATACTCGACTCAATTGTCAAATAAGATAAAAACTATACCAAGAGATCATTTGAGAGAGAAATTGACTTTGATCAAAACAAAGATGACTTAATTGACATAAATAATCATTGCATCAAATGAATTATTATGATATCCAAAGCATAATAAATTTCAAATTATATAAAAGGATGCAGTTAAAGTCAATAATACTAGTGCTCAATTTATGTTCTATGTACAAACATAGATGATGAACAAAAACACAAAACAAAACCTAACCTAAGCAAAAGTTTCAAAAAGAAGTTATTTCAAGGAAAGCATTCCAATTGCTTTACGCAAATGAATAAAGCGTTTTTGATCCGAAGGTTTTGTTAAAAAGTCAGCTAATTGATCCTCTGTTGAAATGTAGGAAAGTTGAAGAATATTTGATTCAACTAGCTCTCTTAGAAAATGATATCTAAGTTCAATGTGTTTTGTTCTTGAGTGCAACACAGGGTTTTTGGAAATATTTATAGCACTTGTGTTGTCACAAAGAATGGTTACCGAAGTTGCTGAAATTCGGAAGTCGCTCAACATGCTTTTCATCCAAATGAGTTGAGTTGAACAACTACCCGCTGAGATATATTCCGCTTCGGCAGTCGAGAGTGCTATGCAATTTTGCTTTTTACTATGCCATGCAACAAGGCAGTGGCCAAGATAGAAGCGTGCACCACTCGTATTCTTCCGATCATCCACAGATCCTGCCCAATCGGCATCTGAATATCCTATAATATCAAGCGTTGTTCCCATAGGATACCAAATTCCGAAATTCAATGTTCCTTTGATGTACCGGATGATCCTTTTCACCGCTTTCAGGTGAACCTCCATTGGTGATGACTGATATCTCGCGCAGATCCCAACACTAAAGGATATATCCGGGCGACTAGCCGTGAGATAGAGTAGACTTCCAATCATGTTGCGATAAAGCTTCTCGTCTACACTTTCACTAAGAGATTCACTTCATAATCCCTTATTGCTAGTTCCCATAGGAGTCGGAAAATCTTTAGAGTCCTCTAATCCGAATTTCTTCACCAACTCTGCATACTTGGATTGGCATAGATGAATGCCTTCTTCATTTTGTTTTACTTGCAATCCAAGAAAGTATGTCAGTTCGCCCATCATTGACATCTCAAATTCGCTTTCCATGGTTTCAGCGAATTTAGAAGCATCATTGTCTCTAGTTGCACCAAATATAATGTCATCGACATAGATTTGTGCTACAATGAAATTATCCTGATAATGCTTCACAAAGAGAGTCCGGTCTGCTCCCCCTCGAGTGTAGCCCTTTTCCAATAGGTGCGTTGTTAGCCTTTCGTACGATGCTCGCGGTGCTTGTTTTAGACCGTAAAGAGCCTTTTTCAAACGAAAAACATGGTTAGGTTGTTTATAGTCTACAAAACCTTTCGGTTGAGCCATATAAACTTCCTCGTTTAAATACCCATTTAAAAACGCGCTCTTAACATCCATTTGAAAGAGTTTTATTTTAAAGTGACAAGCAATTGCGAATAAGATACGAATTGTGATGACACGACTTTTCTAGTAATTTTTACCCTCCTGTTAATAAAGTGTTTCTTATAGTGATTTTGAATTATCGAGTTTCTGTAAGTTGGTCGGTGTGTTGCATGAGTATTTTTCTGTGAAAGAGCACGAAAAACGATGATCGACGGTGCGATCGGATCGGGAATCCGACCTTGGGATCTTCCGGAATAGGGTTTTTAGTGTCGCGATGACTTAGCGCGCATCGGAATCCGTGCAAAAGATCTGGCACGCTTTTCGAGGAATTTTGGATTTATCTTGTGAATAGATATTTATTATTAAATAATAAATATCCGAATACAGGATTTTCTCTTTTTACGTACGTATAATAAAAGGATAAAATAAAATAAAATAAAAGAAAATAAATTAATAATCATAGGATAATTAAACCCTGTTTACCGAAGGAAACCCTAGTTTAAAATATCGCCTCCTCAAACCCTTCCCTCTCGTGCGTACCGAAGACCAAATTAATAAAACCCTAGATCGGAGAACGAGACGCCATCATCTACAAGGAGCGGATCCGGATCCCCAATGCCGCAAAGGAACAAGATCGATTCTTTAATCCCGATAGATAGAGGTTAGCGATCGTTATTCCTTTTGTCGAATTAATCGGGGGTTTTTCGTGTTCTTTTAAGGTCAACTTATCCGGTGCATTGATCACGGGTTTTCGATTTTGGTTTTTGATCAATGTTTTGTCCTTGTTCTTGATCGGTCTTTTAATGGGATTTTCGATCGATGTGTTGTTGTTCGTCGATCAATGGTTTAGTTGTTAGAATTACCGCGGTTTCGTTCGGAGGTTTTTGTCGGTGTTTCGTTGGAGCATGGGGGGGTTAACGGGAGGCCGCCGCCGCCGTTGTTAAACGGGAGGCCGCCGCCGCCGTTATCATGTTCGTGGGGTCGTCGCTGGAGTCGCACGGGAGCGAAAACGGAGAAGACAACGAAAAAGGGTGCGTACTGTTCATCGTTGTACGGGACGCCTCAGCCGCGGTCCACAAACCCAGGTGTGCACCCGGTGCACGCCCCGCAGCCCCGGAGGCGCAGACCCGGCGCACGCAACCGTGCGCCGGGCTGCACACTGTGCGCGGTGCATGCTCCAGGCGTGCACCCGGCGCATGCATCGGCGGCCAAAATCCGTAGACCCGGCGCGCGCCCTTGCTCGTGCGCGGCCCGGCCCGTAATGCGTGGTGCACACTTCCTGCGTGCACCCGGCGCATGCCGCGCAGCCGCCGACGCTGTAAACCCGGTCCACGTGCTGCTCCATGCACCATCCGTCAGCCGGAAGTTCGGTAGCTCCGTTTTGGCCCGTTCTTCCACCGTTTTGAGCGCCGTTTTCGCCGTTGGGATCACCATTTCCGCGGTTTTCTTGGCATGGCTACTTGGGATCTTTTAGGCCACCATTTTCGCCATGTCAGGTGCTAGTTTCGCCGACGCTCCACGCCTTGACGAAATCGTCGGGGTCGCGTCGTCGGGC
Organism: Tillandsia leiboldiana; assembly: GCA_029204045.2. NCBI lineage: Eukaryota > Viridiplantae > Streptophyta > Magnoliopsida > Poales > Bromeliaceae > Tillandsia > Tillandsia leiboldiana. Next base: position 33,660,466 of record CM055063.1, read on the forward strand.
CTTTTCCTTATCATTTTCGCCTCTTGGTTTAACCATTGACGTCCTGAGTTGGCTACCGGTTGAGAATTGGGTTTTGTTGATTTTCTGTTAGCGGTTTTGGGTTCCGATGGAGTTCGCGATGAAATAGTCGCGGACCGGTTGTTGTTAGCCTTTGATGTTACCGGTTTGATCCGAGTTTTTGGTTTTATTTGACGGTTTTGACTTATTGGCTTTTGATTGACGTCGCGGTCCTCTAGGCACAGTGATTTCGGTTTTGTGGGTTTATTTGTACAGTGGTTGGGACCACTGATTTTACCTGATTAGGGTAAGGTGTTAATTTGTGCTCTCGGATATTTTAGTAGGCCGCGAGGAGTTCTGATCTGCTTAGGAGGGTCGCGGGCGCGGTCAGTTATCTTCATTCCAGGTGGGTACTTTCGCCAGGGTTAATTGCGAAAGGGTGTACATATGTAAGGTGCTGGTATGGGCAAAGGTGTTTTCTCTTCTAAGTTATTCTTTATGAGCAATGCTGACCCCGTTTTACTTTACTCGAATAATCATCTATTTATATCTGTTTATGAGGCTCTGGTGTTACTACACGCACACCGGCGGTTTGGCCACCGCAAGGGTGTGCTTTTCCGGAAAAGTGGTACGTTGACCCGTGTACCCCACGCGACGGTGGCGTTAGGAATGGGGGCCCTCATGGGTGGGGGGTGTGAGCGGTGATGTCGAGGCAGGTGCTCGGCGGCCGAGGCAGGTGCTCGGCGGTGGACATCGGGGAAGGGGCCCGGTGCGGTGGTCGGGAAAGGTGCCCGGTTTTGTTTGGTGCAGGGTGAGATTATGGTTGACGTTATATGGAGGGGCGATGGTTGCTCGGGTTACTGTGGTTTGCCTTACTTTAGCCCTTTTTGCATTTTATGTTATTTCTAGTCACTGACTTCCCACTCCGTGACAGGTTCGTCCAGGGACGAGTGCTAGTGCATCGGTGAGGCCGCGAGAGTGCTGTTCTGACATTGATCGTCTTCAGATACAGTGACTTTTACTTTCCTTCTTCCTTTATTACTCATGCTAGTTAGTTGTGGATTGCGGCACCCCCGTGGGGTCGAAGTGGATGTTGTCTTTTCCTTTCTCACATAAACGAATGATTGTTATACCTTTTCTTACTTGGCCGTTTTAAACAATGAAAAGCAAAGAAAACCGTTTGCGAAAACTACTTTTAAAACGTGGGTGTCGTGTGGGCACCGGATTTTACAAACCTTGTGGAATTTATGTGTTTGCGAACTGTTTTCACAAAAGTCGCCATCGGGTGGGTGCCGTTTTCAAACCCTGTGGATTTATGTGGCTTTGAAACAGTTTTTCCCCAAAACGGTGGCATCGTGTGGATGCCGCTTTCAAAACCTTGTGATTATTTATCCTTTCAAAACAACGGCCTCTATGTTCTAAGATGCTACTAGTAGATCATGTGAGTTGTCTGGTTGTATGTGTTCGAGACCCTAACTGATGTGGTTAAAGACTGTATGTGTTACGCCTTGTGAGACATTTTGTAGTTGAGACGCCGTGCATATACAAAGGAGACTCTGCCCGTTTGCAGAGTGAATTTGTATATGTGGCGGGTCTGGACACGCGCCGGGGAGTAGTGGTTTACAAAAAAAAATATATGGCTGAATTAGGGGCATCGGTGGCTCCTCTTCCGCGCGATTCGAACCCCCGGGGCGTGACAGATTAAGATGGTATCAGAGACTGAACTTTAACCACAATAGTCGGGGTCCAACACCCACGGGGCGCAATACACTAACTACTGATTAATAAAGTGAACTTGGGGTAGACCAGTAGATCGTGAGTGTGCGAGGGAAAAAGGGGGATTTAATTTCGGTGCGTCTGTAGGTCGTGGTGCTAGACCAGGTAGGTCTAGGGTTGACTTGGTTTCTTTGTATATAGCGACTAATGGCCCGAAATGGGTTATTAGGGGAGAACGCAGGGGCAGAAAGTACGGTGCCAATAGCGGCGGAGTATCAGCTGCTCCGACAACAACTACAAGAGTTGGCCGGGCAGTTAGCAACCCTTATGGAACAAATGCGGCAGTGGGCGCAACAGTCGACAACACCAATAGAGGTCGCCCAGGCTTCTTTGCCCGGACCAACCGCACCAGCGACGGGACCGCCGGTGGCGGTCAGCGAGACTACGGTTGCCCCTTCTCCGACAACGGTGACCGAGATACCGTCGGTTCATCCGACGACGCCTTAAGTAGCACTAGCACCAGCAACTTCGGGACTTACGCCGGGAGCCACTGTTGGAGCCCCCTTAGGAGAGACCGTGGTGACACCTATCCCCAGAATGACCGCCGATGCTGCGGGGGAAGCTCTTATCCGGCAAACTGAATGGGATGGGGTGACAGCGAACTTGGCAAATTTCAAGAGGTACGACCCACCCGTGGTTGAGGGAGAGACGACCGACCCTTGGGTCGTGGAAAAAATGGGTGGATACCATGGAGAAGCTTTTTGAAGGCCCATTGATGGAGGAACATGAACGGGTCCCTTTGGCAGTCCACTTTCTTGAGGGAAACGCCCGCAGGTGGTGGAGGACGGTGCGGCCGGACCCCTCGGAGGGCACCGCCCTTCCATCTTGGACCACATTCCGAGAAAAACTGTTTGGGGCATTTCTCTCCGACAGCATCAAACAGCAGATGAAGATGACCTGAAGCACATCAAGAAAGAAAGTCGGACAGTTACGGGATATCAACGGGCATTCGTGAGGTTGATCAAATGCGTCCCCCCTATTATAAGAGATGAATCTCACAAAGCCCGTCTTTTTGTGAATGGTTTACGAAGCGACATCTACAAGGTGGTGCAAACGGCGGATTTGCACACCTTCTAGGAGGTGGTCGATAGAGCCACCACAGTGGAGCACGAATTTGCGATTTCACGAGCCCGACGGGAGAGCTCAGATCACAGCGGGGATAAGAAACGAGCTCGACCTTGTTTTGGAAAAGAGCATACCAGGAGGAGCTGGCCTCCTAAATACCTGAGATGGCAACAAGGAACCAAGAATGCGCCGACGGGAGGACAATGGTCGGTGGACAAGTCTTGCATCAATTGCGGTGGAATACACCAAGTGACCGAATGTCCCTAGAAGCAAGACCACTATTTTCGATGCGGCAAACCGGGGCACTATTGTTTCAACTGCCCCTCGGAAACAGGGACATCACCCGTAGCAGCATCTCCACCTTCGTCTCCGCAATCGGGAGGAGGGAGAGTCTATACGAAGACCCACCAGGGGACGGACCCACAGAGCACGATGTAGCAGGTAATACTCGAGTTTCAGATCATCGTGCTAGAACGTTTGTGTCAACACCTAAGCATCCCACTCTTCCACCTCGCTTCATGTTTTCTCCCTACCATAGATATTAGAAGAAATCCCATCGTAGAAATAAGTTCGGTCGGATCCTCCGGCTACCCCTCGAGGCAGGCGGCTGTACTCCTTCCTGCCCAGCGAGGGTGAGACGGGTTCTTAGTCTCTAAGAACTAATGAGGTTTCCGTTAAAGGTTAACGGCATAACGCTTGGGGCCGACAGTCACGGCAATCTTTAAGTGGTAGTTGACTGCTTGAAGTTCCAAGTGCATCTCCGGGAACCGGACTTACCGAAAAATAGCCTTACGAACTCGGAGTGGTCGACATGAGTTCACGGTCATACCGTTTAGACTCGTTAACGCACCAGCGGTATTCACGGGCATGATGAATAGGATACTCAAGCCCTTCTTAGACCAGCCGGTAATGGTCTTACAGTGGACGTTCCGATCTACTCTCACACAGACGAGGGGTATGGGGAGCACTCGCGAGTAATCCCCTAGACCCTCCGGGATCAGCAACCATATGCCAAACTCATAAAGTGTGAGTTTTGGCTCCGTGAGGTGGACTTTTTGGGGCATGTCGTTTCGACGTCTGGGATTGCAGCGGATCCGAGGAGGATCGAGTCAGTGACCAACTGGGCTCGGCCAACAACGGTGACGAAGATCCGAAGCTTCTTAGGACGGGCAGGCTACTACAGACGCTTCGTGGGAGGCCACTTCCCTAAATCGACTAACCCAAAGAGGGTAGAGATTCGTCTGGACAGCCCAGTGCCAAAAGAGTTTCAAAGAACTTAAAGACAGACGCACATAGGCGCCAGTGCTCATGCAGCCGAAGCCCGGAAAGGACTATAAGATCTAGTCTGACGAATCTCCAAGGGGATCTTGGGAGACCAAACGACGGACACGTAACTACAACTGGTGCGAGACAGAATGTCCTCGGAGCAAGGCGGAATTTTTACGAGTGACTCGGATGATGTAATAAGGTTCCGGGGACGAATTCGTGTGCCCGATAAGCTAGAAACGAGGGAAGAAAATCTTGCAAAAGTATATAATATCTCCTATACCGCGCATCCCGGAGGTACAAAGAGGTGCAAGGATCTGTGGCAGACCTTCAGTTGGCCCAAATCGAAAGAGCGATGTGGCACAAATTGTGGTGCAATATTGGGTGTGCCAACAGGTGAAAGCGAAACATCAGCGACCGGCGGGGGAAAGCAGACGTTTCGGCTACGAGGGAGGTAGTAGCAAGGAAGACCTCTTACAAGAGAAATTTTGGCCACGACCCCAGAGGAACCCTTAGAAGTAATGCTTCGTACCCTCCTGCCCAATAAGGAGGTGAAGACTTAGTTGTCTTTTATGTTGGCTATTTAGTTAAGGGTTAAATAGGTCCAACTTCCGGCCTTGTGACAATAGACCGAGGCGTTGTAACAGTATGCCCTGGACGTCCAGGTGAGGTGAGTCGGGCCAAGACCTGAGGCGTTGTAACAGTACGCCTTAGACGTCCAGGTGAGGTGAGTCGGGCCAAGACCCGAGGCGTTGTAACAGTACGCCTTAGACGTCCAGGTGAGGTGAGTCGGGCCAAGACCCGAGGCGTTGTAACAGTACGCCTTAGACGTCCAGGTGGGTTGAGTCAGGTCAAGATCGGTGGCGGTGTGACAGAACGCCTTAAGTAAATGGGTTGCGTATTTCTTATAATTCGAGCTTTTGGGATTGTTGGTTGGAGTCAATGACCCGATATTCGGGATTTTGGAGCGCGTAGGCCCGGTGACATACCGGATGGCTTTACTGCCAAACCTCGATGCGGAGGTTGGCACGGGAGGAAAAGAAACTTCGCAACTGGACAATCCCTTACGTAAAGGTGCAATGGAGTAACCATGAGGAGCGCGAGGCGACTAGGGGACTTAAGACGAAAATGAAGGAAGGTTTCCCAGAATTGTTTAGCGAGGGTTGAGTTTAAGTTTCGAGGACGAAACTTTTTATAAAGTGTGAGTGGTGTGATGACACGACTTTTCTAGTAATTTTTACCCTCCTGTTAATAAAGTGTTTCTTATAGTGATTTTGAATTATCGAGTTTCTGTAAGTTGGTCGGTGTTTTGCATGATTATTTTTCTGTGAAAGAGCATGAAAAACGATGACCGACGGTGCGATCGGATCGGGAATCCGACCTTGGGATCTTCCGGAATAGGGTTTTTAGTGTCGCGATGACTTAGCGCGCATCGGAATCCGTGCAAAAGATCTGGCACGCTTTTCGAGGAATTTTGGATTTATCTTGTGAATAGATATTTATTATTAAATAATAAATATCCGAATACAGGATTTTCTCTTTTTACGTACGTATAATAAAAGGATAAAATAAAATAAAATAAAATAAAATAAAATAATAATCATAGGATAATTAAACCCCGTTTACCGAAGGAAACCCTAGTTTAAAATATCGCCTCCTCAAACCCTTCCCTCTCGTGCGTACCGAAGACCAAATTAATAAAACCCTAGATCGGAGAACGAGACGCCATCATCTACAAGGAGCGGATCCGGATCCCCAACGCCGCAAAGGAACAAGATCGATTCTTTAATCCCGATAGATAGAGGTTAGCGATCGTTATTCCTTTTGTCGAATTAATCGGGGGTTTTTCGTGTTCTTTTAAGGTCAACTTATTCGGTGCATTGATCACGGGTTTTCGATTTTGGTTTTTGATTAATGTTTTGTCCTTGTTCTTGATCGGATTGATCGGTGGCTTTTAATCGGTCTTTTAATGGGATTTTTGATCGATGTGTTGTTGTTCGTCGATCAATGGTTTAGTTGTTAGAATTACCGCGGTTTCGTTCGGAGGTTTTTGTCGGTGTTTCGTTGGAGCATGGGGGGGTTAACGGGAGGCCGCCGCCGCCGTTATGATGTTCGCGGGGTCGACGCCGGAGTCGCACGGGAGCGAAAACGGAGAAGACAACGAAAAAGGGTGCGTACTGTTCATCGTTGTACGGGACGCCTCAGCCGCGGTCCACAGACCCAGGCGTGCACCCGGTGCACGCCCCGCAGCCCCGGAGGCGCAGACCCGGCGCACGCAACCGTGCGCCGAGCTGCACACTGTGCGCGGTGCATGCTCCAGGCGTGCACCCGGCACATGCATCGGCGGCCAAAATCCGTAGACCCGGCGCGCGCCCTTGCTCGTGCGCGGCCCGGCCCGTAATGCGCGGTGCACGCTTCCTGCGGGCACCCGGCGCATGCCGTGCAGCCGCCAACGCTGTAAACCCGGTCCACGCGCTGCTCCGTGCACCATCCGTCAGCCGGAAGTTCGGTAGCTCCGTTTTGGCCCGTTCTTCCACCGTTTTGAGCGCCGTTTTCGCCGTTAGGATCACCATTTCCGCGGTTTTCTTGGCATGGCTACTTGGGACCTTTTAGGCCACCGTTTTTGCCATGTCAGGTGCTAGTTTCGCCGACGCTCCGCGCCTTGACGAAATCGTCGGGGTCGCGTCGTCGGGCCTTTTCCTTATCATTTTCGCCGTCGGGGTCCTCTTGGTTTAACCATTGACGTCCCGAGTTGGCTACCGGTTGAGAATTGGGTTTTGTTGATTTTCTGTTAGCGGTTTTGGGTTCGATGGAGTTCGCGATGAAATAGTCGCGGACCGGTTGTTGTTAGCCTTTGATGTTACCGGTTTGATCTGAGTTTTTGGTTTTATTTGACGGTTTTGACTTATCGGCTTTTGATTGACGTCGCGGTCCTCTAGGCACAGTGATTTCGGTTTTGTGGGTTCATTGTTACAGTGGTTGGGACCACTGATTTTACCTGATTAGGGTAAGGTGTTAATTTGTGCTCTCGGATATTTTAGTAGGCCGCGAGGAGTTCTGATCTGCTTAGGAGGGTCGCAGGCGCGGTCAGTTATCTTCATTCCAGGTGGGTACTTTCGCCAGGGTTAATTGGGAAAGGGTGTACATATGTAAGGTGCTGGTATGGGCAAAGGTGTTTTCTCTTCTAAGTTATTCTTTATGAGCAATGCTGACCCCGTTTTACTTTACTCGAATAATCATCTATTTATATCTGTTTATGAGGCTCTGGTGTTACTACACACACACTGGCGGTTTGGCCACCGCAAGGGTGTGCTTTTCCAGAAAAGTGGTACGTTGACCCGTGTACCCCACCCGACGGTGGCGTTAGGAATGGGGGCCCTCATGGGTTGGGGGTGTGAGCGGTGATGTCGAGGCAGGTGCTCGGCGGCCGAGGCAGGTGCTCGGCGGTGGACATCGGGGAAGGGGCCCGGTGCGGTGGTCGGGAAAGGTGCCCGGTTTTGTTTGGTGCAGGGTGAGATTATGGTTGACGTTATATGGAGGGGCGATGGTTGCTCGGGTTACTGTGGTTTGCCTTACTTTAGCCCTTTTTGCATTTTATGTTATTTCTAGTCACTGACTTCCCACTCCGTGACAGGTTCGTCCAGGGACGAGTGCTAGTGCATCGGTGAGGCCGCGAGAGTGCTGTTCTGACATTGATCATCTTCAGATACAGTGACTTTTACTTTCCTTCTTCCTTTATTACTCATGCTAGTTAGTTGTGGATTGCGGCACCCCCGTGGGGTCGAAGTGGATGTTGTCTTTTCCTTTCTCACATAAACGAATGATTGTTATACCTTTTCTTACTTGGCCGTTTTAAACAATGAAAAGCGAAGAAAACCGTTTGCGAAAACTACTTTTAAAACGTGGGTGTCGTGTGGGCACCGGATTTTACAAACCTTGTGGAATTTATGTGTTTGCGAACTGTTTTCACAAAAGTCGGCATCGGGTGGGTGCCGTTTTCAAACCCTGTGGATTTATGTGGCTTTGAAACAGTTTTTCCCCAAAACGGTGGCATCGTGTGGATGCCGCTTTCAAAACATTGTGATTATTTATCCTTTCAAAACAACGGCCTCTATGTTCTAAGATGCTAGATCATGTGAGTTGTCTGGTTGTATGTGTTCGAGACCCTAACTGATGTGGTTAAAGACTGTATGTGTCACGCCCCGGGGGTTTTATTTTAGCGGAAACGATACCTCAAAGTACGCGTAAAGTGCGTACATCTTTTTTTTTTTTGTTTGTTTAAAAACCTCCTTCCCCGGCACGTGCCCAGACCCGCCACATATACAGATTTACTCGAAAATCGGGCAGAGTCTCCTCTGTATATGCACGGCGTCGCGGCTGCCTACAATAGTCGAACATAAGCAATCATTTCCCCATTTAGTCACAA